>JAZKJV010000048.1:127977-727977 GCA_037367405.1 Ottelia alismoides | reverse complement strand
AACACATAAAGATCATCTATGATCCTTATATCGCACATATCGATCATGTTGGGCACATAGTCAATGGCTTTGAGGTGAGTCATTTGATTTGATTTAAAAAATGTACTTAATGATTAATGAGATAATGTTTCTTTGGTATAAAGATTTATATATTAACAAAAATAAATGAAAAATGTAAATTAATGTAATATTGTAAAAGAAATTACCTATAACATAGTGTTTCGTGAAATTAGTTCCCCGATTATCTCGCTAAATTACAGATCCAATTATAATTCACGGAATTAATTACTTACTAATTTTAGTTAACATAAATCATCATAGAATCTTGTTTTTTGTTTATGTAAATTCAATTTTATTTTTCCATAACTTCACTTAATTTCACAACATAACTCAAAAACCCCAAATTAGTTCCCCAAATATCTCACTAAATTATATACCAAAATTTTAATTCATGAAATTACTTAATTACTTATATTTTGTTAACATAAATCGCCATAGAATCTTGTTTTTATGTCTACAACATGAGATCAAACTTTATTTTTTCATAACTTAATTTAATTTCAAAACATAACTTAAAATCCCAAATTAGTTCCCTGAATAACTCACTAAATACTTCAAATCTTATAAAAAAATCAAGAATAGGTGTTACCTAACAACTAGGAACAAAATCCGTAACAAATTTCACAATTTCAATAAAAAATTGGAGTAGATCTAGAGGTTACCTCAAGGAAGGAAGGAAGATCTTTGAGATGAGTTTGGAGGAAGGCTACATGCGAAATGGGTGAAAACAAATCGATATTGGGTGATATGGATATGATTTCGATGGAATTCCAGCCTGGATTACTCTGTGTCGGCGATATATCGCCGACATGCGATATATTGCCAATATATCGGACACATATCGACGATATCTGGTAAATGGATACAATTGTTGATATCGATATGGGCTCTCCACAGGAATTGATATATCGTCGATATATCACAATATGACATACCATGTTTATAACCTCTCTGTTCGCATATGTGATTTCCAGGAATGTTGCAGAAGCATTTGCTGATCCACGATGGATTTGTGCTATGGAAGAAGAAATGAGAGTGCTTAGAAAAATTGTACTTGGGATATTGCAGACATCCCTAAAGGGGTGCATATGGTTGGTTCGAAGTGGGTGCACTGTAAAGTGCAAGGCAGATGGCCAAGTGAAGAGATACAAAGCCAGATTTGTGGCCGAATTTAGTAAAAAATATGGTGTTGATTATTTGAATACTTTTGCACCTGTGGTGAAAATGAATACAATGCGTGTTGTTATTTCACTTGTTGTTAAAGAGTGGAAACTTCATTAGATGGACGTAAAGAATGCCTTTTTGAATGGAGATCTTCATGAAGAAGTTTACATCATATGCCATTTAGGTATGGAAAGATAGGAAAGTACTACATGTTAAAGAAGACATTATATGGTCTGAAACAATCACCCAGTGCTTGGTTTGATAAGCTTAGAATTGTGATGTTCAGGTTAGGTTATCACCAACGAAATGGGGATCACACTCTCTTTATCAAGGGAGCGGATAATGTTGCTCTTCTTCTCATCTATGTTGATGACATGATAATTATTGGGGATGACGAAGAGGAAAATATAAGACTGAAAGGAGAACTTGCTGCGACATTTGACTTGAAAGATCTTGCTAATTTGAAATACTTCTTAGGTATTGAGATGACAAAATCAAATATTGGACTTGTTTTGTGTTAAAGAAAGTATAGCCTAGATTTCTTATTGGAAACTAGAAAGTTGGGATGTAAACCTGCCACCACTCCCATTGAGGAAAATCACAAGTTGGCATCAAGGATGGGAAGCAATTGAATGGAGATTCAAAGAGTCAATACCAGAGACTTGTAGGGAGGCTCATTTATCTCACTCTCACCGGAATGGCCATCACATATGATGTAAATGTGGTGAGCCAATTTATGCATGCACCAACTGATCTGCACATGAAAGCAATGGATCACATTCTCTGCTATATAAAAAAGAATCCGGGAATAGGACTTCTCTTTACAAAAAATAATAAGCTTGAGGTTGAATGCTACACCGATTCCAATTAGGTTGGTTGTGTTTATACGAGGAGATCTACTACTGGATATTTTGTATATATGACGGCAACCTTGTAATATGGAGGAGTAAACGACAAGATTTTATGCAAGGTCAAGTGCTGAAGCTGAGTACCGTGCAATAGCAATGGACGTCACATATATGTTATGGCTTAAGATCATCTTTACAAGACATCGGGATTGATCCTGATATACATATGAAATTATTTTGTGACAACAAGTCAGACATAAATCTCTCCAATAACCCGGTGTTGCATGACAAGACAAAACATGTTGAAATTGATCGCCACTTCATTCAAGAGAAAATTGATTTCAAGGAATTGGTGCTACCATATATAAAAACAGAAGAATAAGTTGGTGATGTTTTCACCAAGGGGTTGTCGAATGTCAAGTTTGAGAAGAATATTGGCAAGTTGGGCATGTTTGATCTCTATGCCCAACTTGAGGGGGGGTGTTGAGGGTCATGTAAACAGGTAAGCAGATCTTGGGAGGGGATCCGCCTTACCTTAAGACTATTTGTATCCCTCTCTCTCTCTCGTTTTGAGAGGGAAAAAAAAGAATAGACAAAACCCTTAGTTGCTGTCAGCAACAAGGGCACAACTTCTCAATGGTTTTTCCCTTCCATCGTGGAGGGATTCCACGTAAACCACCATCTCCCTATGCTTGTTTTCGTCTATAGTTCTATTAACTCAGGTGCGTAAGTTTATGCATATTTATTCCCGATTTGAGGGAATGCATCGTGGGAATAAATATTCATCCATCCTTAAGCAGAATTACTTAGAAAATTCAATATGATTATAGGAGAGAGGCTGTGAACCCTCGATCAATATAAATAATGAATATTCAGCTGCTACTTCCGTCACCAATACTTTTACTAATACAAATCAAAGTGAAGGATTTGCTATCATCTTTGTCACAAGGAGTAATCGAACTTGGCATATACATACATTATATATGTGCCATGGGCATATACTCCTTATCTTCTATGCACATAATATATATGTATGTATGTATGTATGTATGCACGTTTTTTTATGTATGTACACACACATGTGTATATATATATACACGTATATACATATACATATACATACACACACGTGTGTGTGTGTGTGTATACTAGGAAGAGAACACATGAGGCCAAGTCTGCCTTCAGCATGTTCTTTCTTAAATTGATGCTGCAGATGTCTCATAGAAGGGGTGCGCAATGATGCATTTGCAATATCTCTAGGTTCATGGTTTGTGGAGGTTGTTCTCCTGAATGATTTTTTTGTTTGGGTTATTTAGATCTTGATGAGTCAAGAAAAGGCTATTGTGCCTACATGTACTTCCCCTCCCTTATATTTTATCTAGACAGCCATGCCCTATTCATTTCTATACCATCTTATGTGAACGTGAAACTTTGTTGAACCGCAGATCAGAAAGTTTATGAATCCATTCCTCGAGGTCGAAATTATCAACTGCCATTTACCTCACAAATTTCTAGCAACTGTTATAAGCCTGGTTTTTAGAAAAATGCACCATTCAAGGTCCTCGTGCATGCCTGTTCACTGAGGAAGAGAGTGGTTATAAAGGTGCGAGAGTTTTGGCTAGAAGTATACAAGTCAATGGCCTTTAAAGGAGCTTTGGGATTGGAAGTAGGTAGGGGACCAAACCTTCAGAACATGAAGTTGTCGATGCCTGCCATCTTGTGGGCTTTGTGGACTCAGAAGAATGCACTGTCCTTCCGGCATGAGAGATGCTACGTCCAGAGCATGGTGCATGGTGCTAAGGCTGTATACTCTTTTTAGTGGGTGGTTAGTTGCATTTACGCTGTAGCGCACTTTGTTTAATTAATGATGGAATGATGGATGGGCTACCTATCCCTGACAGTCATCCTTAGATTCTTAAAAAAAACTATTGTATGCCAATTGCTAACCTAGATGGTTTAATGCACCTTTCCTTGATTTGCAGGATGAAGTTCACCGGCTTCTTGATGCGGCTCTTAATGAGAGGGAGAGAGAAGTCATATGTCTTTACTATGGCTTAGGAAAACCATCTCATACATGGGAGGATATTGGGAAACGGTACGTATAGCTTTTATTTTTCAATATATAACACCTGATCTTGGAAAATCAATCTTTGCATGACTCGTTAGTTAGGACATCTTTGGCAGCAGTCAAGCATTGCATTATAATAGGATCCCATTTCAGAACGGTAAACTCAAGGGAATGCATTGAACATGAAACCGCCATTATCATTCTTCTACTTTCTCATACTTCGAGAGTGAATCTCTTGAAATATATAGTCTCCATCAGCAGGCTATCTTCATGTTATTTCAGTATTTTAATCAATAAGATCATTAGATTGCACAGTAATCATGAAAAATGTATGTATTTCATGCTATGTCAATTTTTAAATAACCGACGGTGTCCTCAGGTTCGGTTTGTCGAGAGAACGTGTTCGGCAAGTGGGGCTTGTTGCCGTGGACAAGTTGAAGCATGCTGCAAGAAAGAAGAGATTGGATGCAATGATGATAAAACAGTGAGTGTTTGTCATTTTGTCATATGTACAGAAATAGAAGCAAATTTCACGATATCTCTAATTTATTTCCCACACAAAATTATCACCATAGGTTGGATGAAACCAGCACCAGAAATCTCTTTTACGCCTTACGCAGTTACGCGGTTAGAAGTCGAAGCTGATTTTGTAAATATAACGTATATACGATGGACGATTACTTCATTTTTCCAGTGGAAAGAAGATTATACTAAAAGACATTTTCTTTGGCAATTCAAATTGCTGTTGCATTAAAGAGATTATCAGTTTTTCCTGTTAAATAAACATGCAATTTGGTCGGAGAGCACTGAACTTATGTTGTAGATGCATAACTGTTATTCTTTTCTTATTCATGTTGTCAATGGTATGGTGCATGGAACATGTATTTTCCTTGCGGCACGGATGCAAATACACCTCGCCTGACCATCCACTACCATCCAGCGTTATCGTTGCTCATAATCAAATAACTATTGTTGTCGATCGTGCCTGAAGTGTGTGTATCTGCTTGGGCGACTTCTCAAATCCACAATATCTCTTGTCACTCATTTTTTTCCATCAAGAACGTTTTATGAAACTCTTTGACCCCAAATTTTAAGTATCCTACTTTCCCGCGATTCACACGGTTCAACAAGTAATCGATATTTCACGATCAAAGGTGTAGTATTGCTTGTAGTAGCGGTCCTTATATCTCGTATTAACAATCGAAAGATGGTCGAAAGAAAAAATCTCTATTTGATGGGGTTTTTTTCCTATATCTATGAATTCCATTGGACCCAGAAATGAGACAGTGGAAGAAATTTTTTGTTCTTCCAATATCAATAGGTTGGACGATTCTTCCACAATGAAATCTTATAAGTGAGTTTTCGAGTACATGTTTACAGAATCTTTTTCTGTCCGAAGAAATGATTCATCGAAATAACGAGTCACCCCTTCCGTTGATATGGACACGTTTGATATGAACAAATGCTTGGGAGTTTCTCTATTCAATCCTTTTCTTTCTTCTTGTTGCTAGATATTTCGTTCGTATACATCTTCTCTTTTTTTCCCGAGCCTCTAGTGAATTAGTGACAGTTGAAAAAGATCAATCTTTGATGACAGAAAAGGCTTGGTATCGATGTATCGGTTGAGGAATTAAGTAATGTTGTTAAGCAATGCGATGATATCACCATGGATGGAGACGTAGGAAGAGGCGTCGTGTAAGAAGATAGATGTATGGGAGTAGGAGGCCTCCATATGTCCTCTTCATCTCTACGCCTAGAGGGACAGTGCCCAAGGGTTAAGCTTGTTAGAGATATGAAGGAAGACTAGTCTTGTGAGGCTTCTCTACTTGATCATGAGGCTGAAATGCAGCCTGGGAATTTCTTTCATCATTTCCCTAAGAGGCTTGCTTGATCGAACTTTTGTTTTTTCAAATTGGGGTGTCAGGCAAGTTATCCTCATCGGCCACCTACAAATGATTTCTCGTTAATTCTCTACAAGCTCTTGTCTACCTGAATCGATTTTATCAAAGGATTTCTCGTTGTTATTTCTATTATGGAATGAGTCAATCGTGCTGTAAGAGTATAGATGGTAATATTATTCCTCTCTAGATCAAGAATTTTGATCTTCAAGAAGCATCATGACCATCCAATAATGTAGGTTTTAATTTATTCGAGTGAACAATTTGAATATTTATTGATTATAGTAATTATTCATGTGATTGATTGAATCTTTATTTTGTGAATGTTAATTAACTATTTTGATGTTCAATTTTGGTATAATATTAAGGGCTTTTATCATTTGCGCCCCTCTGAGATATTGCAATATCAGTTATGTCGCTCTTTTTTGGAATATTAGTTGTGCTCCCGACCTCTTCCACAATGATCAATTGTGCCCCTATGGTTAGTTGCCATCCATTCGCAATGCAAACGGATGTTAACTTTGAGGACAAAAGGAGAATTAGATATAAAAAATGATAGAAAAATCCTCTCCCCTCCCACTCCTCCTAATCATCCCCAACCTTCTCCTCCCCCATCACTCCCTCCTCCACCCATATTCCTCCTTCGACCCCCTACCCCTCGTCCTCTGCCCTCCAGCTCTTCAGTCCTCCTGAGCGCCCCCCTCCTCTATCGCTCCCCCTGCTCCTGCACCACCCCCTCAACCACTTCCACAAGCACATGCGCAATCATGGCCATGGCCACAACCCATCCCAGAGGCTCCCCTCCCGCTCCGACTCCGCCATTCCCAAGTTGGGCCCCGAGTTCCGCGATGCCTGCTCCACTTGGGTCATCTCCAAGCACAACCTCGACCACTCCTGCTACTCTGATGGCACCGCCACCCATCTTCCGCCCCCGCGCTCCATTGCCTCACCTAGCTTGACCACGTCACTTTCGATGAGGAGAGCACCGTTGACCTCCTCCAAAGCATAGATCGACCTTTCTCTCTCCTACATCGACCACTATGGCTTCCCGATAGGCGAGATCGACGAGTAGGGCGACCACCACAAGGCCCTACAGTGCTTCTACTTCACGATGTCGCATATGCGCAATGCCACTGAGTGGGGCAAGTTGTTGACTGCCGTCATCGAAGGGTTGGGGTATGTGCATGTGTGAATGTGTTTACATGCAACATGGTGATGGGTGGGTACTCGAAATTGGATGCGAAGGTACAGGGATCTGATGAATATGTGATTCATCATGTTAAAAGCTGAAAATAGAGCTTCATTCTCAAGTAGTTAATTGCATTTAATCATTTATATTGTATTACTAGCATTCATACATGTGTAAATAATACACATGTATATTGTATAACTTTTCTCATTTCCCATTTTTTTATAATAACTCCAAACCCAATAAAATCAACTCCATATGTGTACATAATACTAACATTAATAAATAAAAAATATCAAAAAATACTAATACATATATTTGATAAATAAAATCAAACACTGGTTTTGAGACAAAAAACTGCAAATGCAAACATATATCACACATAGTTTCCTATGAATCTCTCTCACTTTTGAATTAATGCATATTCAATTATCTACAAAATAAGACTAAATTCAAGACAATCAGATTTCATATGCGGAACTTGGGTTTTGGGTTCACATTGTGTACTGTATATTTTGACTAATTTTGACTTATCATTTTATGTAAATAATTAACTCTTTTTAATTTATTTCTTTTTCATTTATTTTCTTTGATTTATAATTTAATAAAATATGCAAAAATTCAAACCTTAAATAGGCTAAAAACAAATAAAAAGAATGGATTTGAGTCCATATAGAGTTTGTAAATAAGTATCTCATATTTTATTTCCTTATTTTCTGAATTATTATAAATACCAAAAAATTAGATTAATGTGTAAATATTTTTATTCTATTTTATTTTGAATTTTATCTCATTTAAAATCACAAAAAATGTAAAACATTAAAAATCGGTATTCTATGTACATAGAATACCACTAAAAATACAGTTTGTACCGATGACTTCTGGTGATTCGATTTATTTACGAAAGTTGTAGATTTCATTGAGACGAACAACTTTCATAAAGGAAAATTTTCAACTAGAGGTAGTTTGTTATTTTAATTTGATTTTTCTTTTTACTTCATTTCGTATTTTTATAGGAACGACATGTGGCATCTCACGAAGCCGCCATGTCTCCCCCCCTTAAGTCCCTTAAGATATCCCTTTGTGGGTTGTTGGATCAAGTACCCCTTCATCCAACAACCGATATCTGTCTCTTTCTTTTTCTTTTTATTATTTCTTTTATTTTTCTTATTTTATTTTTTACTCCTGATACATGTCCCTTTCTCGGCTATTCGATCTCGGCTGATCGAACGACCGAGAACCCATATTTTTCCTCCCGATATTCCTGGCCAAGGAAACCTCGAAAACCCTTCTCCTCCATCTTGTCTCGTCCATGATCTTCTTGCACAAACCTCACCCAACCTCCATCAAAACCCCTCGCACGGCTCACCTTTGAACCCATCTGTCATTAGGAGCAAGCTCAGGACGAGCCTTGGTGACGACAAGCTCCTCCTTAGAGAGACGACCTCCTGTGAGATCCGAAGGTCACCGCCTTCGCCGCAGCTACCTCCTAAGATGCTCCAGCTTCAAAGCTGATCGCCTAGCTCTTCGAGTCCACAACCGGAGTCGCGCATCGCGACTCTAACTTCGTCTAAACTTCAGGTAAACCCATTCCTCTTTCCTTCCTCTTCCTCTTTCTTTATTCTTCTCTATCGATCTTCCCATCTTCTTCCCCAATTACTCATTTCTTCTTCTTCGTGAATCCCAATCTGGAAACCAAAACTCCAATCTGATACGATCTTCACCCCATCTTAGATTCCCCTCCTCGCATCTCTTCTACCTCTACATATCTCATTCACCTCAGGTCTGATTAGGTTGAAGCAACAACTCCAATCCAGCATCAACAGGAGTCCTGATCATCCTTCATTTCCAATCGAGCTCCGTTCGAGCTGGGCTTTTCTATTACAGGCTTTACCTCCAGGATATAGACCCAAAACCTCCAACGCAGCAATGGAAAACCTCGGCCTCCATTCTGTTAATTCACACATGCCCCAAGCTACCAACTTTCCGGCGAGAACAACAACCCATCATGTAAACCTTATGAAACCATTTCTCCTTTCCCCATATGTTAGAAAATAGAAACACGGATGCGAAAATGATAAATAGAGCATGGACTAGCATGGAACACCAAGATTTTTACGTAGAACCCTACTCCCTAAGGAGAGAGATGAATTCATGGAGAAGGCCTCAAAGGGTCATATGTTGCATTTAACTTTCTCAATAGATACAAAGATCTGGGGCTCCTTATATAGCCTCCATGGGGACTCCAAGTCCCACCACTAGTAGATGTGGGGCTAAACACATGGATGGGATAAATGGATCCTGGAGGGATCCATTTACCCTCCTATTACATAAGTGACGCGCAACTAAATACTCCAACACTCCCCCTCAAGTCGGAGCATGCAATGCTCAGCTTGGACAAACATAAAGAAACACAACTCGCACTACATGACACTACAGACAATATCAACTCAACGCGCACAATTATCGGTTGTTGTCGAGGACGTTGCTTCTCATGCCATGCAGGTGAGGAGAACGGACATGCTTGAGTGTGAGTCAAACGAATCTCCTCATCGGAGAGCATGTGCTCTGTACTGCGCCTATCAGAGTCACTACAACTGAAATAAGCCTCCTCGTCGAAGTACTCTGGCCCATTGCAACATGTGGACAATTGCTCCATCTCTGAAAAGGGCTGAACTGAAAAAGACCATGGAGTGCAATCCTCGTCGGAGTCCACGATCGCTGGAGAATGGAGTCTGAAGAAGTCTCCTCGTCAGAGAACTGGGTCTCTCCCATCTGGCTCAGAGGATAGCACTCTACTCTGAAGTCTCTATGATACCACATGAAAATCCTTGCCAACATGGCATAGGGAATGATCCTCTACTCTGGAGTCCCTCTGGCTCACATGAAAACTCTGGCCGACAACACCAAGAATGATGGGGACCACGACAAAAGATGGCAAACATGTGCACATCTGAAAAGACCACATACATGTGCATGTCTGAAACTGGAGACTCCAAACATCTGACGTCGAGTCTGACTATCTATTGTAGAGTCTGAACAATCCGGTTGGTCTGACGAATATGCAATCTGGAGAAGACGTGTGACTCTACATATAGTCCTCATTTCTCTCATATTGGTCAGAATAAAGACATCGACCAAGTTGGGAGAAGATAATAAAAATGGGGGGGGCATGAAAACTCTTAGCTGGCAAAATTATTTTTTTACTTGGCTTTCTCACTCAATAATTCATTTTTATCTCCTTTTTCTCTCGACTATTTCATTTTTTAAATATCTGTCAAATTTTTTAAGTAAGCCGTTGACACAATTTTTTCTGATTTTGCCTTCTCACAATTTTTTTTGAAAATATACATACGGCATTTCTTTATACGCGCCTCTTTGTCTCGAAATAATAAAATTTACTCTCTTTTTAAATATTCCCACTTGTTCTCAAAACAACTTGCCTCTATTCTTTTGAAAAAAAATGGCCCAACAACCCTTTTTTCATTGGATTTTTTTAAACCATACGGTCCAACTTGAGCTCTCAACGAAATAGCCCTCATAAATTTTCTTTAAGGGTGACGGGCCCCGTCTTAGGGTTCCCATGATGGATGGTGTCACAGGGTCAAAATCCCGCTATCGATTTCGACCGATCCTGTGCGGCGTTATCTAACCCGTAGCTAACCAGCCTTCCCGAGTAGAACGGTCATGGACGCGCTCCAACTCTTCTCGATACTCCTGCTTGCTAACGCACCGACGCTCAGACACAAGCAGAAGCTCGACTCTATGGATCGTTCAGGAACACTCTCAAGAACTCGCTTAAGAACGCTCAAGAACGCAACCACACGATCACAAAAGCACGGGCACAAAGCTCTTCTCTTATTAGAAGGGGAACTATCTCTGGAGTAGGTGGACACTCTGTGTACTCTCTACACTGTGTGTTTACAAATGAGCCACCACCTCTCCTTATATACAAGACTCAAGGCAGCCCAAGAGACACTCATTATTACATCTACAATAATGATACATAAAGACCCAAGAGACCCTTCAAGTTCTTGGGCAACCCTTCACGTTCCTCAGCAACTCTTCGTCTGCTCGTCTCTTCGACTCCCTTGTTGACCTTTCGTCTTCTCTCACGGTTGACGCCCAGTCAACCGCCCAATCATCAGCACACTCGCGCTCCAACGCTTGCTGATGCAGCTTTGCCATAATTCACCAAGTGCCACCGAACACTTGGTCTTGTGCCAATGGGAACCCGCGACCTCCAGACCATCGTGCGGTAAACCCTTCCTTAGCGTTCTCCATGCTAAGGGGAAGTCCTCCAGAACTTCGCTATCGTGGCCTCCAGACCACTCTCGTACGTGTACGACCGAGCATGCTCGACAATGCTCGTACTCAGCACCTGCAACGCTCCATGTCTCCTTGGACCGCCACGCATCAATACCGATACCGTGCGCCTTCGTGCGTACACCTTTGTGACCGTACCGGATGGCTCCTCGATGCGTACTGCTTCACTACCTACCGCCCTTCTGCGCTCGCGTATGTATGACTACGTGCATCCACTGTCATGTCTTGCACTGCTGACTGTACTCACTGTGCTCGCACTGCTACAAGCACCACGACACTCTGCTACCGAGCCAGTGTCCTATGTGACGCTTCTCCCTTGTAACGTACGGTGGAGCCTCCAGACTCCCGTGGATAACCTCCCTGATATCCACACATTTTCAGACTCCTCCTGAAGTCCAGCTCCATCGATCATTCTCGAGCATCCGCTACCGAGTCTGCACGATCATTCTCGATCACGGAATATAGGGGTATGACAAGCCTCTCCCACCTGGAGAATCGGTTGTCCTCAGCCGAGCATCTCCTCTTCAGCTGGCGTCCCGTCACAATCCTCCATTCGCTACGCACCTCCTGATGCGGCTCAATTGGAAGGGTGGTGCAAGTGTGCACCGCCTCCCTTCCTGCACTTGGTCTTTTCACGAACCACGTCCCTCCATGACTTGGTCTTCAACGTGAAAAGTGGAGCTTCCTCGTCAGCTCCCATTTTCGATGTATCCCTCATGGATACAGCAGCTCCATTGCTGGTTTGTGGCAGCTCCAGCTCCATATGTGGAGTTCTCACCTCCACGCTCGCTCGTTGACGATCTCGATGGTTCCCTGTAGGCGTCCCTACATCTTGGGAAATGAGCATCTCTTGCGCTCCGAGCGTCTTTGGTATCTTGCCTCCTACAAGATCATTGGAGGTGTGGTTCGTCACCACTCCACCCCCATGGACATGTAACTCGTTGTCCATGCTGCATGGCCCTCCAGAGCTCTGCCTTGTCTTCTCATGCACGGAAGTTCTCCTATCCGCGGCTTTGGTTGTGTGCCTCCTGCACACACATTGGTGCTCAACATGCATCTGCGCACTCCTGTGCATCCTCGATCGAGCCTTGGCGCCTCCAAAGCTCTCTGTTGTGGAGTTCCCTCCCTCCACTGAATTCGAAGCTCCGGCTCGAAGTGTTGTAAGACGTACCTTGCCAATAGCACCGATTGCTCCCAAGCGTACCTCACTTTATTCTTCCTCCCCCTCATCCCCACGAAGAGAGTTCAGCTTCTCCTTCTTTGGGCACTCCCGCGTCCGATGCGGTCCGTCGCATATGAAGCATCCCTTGCTCCTGGGTTGCTTCTTTTTCTTGGAGTACTCTCGTTCCTCCATTGGTGGATCATGGGCTACACCTTTGCCCTTGTCCTTCGACCGCGCCTTTAGCTTGCTGGTGAACTCCTTCTCTTCAGCATTGTGACTTGATTGGGCCGCCCCATAATCGACCAACGCATCTACCACTACGATCGCTGAATTAAGGTCCTTCACTCCCTGCCTCTGCAGTTCGGCTTGCGCCCAGCTTTGCAACCCGATCGTGAAATTGAACAGCTTGTCCTCCTCGGACATCCCCTTGATGTCCAGCAACAAGGACGTGAACTGCTTTACGTACTCACGAACTGTGCTTGTCTGCTTCAGGCGTCGAAAAGACTCCCGTGCAATCCACGCAGTGTTCTTCGGCAGGAATTGTGCCTTCAGTTCCGCGACTAGATCATCCCACTTGGATATCTTCGGTCTTGCCTCGTCTGCTGCACGACTCCTCCACCATAACTTGGCATCGCTCGACATGTACATCGATGCCAAGCCGACCTTCTCGGCTTCCGTCGTCTTGGTCGCCTCGAAGTAAACTTCCATATCCCATAGGAAGTTATCCAAATCCTTGGCACTCCGCATACCTGTGAAGGATTTGGGCTCTGGTACCTTGGGTCGCTGCACCTCCGTGGAGCCTCCGATATTCGCCAATGCCTTCTTGATGAGGGAGATCTCACTCCGAAGATCTTCCATCATTGTGCTGAATGCCTTCAGTCTGTCCTCCAAGGACTTGATCTGCTCCGCTGAGCGATGTTGGCTCTCGTCCCCAACATCTGATCCTTCTGAAGAACGATCCTCCAAGAAGGCGATGCGATGGGCATGAGTCCCAATGGTGGACTCCACTTCTGCCATCGCCTGCTCCAGTGCTGCCACACGCTCGGTAACACCTACCATCTTCGTTCCGCTGATAGAAGATGTACTTGCTCCAACAAGTATCCTTATTCCCGCGATCGACTGCACCGACAGTCGCTCGTAGCTTTGCCCGCTTACTTGGCACCGACCAAGCTATGATACCACTTGTCACAGGGTCAAAATCCCGCTATCGATTTCGACCGATCCTGTGCGGCGTTAGCTAACCCGTAGCTAACCAGCCTTCCCGAGTAGAACGGTCACGGACGCACTCCAACTCTTCTCGATACTCCTGCTTGCTAACGCACCGACGCTCAGACACAAGCAGAAGCTCGACTCTATGGATCGTTCAGGAACACTCTCAAGAACTCGCTTAAGAACGCTCAAGAACGCAACCACACGATCACAAAAGCACGGGCACAAAGCTCTTCTCTTATTGGAAGGGGAACTATCTCTGGAGTGGGTGGACACTTTGTGTACTCTCTACATTGTGTGTTTACAAATGAGCCACCACCCCTCCTTATATACAAGACTCAAGGCAGCCTAAAGGACACTCATTATTACATCTACAATAATGATACATAAAGACACAAGAGACCCTTCGAGTTCTTCGGCAACCCTTCGCGTTCCTCAGCAACTCTTCGTCTGCTCGTCTCTTCGACTCCCTTTTTGACCTTTCGTCTTCTCGCACGGTTGACGCCCAGTCAACCGCCCAGTCATCAGCACACTCGCGCTCCAACGCTTGCTGATGCAGCTTTGCCATAATTCACCAAGTGCCACCGAACACTTGATCTTGTGCCAAAGGGAACCCGCGGTCTCCAGACCCTCGTGCGGTAAACCCTTCCTTAGCGTTCTCCATGCTAAGGGGAAGTCCTCCAGAACTTCGCTATCGTGGCCTCCAGACCACTCTCGTACGTGTACGACCGAGCATGCTCGACAATGCTCGTACTCAGCACCTGCAACGCTCCATGCCTCCTTGGACCGCCATGCATCAATACCGATACCGTGCGCCTCCGTGCGTACGCCTTTGTGACCGTACCGGATAGCTCCTCGACGCGTACTGCTTCACTATGTACCGCTCTTCTGCGCTCGCGTATGTATGACTACGTGCATCCAATGTCATGTCTTGCACTGCTGACTGTACTCGCTGTACTCGCACTGCTACAAGCACCACGACACTCTGCTACCGAGCCAGTGTCCTGTGTGACGCTTCTCCCTTGTAACGTACGATGGAGCCTCCAGACTCCCGTGGATAACCTCCCTGATATCCACACATTTTCAGACTCCTCCTGAAGTCTAGCTCCGTCGATCATTCTCGAGCATCCGCTACCGGGTCTGCACGATCATTCTCGATCACGAAATTTGGGGGTGTGACAGATGGGAACCCCTTCGAATCACATCCCCACACATGGGAGGGCGCCAGCCACCAAGACCCGTGTGTTGCCTGGGAGATGGGAGAGCGCATGCGCAAGAGGTGCGGCTCACCGAAGCATGCGATCAGGAGGAAAGAGATGGCTGCCAGGTGAAGGAGGTGCACTACACACGGAGGGGGCTGCATGTGCGAGGGTGATGCCTGGCAGGGGGCACGAGGGCGCCGCCTGACTGAAGAGACCATCTTGGTGCCGCTGCAGTGGGGCTCAACTGGGCTCGCGAGTTGCCGCATGTTGCTAGAGTTGCGACCGTTTGATGCACAGGGAGGTCTGATGCGCTCCCAATTGAGGTTCCTGGGGGAAGATCTGGAACATGAATGGTGGCACAATCGGTGCCTCGAAGTCTGCAGCCTGGAAGTCTATGCTTGCATCACTTCAAAAGAGGGTTGCGTGGTCTTCGACCTGAACAAGGACTTTGCCGCCTGCTGGATACGAGAGGATATAAACACCTATCCTTGCAACATTGAATCTTCAGAACTATGAATAAGTGCTCTGAGGAATTTTGAACAAGCATGATCATGAACAAAACTCCAGAAATTAGGCTTTCAATAGAAAGCCTAGAACTTATAAAACTTGAACAGAATAATGATCTTCAAGAACACAAACTGTATATCGAATAAAATAACGAATTGACATAAACGCCTCGAGAATTGACCCCGCTCCGATACCATGTTAGAAAACAGAAATACGAAAGCAAAAATGATAAACAGAACATGAACTAGAAAGATAAAACATAGAACACCAAGATTTTTACGTGGAACCCTACTCCCTAAGGAGCAGGATGAAACCACAAAAGAAGGTCTCAAGGACCATATGTTGCATTCAACTTTCTTAACTTATACATGAGGTCCAGGGCTCCTTATATAGCCTCCACAGAGCCTACAAGTCCCATCACTGGTAGATGTGAGACTAAACACATGAATGGTCCGATGGCTCTGCTTTAAATCGGTCCCTTTTTATTTTGATTATGGATGAGTTGACTAGTCACATTAAGGATGAGATGACTTGGTGTATGTTATTCAATGATGATATTGTGTTGACTGATGAGACTAGAGATGTAGTAAATGAGAAGCTCAAGGTTTGAAGACATACCTTAGAGACTAAAGGATTTCGTATACGTGTGGATAAGACTAAATATATGAAGTGTATATAGATGGCAGTAACTGTGAAGGAATCGAGGTGACGATTTGTGACAATAACATTAGAAAAGGACTCTTTTAGATATTTGGGATCTATTTTGCAACATAGGGAAATCGATAAAGACGTTATTCATAAAATAAATGTAAGTTGACTAAAGTGGAGAGGAGCCTCTACTTTTCTAATGTGATAAGGAAATTCCTTTGAAAATCATAGGAAATTTCTAATGCGTAAGACATGATATGCTCTATGAATTTGAATATTGACTTGTGAACCATAGACATGCAGAGAATGCCAGTAACAATAATGAAAATGCTAAGGTGGAGCATGATCATACATATAAATATTGAATTCAAAATGATGCAATCAAAAGGAAAGTTGGTGCAGCTCTGATAGAAGATAAGATGAGAGAAAATTGCTTGAGATGATTTGATCATTCACAAAAGAGGCCGGCTAATGCACCAGTTAAGATGCAAGTTTAAGATTTATTGACCCAACTAAGAGAAGACAAAGAAGACGCATTCAGATAAAGCTCGAGAATGACCCGAGATAGATCTTAATGGAGGCAAAAAAATCCATGTAACCAACCCTACTTAATGTTTGAAAATACATTGTTGTCGAAATCAAATCTGGAAACGAGGTCCACTGAAAGTCCGTTTGCGTCCCCACCTATGTTCATGAAACTTTCTTTGGCAGCCGAGATTAGTTGAGGTTTGCCCAATTTCCAATTTTCCATGCCTTGCAGTAGATCATACAATTAAACGCACATCATTTACTTAAGAAAAACACAATCTCTATTCCTCCTGCAAGTCCATCATCATCTGAACTAAAATTGTCCAAAGAGACATCGCAAACATAACCCGGAAAATACATGGATCTAAGATCTTGTGATTAGCTAATGGTTACACAAGGCTACATATCTCAGCAATATACAGAGAAACACATCCACGATTTAAACAAATGAACGAATTTAATTCTTATTTATACAATAAACTTACAGAACGATTTACAAAATAAACGGATAACCTAATAGAAGCCATGCACATAACACCTGTCATGCCCTGAGGGCTCCTCAGATGGTAGAACCCCCCAAGATCCATGGCAACTAATGCCGCGTTATGTCAAGCAATAAGCACGATGATCACAATCAGAAGGATGATACCGAAAATCAACAGTAATAAGCATGCCTGCACAGGCCGATAAGCACATTTTATTAGATCTGAGAAATAAATTAGATGACATGAGCTCATATGCCTTTCATAACTAGCTGTAGTACCATGGAGGAGTTAGATTTCTGAGATTTGGAAGCTTTTACAAGGTGGGATTTCGCTTGTGAGGTGGCAGCATTGGAGCTTTCGATGTTTGATTGAATGTCATCTGCAAGATATTTGGGGGTATTAATGGCAGAAACTACAAGCACAAAGAAGCAAAGACTTTTTTAAAACACAAGAAAAAGGAGTGCAAATTCAAATACCTATTACAGTTCCTTGGTCATGAACAAGTACAGCAAGATCTTTAAATATCTCATTGACTTCGCCTATCTGTCGCTGGATATCCTGTATTCCCTGTTCTCTTTCCTCAATAATCGCCTCATTGAAAACAATCTCATTGTCCAGTAGCACCAATTTTTGACTGCTGACAATAAAAACATAGATGGAAGATACAGTTGCATCAGACAGTATTATTTAGATAGATGTAATTACCAAGTAAAGCGAGTGCAAAATCTTCAGAAATTTCACATAAGTTCACCAAAATTAAAGGAAATAAAACGGTATGGGTATGCTTAACTTTAGCCATGGAAGGACATATCGATATCGGTACCATGTCGATACCGATATATCGCCGATATATCGATGCCATATCGCCGACATCGGGATTCAGCATGCCTTTTTAGCGTGTCGATACCCGATATCGGACATATCGGCGATATATCGGTGACCTCTCGATACCGATATATCGCTGATATATCGCCGATATATCGGGATACGGCCTTCCATGACTTTAGCATGGGTAATCATATATCCTAATGTATAACTTTGACTACATGATTCAGCATAGAAAATGCAAGTGTCTACCATAATAGAAAACCACCGCAAACTGTTGTGTATCACGCTTCCAGCTTTTTTTCACCTTTAACGCTGTCTCTTCTCAGATCTTGGGACAAGGCAGAGACCGTGGAGACACCAAGCATGGATAGATGTCATGAATCATGATCATAAAAATGATTCAGACGTCATTTAATGCCACCTACCCACTTGACACACCCCCCACAAGCGTCATGCACAAAAATCCTGACTATCATTAGAATTCCCGTCCATATAATTTTCAAAATAAAGTACATCTAGTGAGTGAGATTGCTCAGATCCTTCATGACAACTGGTTCACTGAAACAAACATTCCACAAAACTTTTATGAGAACGACCTATTGGTTGGAGTTCACAAAGGAAATGTGAAATAATAGCGAATGTGGAGAGGGGGCATGGCGCGAAAAGGGAAAGCGGGTCTGAGGAGGTGAGGAAGGTGAAAAATAAAGGGAGGAACAGAGAGGGAGTGAGAAGAGAGGGGGTGAGGACCATCAGGTTCGGTGGTGGTTCAGTTCCAATGGTGTGATATTTTGGGCCATTTTGCTTGTGATTATGAAGACTCCATTGTTTGCTTCTGCTGCAGGAAGTTCGGTCACCATCACTGGAGCTGCAGTGCATTAGGGACGTGGATGAAGAAAGGGGTGGCTGGAGTGGGGAAAAGTTGTGGTGGACGTTAAGGAGGTTGCTATGTGTTTGTTTGTTTGATCGGTGTGACCTTGCGGATGGTTTGACCTCAGTGGAGGCAGAGCCTAGGTCCGACAATTGGTGGTTATAGTGGTGAGAAAAAGGTTTTTATAGGATGAGGTTGGGTTGCCTGCAAGGTTTGTAAAAATGAAAGGCAAAACGAGGCGTTTTCCTTGGAGGCGAGCTGAAGTGTAGCCTCGAAGCGGCCGAGGCGTATATAATACATAAAATTTTAATATATGATAAATTATAAAGGTAAGAACATGAAAAAAAGGATATGTCAATTCCATAAACCTTTCTACTAAATTTCAACCCAATCAAAAAGGAAACAGCTATAACTATCTCTAAAATATTTATAAAAGAGGGAGTTATTGTCTATAGTTGTCATTAAAGATATCTGAGATGTTGATACGAATCATATGGTTTGAATCCTAACCGTATGTTATGTTGAACCTAGTTGAAGAACGGTCCGATGTCTCCCTGTGCCACTGCCACCATACCCTACCAATACGGATATGGGTATTCGAATTCGCATGCATCTGAGATTTGCGGATTCATATGTTTAAGGGTGCATTATTAAGAGTTCACTTAAATAATTGGACATGTTAATGGCAAATATAAATATGAAAGATGTCAAATTTAAGCATTCATCTTGCATAAATATATCCTCAACAACTAGATCTTTATAAATATCTAAAACTACCAATATGACCAATTATTTTCTTAAAAAATGCTCGTTAAGTCCCCAACGCCTCAGCCAATGCCTCTCCCCACCTCACAGCCTTGGCTTTCGAGGCACTCGCCTCAACCAACGAGGCAGTCGCCTCGAGGCTTTTGGCACCGCCTTGTTTCACCTCGAGTGCCTCAAGGCATGTTTTTTTAAACAATGGTTGCCTGACATTGATGTGCTTGCAAGGGGCATGCGGCATGGGGAGGTCAAACATCTAGTCAGTACAATAACAAGGAAATATTGCAACATCTTCTCTCGCAGCATAGACTGAGGATCAAGGATGCCACTTCTCCAAGCAAGTTTGTTCGACGATTTCGACTGAGGGGGGTCCAACATACTTGCAATAGAGAAACCTACTTCGAGACTTTGGTTCTATAGATAGGACGAATGCAAAAGATCATGTCACCGGGTTTTGAGCTGCCAATCATTTTAGGGATCGTAAAAGATCATGTCATCACGTCCTTGGGTCTTTGTTGATTAAAGGGTTTCCCCAGGGGTCAAAAGGGTGAGGGGAATGCAGACAAATCTTTTAAGACTATTGTGAATACTTACTTAAAACCTCCAACAACTCAGCACAATGCCTAGCCTCGAGTGCTTCAAAACGCCTCGGTTAGTCCAGGAACTAGCCTCACAAAGCAAGCTTGAGGTGCATGTACTGTTGTAAAAGTCGACCGACTAGTCAAGCTGAGGGGTAGCCAACTTGACTAGGCCAAATCGGCCTTTAGTCAGGTTGACCCAATCACTCGCCCGACTTTTACATAGACAATTTTGACGCAAAGGAATCCAATAACCTGATGGAGGGTATGGAGTTACTATCGAAAAGTAACACATGCCCCTTAAAACCCACCACGGGCTCCTGGAAACCCCAAACTCCTCCACCTCCTGGAAAATGATCTCCTCTGCACCCCGCCCCCACCTCCATATCACTTGCAATGAGTCGATGAGTCCTCTTCGTGTCGGTCCACCTCCACGCCTTCCTTTCTATCGCAGCTCCCTCTTCTCCACCTCCTTCCCCCAGGAACAAGGTATTTACCAGTTAGGGTTTTTTTGTTGTTTTCAAAATTTCTTTGTATAATTGTTCTAGCTTGGTTGAATGCATCACCGCCGCTATATGTTGCTGAGTTGCTCTACCTTGTTTGCTTTCCAATTTCCATAATGAAGAAGTTCGTTAGGTTTTTTTGAAGTAAAAACTTGATATTCTTGCTTATTTGCATGTTGATTAGTTTATATAAGGTTATATTTGTGTTTACTATGTTAAATGTGGAACATCAATTGCATGTCAATAAGGTTAGCTAATTATCACATTTGTTTATTATCTTTGTGATTGTTGATTAACTTTGTGTTTGTTGATTAGAAACTTGTGAGTTTGTTGATTAGTAACTTGTGAGTTTGGTTAGCTTTGTATTTTTAAGCTCTTTACATATGAAGATTGCTCAATATTGGCATATATATGAGATATACGTATTAAAAATTGACTTATTTATTTAAAATAATTTAAAAATTCAAAGCCAACTAATGCCTGATAAATCCAATTAGTCTCCCAATTGCCGATTAATTCCTAATCAGTGACCCAACTGACCGAGTACCAACTTCTGCAACCTTGGGTGTACGCCTCAATGCTAGAGCATACCGTTTCATCTCGAGGCGTATGCCTTAAACACCTCGACGTACGTTTTTCAAACATCTTTCAAACATCAGATAGAGCAAAACAACCTAGTATGCAGATCTGTACTGTACTCTCAAATGCATGCATCCACTTCACAATCAAGGTTGTATTCATCTCCTTCAATCAAAGGATCTCAAAGCCTCCTTCCACAATGCCGCATTCCTTTCACATGCATATGGGGTCCTCAACATCAAAGGGTTTGTCAAAGAATACCATAAAGATGTGGAACTTCTTCAGTAAATTTGGTCTATTCGAAAAATGAATTTTTTATACGTATAAATTTGCATAGATTTTGTAGTTGGCAAAGTTTCACCTTAATGCATTTTGATGACTCTTCCTTATCTTTCACTTTTGTTCTCCAATCCCGATTTCAGAAATTGTTATCCACAAAAGGAGCTATTGTCCACTTTCGATTCAAAGTTCAGGCTTAAAAAGGTTTCAAGATAGTAATGGCGACAAATATTTAATAATAGCAGTCCAACAAGGATAGCGAGCAAACAGCGAAATTTTGGAACAATTATAATCCACCTTCTAGACTCCTCCTGAATATGTTGAGCAGAAGATTTATCCAAACTTGCATCACTACCTTCAAATGGAGCGGCAGCACTATAGACAATGAAAAAAACAGGTAAGATTAAAAAATCAACCAATATTGAGTAGCATATAAGAATTATAGCAAACATAGAACATAAAAGAATAGAGAAGTAAGATCCTCCCATTTTTGGTCATATAAAGGAAAACCCCAAAAATTCTAGTTTGCTTCTTTGCAAAGTTCCATAAAAGGCAAATAGCCGGGCATGGTAACTAAGATCCAAAAATGTGCATTATGCTAAAAATTGTGACGTCACCATAGTTCTTGCTAAAATGCATATTTAGAATAGAAATTGTCAACTGACTAAGGAAAGGGTCTTGCCACTGAAAAGTGGCCATTGGTTCAAAGATTTCAAGACAATTTTGAGCACATTCGAAATGTAAGGAAACACATCCCCAGTTCAAGCCATTCTAAACGGTTTTGATTAGATTCAATAGTCCAAATTTTACCGGAATGATAAAAACCTGACAACTGAAGTGGGTACCACCAATAGATGATTCTATAAACGCAATAAATACAATTATAAATAGGCAATAAGAAACAGACAGTAATATGTAATGAGAACATATATCACAATTATGAGAAAAGTTACCCCGCAGCTGGTGGGGTCTGGGAGATAGGAGAAAATGATGTCTCCTTCTCAGCAGCAAGTCTTTGAGCCTTCTGAAACTCCTTCAGAATTGTTTCAAAATCTTTAGCCAATTTTGCATCAGCAATCTTCTTGCTTGTCTGCAGTGACAAATTCACCTTATTGTCATGATTGAATCATTCCTAACATTATCAATGTGTATTAGCCATGATATAGGTACTCTATTTCCAAATAACTGTCCACCATAATACTATTGGATGCTAAAATCTCCTTTAAAGATATATTACACTAAAATAATGGGAAAACCAAGTTAGAGTGGTAAACAAAAATCATATTTCAACAATTACGACATGATTAAATCGACATCACTATAAACAAATTAACAAAAATCGAGCATCTTCAACAAGGTGGAATGACGGGTGTCTTCCCTGACAAAAAACTTCAAACTGCACAATCTGAGAAATGATAATGGGTCAACAGCATGGAACAGTAACCTACGAAGCCAAATATACATACATACATACATACATACATACATACATACATATATATATATATATAATTTTCCAGAACACTGGCTAAGGCCATGGGCAGAAGAATAAACTCAGGAACAACAATTTCAAAAACAAATAATTCAACTAAAAAACTTTTCAGATGATTTAGTGTGTGCTTGAACCAAGAGCATGAGAAAATCATGTTCAACCATTTGAATTACAGGAAACCAACAAATCTTTGTCAAAGTCCAAATGATGGCAGTTTTTCCTCCAAAAGATTAAGTACAAGCTGTTTTTAGTCAAATGAAAAACCACACAAGACTTACACTAATTCCGGCATGATGATCTAATTCATTAGCCTGTTTAAGCTTTGCGGATGTGTCTTTCACCAGCTGAGCAATATGTAACCTCGTCTTTTGCCTGCAGAAAAAAAATGATGAGCAACTCATCTTAGTTGGAATAGAAATAATTAACAAAAGAACATACAACAGAGCAAAGTGAGGCACTAATAGAAAAGATCTCTTAAACGTTGTGCTCACTAGAACGGTAAAGAAAGGATCGAGTAGAAACTCAGATATTTCGGACAGCTAAAAAGCCTAAAATAGGGACACATTCTGCCTTATGATATGATAGCCTTGACTCCTGTGATACTTAGGAGTGGTCCAGTGATAATTTTCCCATCACTAAGAAAGGATGCAACAGTCCAGCATCCAGACTTCTCTTTACATTATCGATTGATTTAGATGTCCAAGGCACCCTGCTTCGCTTTAGATTTTTTGGAGGTCCAAGGCACCCCACAACTGTCACCAAAACACACCTCCAGAAACTGCTTTAATAATGTCAGACAATTATCGATAGGAACTCATATAATTTATCATTGTCGCCTACAGGATTTATTAAGATACTTGTTTCAAGCCTCAAAAGATGAAGTCAACTTTTGATCACGAAGCCTCGCGTTTTACCGTGATTTCACTTGTATTTAAGTTTACGAAAGCTCAAATATAAATAGGTGTGCATACGTGCTCATAAGCATATCAAATTCTCATTATTGATCCATCACTCCTTTATGAATGATCAATCACTTTTAGTCCATGATTCTGACTTGATTGATCACTCCTAATCCATTAATCAATCACTTTCAGTCCTTGTAAGTTTGCTCGGTAATCACCCTTCGTTGACTGATCGAACGCTATTCAGCATTGGTTATTTGTTGATCGATTACTCAAGATCGACCGATCTATCTCTTTTTATTACTGCAAATTAGGATCAATCATTTAAATAATATGATCAACCCCTTTTTAAATATTAAATTCCTCTTGAATAGCAGTTACTTAATTGATCGATCCACTTTTCAATCTCATCGATCACTTTATCTAAACAGAACGATCATTTATTTTTTAAGAAAATGTTTAAAAGTTGATTTCATTTCTAAATTGCATTTTATTGACTCTATTGAGCTCTGATGTATATAATCTAGATATATAGTTTACCTCTCTCCATACTTCATACACATTTAAGCATATAAATCAAATAGAAGATTTTGCGTATTATATATCTTAAGAGCAACAAAAATACTTTCGTCAAACATTCTACTGATGTCTAGGCCATCATCATTGCGTTGCTCGCTCTTTGATTCTCGGTGACTCATTAGAGAAACGCTTCCTACAAAAGGATTTGTTCAATATTTCTTTTTACTTGTATAGTTGTACAGAAACTTTTTTTTTGACATGTTGTACAGAAACTTGTCGTATGTTACAAATTGTGGAAAGTTTTTGATGCATGATCCAAACACTTGTATTGTTGTATGGAAACTTGGTGTTTGATCCAAGTTGTAGAAAAACCTTTGAGATGTGATCTAAAGCACAGTTATATGCAAATTTGGTTCGTAATCCAAGTTACGAAAAGTCGTTGATGTGTAATACAAAGCATTTGTAAGTGATTGAGCTACTCGCAGTAAATAAATCGAATAGTGTTTGGTTGATCAACTCGTTTGATCGAAATCTGAGTAAGGAGACTTTGGTCGTGGTTTTTTGCCAAGGGGTTTGCACATTAAAATGCTTCTTCTCATTCTACTTTTTCAAATATCCCTATTGCAAACCAGTTCAGATCTGTCATGGAGGTTGGGAGACCAAGTGCAACTCTTTGGGCCATCTGGCTCTCGTGCAACGGTGTTTTTTAGGGAGGATCAGTACCATGTGGATGTAACTCATTTTTTGAGATCTCTTCTTCAGACATGGATTCTGTAAGTTTTTCCTATTAATATAATCTGGGGCGGGCACCAATCATAGTTGCTTCCTCTCTTTTTTGCTTCAAAAAATGTGCAACCAGTGCATGTTATTCTGTGAATGCTTTTTTGTGATTACTACTATTAGCCCACCCCCCTAGTAGTATTGTGATCCAAATCTTATCAACGCTATGCTGCATGCATAGTTGATGAGGCAAAAAAAGGCTGGTCACAATGATGCATAAGAGCATATAGATGTTGACAACGTCGAACTTGTCTAATTTGAGACAGTGGGAACTAGGACATAAACCACATGTTCTTGCGTCCAAGTGCAGCATCAATGTGGAAAACGATGGGATTACATGGGTAGATATGAGCAAGATGGAAACATGTGGAACAAGCTTCAAATCTGAAAGGGATGCCGGCAGTGACCAAGCATATAGAAGGTGTCAAAACTGATATAAACCATTGGTGCTTTATGGGTCTTCAAAAAGAGAGGAATTTAGTGGTTTTCAGAAGCAGGAGATATATGGATAACAAGGTGTGCAATATGAAACATTGCATGCATCATAATTGACTGGGAAAGTATTTTTTGTTTTAAAGTTTAACATGTTTTTGGATGGCATCCCACGGTTGAAGGTCGTCCTTTGGCTTCTCAAAAAAACTAAGAGCAGCGAATTTGTTTTCAAGAGGGTATTATACAATCATTTTCTAAAACAATAAGCAGAACCCCAATAATGATCTCTGCCTGGGAAGCAGACTGCTCTATAAATATTTATTATAAAAAGGATCTTCTTAAGAACATCATATTTTTTGCCAAATATATATAGCCTGAATCCCTTGGAATTTTGGGAATCGAGACTGTTTGGAAATTCAAACAAAATATGCATCAAAGAGGTTTTGGGTTAGCCAGATCCCAGACGTCAAAAGCTCCCATTTTGTCCTAACTCCCTCATCTCATGTAAAATGACCGGAATCGACTTTCGACACAGGTAAGTGATGGTACAGTATCTGTACAATTTCATAAGCAGCGTTTTTTTAAGAGAAAGAGGGTGAATCCCCCTGGAATCAGTTGCTCCTCGAGAAAGAGTAGGAATATCACGTCCATCATGGATTACATAGGCCGCTGTAATCCACCATGGAACAATTTTCATAAGGTTTTGTTCCTAGTGTCAGTATAAATGGTATTATTAATGTTCCCGGTCTACGTGCAGGACTGCTACCTCCACTTTCATGTGGTCTCCCTTCCCATCCCTACCCATGCACATAAGGCATTTTATTCAATTATTTTTTTGAACATAATCAAAATCACCATTTACAACAAAAAATTGTAAATCTGGCGGCAATTCTTTGCCAATATATAAGCTTGAAGTAGCAGAATACAAATTTCCCAACAATTGACTCCAACCCCTTTTTCTACTGATACACCCAAAATTTCCAAACAAGCGATATGCCTAAAAACGAAAACCATAAAAAGCTCTCAGCTTTACATGAGCGAAGGCCAAACCCTACCAAAAAAAACGCCAACCCACGTGGAAAAAAGGTAAAATACAAAATCTCGTCGAAATAACAACTCCCGCAGATCGAGAATCACCAAATTGAAGTGAGAAAAAGTCATCAGAAGACATCACCCACAGCTTCTCGCGCAGCTCCGGCGTGTCCTTGGCGGTTCCAACGGCATTGACGAGGCGCTGGAAGGTGGAGACGGAGGTGCTTATCTGGAAGATCCCGGCGGCGAGCGCCTTGGACTGAGTGGCGTCCTGCCTCCCGTTGGCGAGGCCCTTCCTGGCGTGGCTATTAAGGAGAGGGCGACCGGATTCGAGGTCCGCGAAGCTCATCTCTCCCTCTCCGGCGAACGATCGGGGAGAGGGGGACGGAGCAGGAAACCCTAGAGAGGTGGAATCCGCGGAGATCGAGGAGGCGAGATTTGGGGATTGGAGAAGAGATATGGAGAGAAGAAGAGGGAAGGAATCTGTGTTGGTTGTGTGGTGGAGGAGAGGGTAGACGAAGAGGGGGCCGCGGGAGTGGTGGTGAACCGGTCGCTGGGGAAGGTTTGTAGGGGGAAAGTGTGCACGTGAAGTGTGAAGCAACACACGTCGTGCCTCTTCTTCTCCACAGTCAAAGGTGTTAGAAATATTGCCAAAATTAAAAAGATTAGACCTTCCTATTTATCTATTCCATTAAGTCGTGTCTTCTCTCCTTTTTTAAATTTTTTTTCTTGTTATCCATTAACATATCTTAAAGAGCGTAAGTCAACTTATTTTTTGCCCCCGTTAAATTCCCAGATGCCCTTAATTCAAACAATGGAATCACACATTTTCCTTTGCTCCAACTACTTTCATATTAATATATTTGGACTAATGTGGCACTTAACGTTTACTCTCTTTAGAGCTACTCCTAGCACGTCTCTCTTCGTGCCCACGCAGCTGCTTTCGCTTAGCCATGTAAGTTCGACTAGCATGGCTTTCCACGTGCTAAAGGAACTCCTCTCCTCAACCCATCGGCACCGCCTCTATTAGATGATAATTCGTCTCATGCAGATCCCTTGCATGGGAGTTTAACCTTCTTCTCGCTCACCTCATTTCACATGCAGATCGTGTCAGGCTCTTTGTTGAACTGTCCCCACACTCTCTCGCTGAGAAATTATCTACAACATCCCGATGCTCATGCTATATGGTATCATTTTTGGAGGTGTGTTCATATGATCATATGATCCTTCTCAGCTTTCTAATTTCATAACTCATCTATTTTATATTTGAACTTTGTCCTAAATTTCTGAGCAAAATATCAGAAAAATCAAATAAAATATAAAATAACAAAATCAATGTATGCATCTAAAATAGCTTAATTATGTATAACTAACTCACCGTTAGAATCAATGACGAGAAGTACATGAAATGGTGAAGACTTCGGGTTGAAACTTGTATATATGTACTTCTATGTATTGTACAATTTTCTGATATTTTAAATAAATTCATACTAAATCCAATAGAAATAAAACTATCTCCATTGTATGCATATTACGCTTAAATCTAAAAAAAGCTAAAAAAATGCTAGCATATAAATATGATAAATAAATATAAACCCTAATTTGTAACATCCGGACCTGCACAAACCCGAACCCAATCCCATTAGGATTTGTATAACTCAATAAAGTTATTAATCAACGTTAAATAACATAAAATCGATCGATTGCTCGTGAATCAAAAGTCATTCGGGAAATCGACCAAAAATCGATCGCATCGTAATGCGTCCCCAGAAAAGCCGTGATGCAGATTCGAAAATCATGAAACAAATCGAGAACATCTAAAAATATGATTCGATGAAATAAGATAAACGGAATCAATCGTTCGTTGATCAAAGGTCGTTTGATTTTTTAAAACCGCAAAATTTAGCCATAAACCAAAACTGTATCTCAAGAATGTCGGGTATTCATACCTAATCTAAAGTGTATGAATATTATACTCATTTTGACCGTCATTCAGATACGGTCAAAATGAGATATTGTGCACCAAAATCCGACACTCGAGGTGCATACACGGTCAACTTCAGTTTTATAGATATAATAGAGCTATTGTTTAAAAAAATAATTAAAAATAAATATTACCCTTCCCATGTCAAGCTCTTCTCTCCATTTGATCCAAAAAGCTTTACACTTGTCAAATAAATTAACCCCCCATTCCTCTATTTATATCAACCCCAAATCCCCTCTATTCCTTCCAAGCCCACATCCGATGAGGTTTTTTTTCTCTCCAGTATCGGATCAAATCTTGCAAGTAATGGCCAATGCTGGAATTGCACCAGCAGCTCTCATGCAATTGCTATCTGCTGGAAGCTCTCTCCACAATTATTGCTAGCTTCCCTCCAAAGCAAGATGTTAATGCTCCTTCAAAATCTGCAGTTGCATGAAGGTTGTTCTTTAAAATTTAAAGGAACAAGGTACCATCATACCCCCTCTTGTTGCAATGCATGTTTCTTGAATTAGGCTAAAAGTAAATATACCTTCAAGCATAGCAAATTGTTGGTAGTTTGCATGATATTGTATTGACTGTCCTCTGTTTGTTTCAAGAACTTAGAAGGTGTTAGTTCTTTATTATTATCTTTTGATATTCAAAGGACAAGAAATGCATGCCAACTAAAACATGCAAGATTTGGATGCATACTATTTTATCGGTTGGTTAAATACCAAATTGATTGCAGTAGTAGCTGGTAAATGTACACCACAATATATATGTATTACAACTTTGTACCGGTATAGCAATATATTATAATAAAATAAATGTGACGGTGATTACACTAAGTTATTCTGTAGTTGAAGAATATATATATATATATATATATATATATATATATTACATGAGTTAGTTGATAGCAATGGATACCATAGATAAATAAACACAAAAGAAAGATGATGTTCACCAGCCTTGGAATTCATGTCCATATCAAATTATATGATAATACTACTATATATAATGCATTGTTTAGAAAAAGCTCAATTTATAGTTTTCCTGTCTAAAAAAAGAAATAATAATGATATGTTCATCAGCCCTAAAGTTTCCAACCAAAAGCATGTTCCTTTTGCCATTGTCTTTAGTGTTTGGTATAAGTCTGATGACATGTGTAACTGAGAGGACCAAACCTGCGAAAATATACCCATGTCGAGTACTTCATGCACTATTTAAACCTATCCATTGTTTTAAAGTTGTATAGGGAACATGCTTGCATGCTTTATATTTGTAGAACAATTTAGCAATATTTGTAAAATCCTTCAGATGGTTTGAGATAAGCAAAGTCCTTGATGGTTAATATATTTCTGATGGAAAATCTTTGGTGTTTTAATGGGTAGTTTCATGACATGTTATGCATTCTTGAGGGTACTATTCTCGAAGGCTCAGTGGTTGTGTCATGTTATTCAATCTCATAAATCCTCATGTACTGAATAACTTACTTTGGTCAACTGCTCAGAATAAAAAGTCACCTCTTTAGATAGTCATGATGCTATATATGAATAAAAGTATGCTTCGATTAAACTATCTGGCATATTACCTTATGCTTAAAAAAAATCATAGTACTTTATTAATTCACATCATCATCTGTTTGTATTAGTTCTAGAAAGATTAATCAAGACCAATTATATGCCTTTGATATGGGATACAAGATTAGGTATAATCTCAAACCATTGAATAGCCATTGATTTCAAGTGGATTAAAGAGAAAATAAGGGTTAGAAGTATCTAATTAAGGCAAGTTAAAAAATGATTAGTCACCGACCTAATGGTAACGATTGGGATATTTAGAGATGAATTAGTATACAAGATGAGACAAGTTTTAGATTTAAATAGATATCACTTAATCTTATAAGTAAATAAAAATTTGGGATTCTGCATTAATCTAAACTTAAATCCAGACCTAATGAACAACTTTTAATCTCATGATTTGAAAAATGAGATCATCGAGTATTTTCATACAAATGACTTATAAAATCTATATCAATAAGCAGGCCGCCCAATTTTGAGATAATCTATAAACAATGACTGAAAATTTTCGTGATCAAACATTTAAGTATGAATCACAATTATAGATCACTATTCAATAAGATTGTCGGCAAGATGCTTGGATCTGTAAAGTTAATTACACCAACGATTGAAGAAGAATGAGAAATCAAGTCAGCGGTGGTGATTCAGTAATGACTAATAATTAAGAGTGTCAGTCATGGTGACCTTTACACATGATTGTGCAAGGGTGCGGTGACTGATAACACGGATTTTACGAGGGTCTAAATATGTCTCACACAAGGCGGAGACAAAGTCGCCGTAGCGACCGCTCACGAAACCCGGGTCAATCAACAATTAACCCACAACAGATAAATCAAGCAATGAAAGTAAATGTGCGGAGTTAAAATTTATTATAACTCTATAACAAAGATGTGTATAGGTGCAAGTATGTGTAGAGTGTCGAACACAGGGAACAAGCATGATAGTTCGGCAAACAAGCTCAAGAATGAGAGTGATCAAATGTCTACAAGTGTGCTATTTTTGTGGGTTTTTAATTTATATATATATTTTATTTTTATATTTTTATATTTCGATTGTCTATTTACTAATTTTATACTTTATATTTTTACCTTTTCTTTTTCTTTTAATAAGGCTATAAAACTATATAGGATATATATGCATAAGAGAGATAAAAAAGAGATATATATATAGGTAAAAATACTCAAAATCTATGAAATAAAACATTTTTGTGTTTTTTATCTTTTTATAATATTTTTTTGTTTTTTTTCCAAATTTTTCCTAATTTTTTTGGTATTTTCAAGATCAAAATTACTGAAAATAGTGAATAAAATTATTGGTCAAAATTAAAATAGAGATGAAAAATATCAATCAGTATCAAAAATTCTCTAAATTAATTTGAAATAAAAGATAATACAATAAGGAAAATAAAAAAATAGAAATCATATTTTTATGATTTTTTAAGATTTTTGTGAAGATCTTAGGGGTTTTCTAATTTTTAGGAGTTTTCTTTTGAATTTTTTTAGTGATTTTTGGATTGAAGATACAACACACAAAAACAAACAAAATATAATTTTTTGGATTTTTTTCAAAAACTTTTCATTTTTTTTGTATTTTCTAGTGCAAACAGTGAAGAAAATGCATGTTTTTGAATTTTTATAAATAATAAAATGCAATAAAAATGCAAATTAAAAATATAACGTGATAGAGAAATCCAACAAACACATAATGATATTTTTTGGGGAATTTTTAGGGTTTTATAGATGTATGAAATAATTAGAGACAACAAAGAGAAACTACACTACTAGCAAGGGCATAAGTGTAAATATCTAGAACATCAGGGCCAATGTGCAATTTCTCCATAAAATGTATAGTGCAATATAAAACTTTCTGGACCAGATACAAATAAGCAAAATCCCAAGGGTATGCATGCAAAATTTCCAAGGTCTCGTGTGCAAGACACGAGACTGGCAGGGACCTAAACGCAATTAACAAAACTTGAGGGGCTATCTTGCAAATTTTCCACAAAAATTACAATGGATCTGAAAGTTTATGGACCTAAGTTAAATAACACAAAGCGAGAGGGCCCAAGTACAAAATAACCCACCCCCTCACGCGTACATGCACGTGAGGTGACGTGGTCGAGGACCCAAGTGCAAATATGAAATGGACGCGGGTGTCTATACAAATATTACACAAAATGTTAAACTACAAAAGAAAGTTTCCGACTAACAAATAAATACAAAATATGGCGAGGGTGAAGGTGCAAAATACCTAACGCCTGTAGATCCGATGGCTGATGCGCTTTCACTTGCCATGTGTCGCGATCTGGACGGTCGATGACGGTTCGGCTTCGATAGCCACGATTAGATCTCCTGCATTGGATCGAACGGTGGCGGTGCGTGGAGATCGAACGACGATTGTATGATCTGGTGCGGGCCCGTGATCTGACGGCTGGGAAGCAGTGACGAAGAACGGGGAAGAAGGCCTCGGCCGACGAACTTACCCGCCTCCGCTCCTCCTCCTCCGCGATGATGAGGACTTCAAAATGGGACCGACAGCTTCCTGCAGGGCTCCTCTACGTGTTGGGTGCTCCAAAAGGCTCCGATGTCGGTCGGAGCTCTCGCTAGGAGGCGACGGAGCTGGGAGGCTCCACTACAAGAAAGAGTAGAACAGGCGACGGTCAACATCCGTCGCGAATGATAACATGACCGTCCCCTCTGACCAATGGGGACAGTCATGCGACCGTCTCCAAAGGTGGCGTCCCATTTGGTATAAGCGACGGTAGTCTGGACCGTCCCCTATACTCATACATAGGGGACGGTAGTGACCATCCCTAAAGGTCTGGTATAGGGGACGGGCATGACCATCCCTTAAAGGCTCTTATTGGAGACGGTCACAACCGTCCCTTAAAGTCATTCAGGGGGTGATGAATCTCCATTTCATCACCTTTATTCTATCATTTTGGCCTTAAAAATCCCAGCAAATGCATGTAAATAGCCTCAGTTTGTATATAATAGCATTCATGATCCATTGTGTTTATTGTACATAGAATAAGGTTTTCAATGCCAAAATTATAGAATAAAGGGGAGAAAAGAAAAAGGAATAAAATATTGCAAATATTTTATGACCCGAACCCCGAGACCAAGGCCAGCATGGAATTGGTCGACGAGGAATAAAGTAGGGGGAGATAAGGGCCAATTATACAATAAATATCTCATTTATTTATTCATTCATTTATGTATTTTTGACACCTATTTTGTATAGAATTATTTATTCATCAAATAAAGAAACTTTGTACATGAAAGTTGTAGATAATAATGTAAATAAAAATACAAAATTGGGTTTGTGTAAAAAGGATACACAGTGTACATTTTATACCCAGAATAAAAAGCCAAAATCTCAACTTCACAGACGCATATCTTGCAAATAAAAACTCCAAATCACCCAAACTCACCTTTAATTGTATATAGCTTTCCATGAGCTATCTAATAAAATTGGTGTCATAATTTTTGGAGTTCATCTGTAGAAGTTAGGTTTTTGGCCCTCCTTGTATATAATACTGATTAAAATATTCATTTTATTCAATGTCTATTATTTTCACAAATTTATATTTTTAGAATTTTGTAAATAATGTATATAATACATGTACATGTTGAAATTACAAGAAAACCAAAAAGAATTTGTAAAATAAAATAAGTCTATAAAATTCATAGACAAAATACCTATGCTACCTATATGTATATAAATAAAAAGAGATTTTATTCTTTATTCATCTATATTTTTATGGTAATGTACATATCATATATAACTTACTAAAAATACAAATCCAAAATAAAAACAAATAAAATTCATTTAATAAATAAAATGTATATAATATAAAGATAAAATACCTATAAGTATACCTACATATACATATACTTATTTATTTAAAAATGTAAATAGACTCATAAAAATTAAATAAAAATACATGTATACTCGCAAAAATAAGTTATAAAATTATAAAATAAGAAACTAAAATAATGAAATAAAATAAACAAACTAAAAATAAAATACACAAGAATACATGTAAATACATACATATACACATTATTTTAATAAAACCGTAATAAAATACTTCAAAAAAATAAATAAAAATCATAAATAAATACTACATTAATTTATAAACATTTTCTATTTTATAAGCAAAATCTAATTAATTCATTTATTAGGATAAAATAAAGAGTCAAATTCGGGCTGACATGGACCAATCACAGCCCTGCCAATGTTGACTGCGGTCAACTGTCCCCTCAGCCTCCAGCCCGCCAGATCTGTCAGACCCCCCCGTCTTCTCCCATTTTTCCCGGTTACCCCGTCCATCGATCGCCTTTGCTTCCTTCTCAAGAAATGCTCCTGGTATCTTGTACATCCACGCCCCCATGTTAAATCTAATGTATATATCACCGATTCCTTATTATTTTCCGGTCAATAAGGGCACATACACATGTTTATAAATAAGTTCCCCCTCCTCCTTGGTCGAATTTGGCCAACTTACTTCCCCCCAAACACCTTGAATCCTGTCCTAGACGAGCCCTTGTGACAGGAGGAGCTCCATAGCACCGTGAATCGGCCGGAGGAGGAAGAAATTTTGTCGCGGCGGAGCTCCGGCGTCTGTCCTGCTCCCTGGAGGCCCCCAGGTATAAGAGATGCATTTTTCCCATTTCTAGTTAGATTTTAGCTTACGCATTTTAATTACGTCATTAGTGTAGTCCTTAGGGTAGTAGATTTAGCGTAAAAAGGCCGCCCGTAGTTCGCCGGAGCTCCGCTCCGGCGAACTCATTCACGGTGTTCCCAACCTGTTCTGCCCCCGCTTCCACCACCATCTTCCTTCCCTTTCGTTTTCCCACGCCCCAGACCTCTCACTCCACCCGGATCCCTTCTAGATCCGGAGATCGGATCTCCTTCCTCCGCCCTTCGCCGGAGATCACCACCCCGCACCACCATCCTTCATTCCACCACCAATAAGTGCCCCAGACCTTCGTTTTGCTTGTGCGAGTAACCTTGCAGGTGCTGGGGGGCCAAAGGACCCTCCGGGGTCGCGTTTTGAAGAATGTCGAGGTACCTGGGGAAGTTATTCTTCCTCGACCTCGCTGGAGAGCTCCGACGAGCCGTGAGCTTCTTGGAGCCCTCCAGTCGACACTAGGCGTTCCCAGGAACCTTCTTGGAGCATCAGCAGCTCGGGGGATGATCGGATGCGCACACCCTGCCAAATCGTAGCTCGGGAGGAATGGGGTTCGTCCCTGTTCTTCTGAGCACCTTCAAAGCCGTTGGATCATCTCTCAGCCCCAGTTCGAATCTCAGCCGTCCGATGGAGTGAAGTCACGACCGTCAGATCTCCCACGAGATCTAATCTCCAGCGCTCATCGGCGAAGCGGCATCGGCAAACGTGGAGGCGCCACGAAGATATGTCACGCATATGAGCCGTAGGATCAAGCGCCTTTGGGGGTAAATTTCACATCTAGACCCTCGCCTTTTTGTATTTAATGTTTAATATTGTAAATAAATTTTCACGTTGTAAATAAAATGTAGATTTTGGTAAAGGACCCCTGCAGTTTCATGTATTTACATTTAGGTCCTTCCGTGCCTCACGTGCAGTCCCACATGAGGCGCGTGAATTTTGCAGACATACCCTGGTGCCTTTTGCATATTGTAAAATAGTTTTAGAAATTTAAATAAATGTTTATTTCTTCTGGTATATTTGCACTGTGGTCCTTGTCCTTTATTTTTATTGCATTTATACCCCTACTAGGCTGTTTAATTTTTGGTGTCTATTAGGTATTTATTAAAAATAGCTATTTAGCTCCTAAAATCCCACAAAAAATTTGGTTAGATGTTTCATGCCTCATACTTTCACGCCACATGTCCATTTTACATTTTTTTACATTTAACCTAATTATTAAAAATGAAAAGGAGCCCTTTTTGCACTGTTTAATTTATAAAATACAAAAAAATTATAAAATGTTTTGAAAAATTACAAAAAAATTATATATAGTATATTTACATATATATTGAGTCCAGAAATTGAAAAAACCCTAAAAACAAGAAAAAGAAAAACAAAAAAATCAGAAAGCTCCAAAATCTAAAAAAAATAGAAAAACCCTTAAAAAAGCCCAAAAATATATTTTTCTCTTTTATAATTATCTATATATTATTATTAATGTATTAAAATTAATTTGGGTAATTTTGGGAATGATTTTATATTTTTCAAACCCAAATTATGTTCGGCCTAGTTAATTAGTCCTATATTAGGGACATTTTTGGAATTAAAAATACAAAAAAATAGAAAAATTCCATAAAAAAATAACAAAAAAATATACAAAAATATAAAAAAAAGCCAAAAAAATATTATATGTAATATATATTGAGTATTTATATACATATTTGACCTTATACTACTCCTCTCTCTTCTTATATATATATATATGTATACATATCTATGTTATATAATTAAAAATATAAAAAGAAAATAAATATAAAATATAAAAACAAAATAAAAATTATAAAACTAAAAAAAATAAAAAAATATATAAAATCAAAAACCCACAAAAACAATAATAATTGGACATGATCATTGAATTGAATAATTGCACAATCAATTTCACCATACATTCCCTTCGCCTCCCAGTGTTCGACCTCTACTTGTGCTTACACCTATACACATTTGCATGTAGAGTTATAATAAATTTTAACTCCACATTTTTGATATTCATTACATATACTTTATTGTGGGTTAATTGTTGTTTTATTCCGGATTTTGTGTGGTCGACTCAGCGACTGAGTTCCCGCCTTGTGAGGAACTTAAGACCACCGATTTCCGGAGCAAACAAATGGCGCCGTTGTCGGGAAGGCAACGGATTTTGTATGGTTGATTATTTCTTTATTTAATTCTTTGCTCATGTTTATTATATATTTGTTTATTTGACTTCTTATTTTTATTGACATTATTTGATTGACTGTTCTGACCCACCTTCTTTCTTTGTCTTTGATGCGAGGGACCGCCAAGCGAAGGAGGACCTCCTAGGAGGACCAATGCACCCAAGCGAGGCGGAGTTGGCTCTTCTACACCAGCCAACAGGAGAGAGCATCGAAGGCATTCGAAGGAGAATTTTTGAAGAACAATCTACATTTCTATGCATTTTATTTTATGTATATTTACGTGAGAGAGTGACAATTGACATGTAATAATTCAGGACTCTCAGACACTCCGACTCCCGAGGTCCATTGCCCGAGGGATTGTTCCCTTGGGGGCCTCGACGGTTTTGACGCTCTTTCTTTTTATTTTATTTTTATTATTTTATGTGAATGAGCCCTAGCTTAGGAATTGCTTGCCGATAGATTAAGGTCCAAACACCCTAATATATTTGCATGTACCTATAGTGCGCTTTGGATCTGGGCAAATCTAAACAGTCGGTTCATTTATCTCTTAACCCATGTGCCTTGAGCGAGCCCCATCAAAGCGCTACTCCTGAACTCGAGCGTGTCGAGAAGAGGAGGGGTGAGCCAAGACCGGACTCTTAGGTTAAGGATAAGTGACCGACTTGTGGTGCTTCACGATAATAGCAGTTACTATCTTAGGGTGATTTCTTCGGCTTGCATTTGCATATAGCATAGGTTTCAATTCTGTTATGCATCCCGCATGGAGAGAGCTGGGAAGCACTGTAAGTCTTCTTACTAGGCATGCATCATCTTTTTCCGACTTGCATAGCTTTTCCGACCTTCTCCTTCTGTTTTTGCCAATTTAGGATGCTTAATGGAAATTGGAACCCCGATAGGCACGTGCATTGAAAATACCCAAAAACAGTGATAACTAAAATAAAAATGGGACTGCTAACTCTATTGACCTAATAATAAAACGTAATGGATTCCTTGTCTTGGGGAGAGCAACCCCCTCCTTGTATGCGTTTTAACTTGCTTACGTACACACTAAGGAGTAGAGCCCAAATCCCATCAAGCCTCCTAAGTGTTTGTACAACTTTGTGATTCTCACCTCACTCTAAAACCGAAAAGAAAAATGACTGTCACCTGACGGTCTTCACTGTGTTGAGTAGGTGAATCGGGGGTTTGCCTTATGTATTGATTGTGACTTGGAGTTCATTGTGTTTTTCATTCATTACTAGAGTAGTCGGTCCCATCGTGTGAGTCATGCATTTTCCATATTTGAGTCTCTCTATCTCTCTTATAAATATATCTCCCCATCTGCATCGAGTCGTGATATTGGCGCTTGAGCTCAATCACTTCTTAGCCAAGCCTTTCGTTTCCATCTTCTTCACCATCTTCTTCGTATCCACTGTACCATATCCATCCTCTTCGGTTCAAGGAGAGCCTGCTCTTCGAACCACCATTTTGACGGTGTTCCCGCCCTGTGTGGAACACCCAATTTTGTCTGTGTCTCGATCTTCTCGCCCGCCCTCCTCGTACCCTCCGTATCACTCTTCTACCATCCACGATATTGGCACGCACGCTCAATCAGCTTCTCCACCCCATTGTGTACCCTTCTTATCCATCTTCCTCGTGTACCCCGTATCATCCCTCCCTTCACCCGGGAATGTTGTGCATATTGATGAGGCCCGCATCGAGGATTAGGTCTACAGATTATTTGTGTAAGTCGGGCCAATGATGTTGAGGATGCTGAGATTGATTTGGTGGATTTTACTTTTGGATACATGCATGCAAGCTTATTGAGGATTCTTGATGATGCATAGAGCGCAGGTGTGATTCTTTATTGAGGATTTAGATCTCGTACATCGGATTGAGGATGTAATATGATGCGATGACTTGGTGATGATTTCATGAGTATTGATTGATCTATCTCTCTTGAGGTTCCAACCATCCTGATTTTGAGGATTGACTGATTATTCTGATTTGGACCTCCTGATAAAGGTGTGCGGATCCTACATGATCTCTCATCTTTCTAATTGACCCATCCTTGATCTCCTGACTCTCTAATCCACCCTGGCACTTAGAGGATTCCTGACTATTTGTTGTGCCATCTCAGCCAGATTTGATTGACCTGAGGGACATCTTGTGAATGACCTGATTATTTGCTCCCTCTCCTGATCTTATGCCCTCCGAATGATTAATGATTGATTGCTATTTCGAGGACCTGAGATGACTAGCCAGCATCCCCTTGACCTTCACTGATCTAGTTTGCATTACTCCCCGAGGACTATCTGCGGGAGAATGTAACACTCTCTTTACGCTCGGTTTCCCATGCTGACTGAGTCTCCGATCTGCGGAGCACGAAACCGAGTCGTTTGATATATATAACTGTGGTCCCATCCTGAGTTGCCTATCCGATCTGCGGATCATGGGACTCATCTGTTTAGACTCCTTTGAGTCCGCTCTCCTTGATGGTCATCGCAAGGATGAGCTCTTTCCTTATTATTCATTTGATTAGCTCGTAGCTCCCCGAGGGTTATCTGCGGGAGACTACGACATATTTCAGATCTGATTGGTCTCTTCTGATGGTAGCCGATTTGTCGACCACCGAGACCAATATGTGGATTCGTCTGATGGACCCGGCTCCTTTGAGCCCTTCTCTCTCCTTGACGACCCTCGCAAGGTAGAGACACATTCTGACTATTCCTTGCCTAGATCGCAGTACTCTCCGAGGACTATCTGCGGGAGACTGCGACACTCTCTTTACTCTCGGTTTCCACTGCTGACTGCGTCTCCGATTTGCGGAGCACGAAATCGAGTCGTCTGATATACTTGATTACTGGTCCCATCTTGAGTTGCCTATCCGATCTGTGGATCATGGGACCCATCTGATTACACTCCTTTGAGTCTTCTCGCCTTGATGGTCCTCGCAAGGTCGAGCTTCTGATATCTGCTATTTTCATGCCTAGATGGCAGCACGTTCCCCGAGGGTTATCTGCGGGACGCTGCCACATTCTTTAGACTTTCTGGTCTCTTCTGCTGGTAGCCGATATGTAGCCTACCGAGACCATACCTGATGATCCGTCTGATGGATCACTGACGCCTTTGCGTCCGCTCGCCTTGACGACCCTCGCGAGGTCGAGTCTTTTCCTGATTATTCAGTGACTAGCATGTACTACTCCCCGAGGGTTATCTGCGAGAGGGTACATCACTTTGTAGATACTCAGTTTCATTTCTGGTATCTCCTGTCTGTTGGAGCACGAAGCCGAGTCTTTTGAGTTGTGAACTTGGTCCCCTCTCTGATTGTGTATCTGATCTGCGGATCACGGGACCAAGTCTGCTGATTATGGTCTGATTCCTGGCTCCTTTGAGCCTTCTCACCTTGACGACCCTCGCAGGGTTGAGCCATGTCTTGCGGCATTAGGTGTGTGTCTCCTACGATCTTCCGACCTCATGACCACCGCATGCCATGATGTCTCCTATTCTCTATCTTCCATATCTTATCGAGACTCTGATTGATCGGAGGGCTCTGTAATGTTCCTTCTTCCTCTCGGTCTTACTGTATCGGCTTTATTCCCTCATGCTGACCCTATGAGCCGATTGACAGCTTCATGCTACCGCATCCGATATCTTTACTTCCCGATCTATTTGTCCCTGGTAGCCTACACCCACCTGACTGCATATCCAGGTGTCTTTTCACCTTCTGGGTGCGTCACCGTTCTCACAGGGAGACGATGATGCGAGTACGGTATTCACTTGTCAGATATCGTCCTGTACTTCACCAGTCTCTTCACCGCTTGTATATATGTGTTTGTATATTCCGTTTTCCCGCATGTTATGTGTGCCGTAGATCTATCGCCATATCTTTGTGTCTACACTGAGGACGTACCTTGTCCTAAGTATAGGGGGGTACACACCGCGTTGTTCTTTCGTCGTTCAGTTTCGTCACTCCTGTTGTTGCCTATACTTAGGGATAGCTCACCCTAAGTATAGGGGGAGTGATGCGTATATTCTCCACGATCTTTTCATCTATTTGTATATATCTATCTTTTCTTCTTTTCTTTTTCTTCTTCTTCATATTTCTTTATCTAATTAAAAGGTGTAGCCCCTTTGTGTCAGTTTCATGTACTTAGGACGTACTTTGTGCTAAGTATAGGGGGTGCACCCCTGATTTGTTCATCTGTTTATTCCCACCCTTGACCCTCCCTACCTTGTATACAGTCTGCTATACTTAGGATTACTTGATCCTAAGTATGGGGGGACGGTCAACTTCTCATTCGCTCATCTCTTATTCATATATTCTTTAGACTTGTCTATACTCAGTACGAGTTATGTCTTCTCTTTCTCTTTTCCGATCTATGAGGACATAGCTCAAGCTAAGTATAGGGGGTCGTATATACTATGTATATACTTTAGCCATAACTCGTACTTTCATATTCTCTTAATAATATGGCTAATAATTCTTTAAATTCGTTAAAAACCCTTAATAAAAAGATGTGATTATTCCTCAAATTCTTTTTGTATTTACTGATTAATAAATCAGGTGAAAATATTTTTTGCAAAATGTTTGAAAAATAGTTTGAAAATCTTTGTGAACATTTATTGAAAACTATTTTGAAAACGTTTTGTTACATGTTTTCAACCTTTGTAAAAATGTGTGGTTTGTAGAAATTTATTTTCTTTATGTGGAATAAAATGTTTGAAAAATGATTTGCAAATGGTTTGAAAAATGGTTGCAAAAATATTTTGAAAATCTATATATACTGTTTTGAAAAACCTTTGCAAAATGATTTCCAAATGTGTGTACATGTTTGTAAAAATGTTTGTAAAATTTATTTTGGACTATAGTTTTCAAAAATTATTTGAAAAATTTGTGTCAAATAAGTTTGAGGAATAGATACATATAATAAATAAAAAATAATAAATAATAAAAAAATTATTAATAAACAAAATTCTTTAATAAGTGTACATATATACCTATAAATAAAAAACTAAATTGTAAATCCTAAATTCTTTGTAAATAAAGCAACACGCCCGTGTAAATAGATGTATATATGTTACGTTAAGTGCCAAAATTGTTTTATTTTGCAAAAATTCTTTCTCTGTGTAAAAATCTTTCTCTTTGTTTTCAAATTCTGTGAAAAATTCCATTATTCTTTGCATATTTGAAATAGCATTTGCATAGCATTCATATTCTTTGATTGAGCTTGATGATTGAACTAGTCCAATAAAGTCGAAGATTGGAGCTTGCTTGGACCTTACCGCACCTAACTGCACTGGAACCTTATGGGAACTAGGTTTATGGTACTTCAGGTCTATTCAGACTTAATTCTTTGAGAAAGCAGGGCTGGGTTCAAGTCACCTCAGTGGGCTAACTAGAACTTTTCGAAACACACGCATGACTCTTGTCGGCCGTGACCTAACTTGGACACTTGCACCTTTCACTTGGCTCAACTCAGTTGGAGTGGTGAGGGGGTTGGATTTGCCAGTCTGAGATGCACATGAGTGGAAACATTCGTCCTCGTCTAGGGAGGGAAGTGCACCCCAACCTGGTCCAGTTTCAATGAAGTCGAATGACAGGAGAGTGTGGGTTGCAATAAAGCTTCAAAAGAGGGATAGTCTTCTGGCTCAAGAGGAAAAAGTCCTTATGTAAATGCTGTTCTACATAGTATGGTGAAAAAAAAAGAGAAAAAAAAGAAAAAAAGAAAAAAAAAGAAAAAGAAAAACTCAAAAAAAGTGGACAGGCTTGTAAATAAAAATAAAAGTGCCTGCCGGAGTATGTACATATGTTGTATAAAAAATAAGCAAGCTTGAGCATCAAAGTTACACCATGTGAGCCTGCAGCTGGATGACTTGACTACACTGGTCTTGCATCCCAGGATAGGTAGCTACACTGGCTACCGTTCATTATTCTTTTCTCCACCCCCTCCTCTTGAGTCGGATGCCACTTGAACTTAGAAGGGAATACCCTGCTCCTTGACGGTAGAGGGCTGGATTAGGGAATCATTGGATTGTCATTCTGGAGAAGTCAGTTCCTTTGTCATTTCAGTTGGGGAGAGCCACCATCACTTACATCGTACAAGTCAGCTTCATAGTCATAAGGGTTTGCATATGATGTAGGCTAGTTCTGACCTGGCTATTGAGGTGATTTGAACCGAGTTCTGTGACTCTCGAAGGCTGTTGTGTTTTAAATTTGGTTCGCAATTAGGTTCCGCACACATTTTCACACCAAGGTCTAACCTGAGCTCCAAACTTCGATTTTGTACAGATAAGTTTAATAATCATGACCAATTCAATTATTCTTTAAATTCTTTATTTTTGCTTTTTCTTTTCTTCTTATTCTTTAATTCTTTTTGTACTTATTGCATAAGTGTTTGCTAGGGACTAGCAAAGGCAAGTATAGGGGGGTGATGAATCTCCATTTCATCACCTTTATTCTATCATTTTGGCCTTAAAAACCCCAGCAAATGCATGTAAATAGCCTCAATTTGTATATAATAGCATTCATGATCCATTGTGTTTATTGTACATAGAATAAGGTTTTTAATGCCAAAATTATAGAATAAAGGGAAGAAAAGAAAAGGAATAAAATATTGCAAATATTTTATGACCCGAATCCCGAGACCAAGGCCAGCATGGAATTGGTCGACAAGGAATAAAGTAGGGGGGGATAAGGGCCAATTATACAATAAATATCTCATTTATTTATTCATTCATTTATGTATTTTTGACACCTATTTTGTATAGAATTATTTATTCATCAAATAAAGAAACTTTGTACATGAAAGTTGTAGATAATAATGTAAATAAAAATACAAAATTGGGTTTGTGTAAAAAGGATACACAGTGTACATTTTATACCCAGAATAAAAAGCCAAAATCTCAACTTCACAGACGCATATCTTGCAAATAAAAACTCCAAATCACCCAAACTCACCTTTAATTGTATATAGCTTTCCATGAGCTATCTAATAAAATTGGTGTCATAATTTTTGGAGTTCATCTGTAGAAGTTAGGTTTTTGGCCCTCCTTGTATATAATACTGATTAAAATATTCATTTTATTCAATGTCTATTATTTTCACAAATTTATATTTTTAGAATTTTGTAAATAATGTATATAATACATGTACATGTTGAAATTACAAGAAAACCAAAAAGAATTTGTAAAATAAAATAAGTCTATAAAATTCATAGACAAAATACCTATGCTACCTATATGTATATAAATAAAAAGAGATTTTATTCTTTATTCATCTATATTTTTATGGTAATGTACATATTATATATAACTTACTAAAAATACAAATTCAAAATAAAAACAAATAAAATTCATTTAATAAATAAAATGTATATAATATACAGATAAAATACCTATAAGTATACCTACATATACATATACTTATTTATTTAAAAATGTAAATAGACTCATAAAAATTAAATAAAAATACATGTATACTCACAAAAATAAGTTATAAAATTATAAAATAAGAAACTAAAATAATAAAATAAAATAAACAAACTAAAAATAAAATACACAAGAATACATGTAAATACATACATATACACATTATTTTAATAAAACCATAATAAAATACTTCAAAAAAATAAATAAAAATCATAAGTAAATACTACATTAATTTATAAACATTTTCTATTTTATAAGCAAAATCTACTTAATTCATTTATTAGGATAAAATAAATAGTCAAATTCGGGCTGACATGGACCAATCACAGCCCTGCCAATGTTGACTGCGGTCAACTGTCCCCTCAGCCTCCAGCCCGCCAGATCTGTCAGACCCCCCCCGTCTTCTATCATTTTTCCCGGCTGCCCCGTCCATCGATCGCCTTTGCTTCATTCACAAGAAATGCTCCTGGTATCTTGTACATCCACGCCCCCATGTTAAATCTAATGTATATATCACCGATTCCTTGTTATTTTCCAGTCAATAAGGGCACATACACATGTTTATAAATAAGTTCCCCCTCCTCCTTGGCCGAATTTGGCCAACTTACTTCCCCCAAAACACCTTGAATCCGGTCCTAGACGAGCCCTTGTGACAGGAGGAGCTCCATAGCACCGTGAATCGGCCAGAGCAGGAAGAAATTTTGTCGCGGCGGAGCTCCGACGTCCGTCCTGCTCCCTGGAGGCCCCCAGGTATAAGAGCTGCGTTTTTCCCATTTCTAGTTAGATTTTAGCTTACGCATTTTAATTACGCCATTAGTGTAGTCCTTAGGGTAGTATATTTAGCGTAAAAAGCCGCCCGTAGTTCGCCGGAGCTCCGCTCCGGCGAACTCATTCACGGTGTTCCCAACCTGTTCTTCCCCCGCTTCCACCACCATCTTCCTTCCCTTTCGTTTTCCCACGCCCCAGGCCTCTGACTCCACCCGGATCCCTTCTAGATCCGGAGATCGGATCTCCTTCCTCCGCCCTTCGCCGGAGATCACCACCCCGCACCACCATCCTTCATTCCACCACCAATAAGTGCCCCAGACCTTCGTTTTGCTTGTGCGAGTAACCTTGCAGGTGCTGGGGGGCCAAAGGACCCTCCGGGGTCGCGTTTTGAAGAATGTCGAGGTACCTGGGGACGTTGTTCTTCCTCGACCTTGCTGGAGAGCTCCGACGAGCCGTGAGCTTCTTGGAGCCCTCTAGTCGACACTAGGCGTTCCCAGGAACCTTCTTGGAGCATCAGCAGCTCGGAGGATGATCGGACGCGCACACCCTGCCAAATCAAAGCTCGGGAGGAATGGGGTTCGTCTCTGTTCTTCCGAGCACCTTCAAAGCCGTTGGATCATCTCTCAGCCCCAGTTCGAATCTCAGCCGTCTGATGGAGTGAAGTCACGACCGTCAGATCTTCCACGAGATCTAATCTCCAGCGCTCATCGGCGAAGCGACATCGGCAAACGTGGAGGCACCACGTAGATAAGTCACGCATATCAGCCGTAGGATCAAGCGCCTTTGGGGGTAAATTTCACATCTAGACCCTCACCTTTTTGTATTTAATGTTTAATATTGTAAATAAATTTTCACGTTGTAAATAAAATGTAGATTTTGGTAAAGGACCCCTGTAGTTTCATGTATTTACATTTAGGTCCTTCCGTGCCTCACGTGCAGTCCCACATGAGGCGCGTGAATTTTGCAGATATACCCTGGCACCTTTTGCATATTGTAAAATAGTTTTAGAAATTTAAATAAATGTTTATTTCTTCTGGTATATTTGCACTGTGGCCCTTGTCCTTTATTTTTATTGCATTTATACCCCTACTAGGCTGTTTAATTTTTGGTGTATATTAGGTATTTATTAAAAATAGCTATTTAGCTCCTAAAACCCCACAAAAAATTAGGTTAGATGTTTCATGCCTCATACTTTCACGCTACATGTCCATTTTACATTTTTTTACATTTAACCTAATTATTAAAAATGAAAAAGGAGCCCTTTTGCACTGTTTAATTTATAAAATACAAAAAATTATAAAATATTTTGAAAAATTACAAAAAAAATTATATATAGTATATTTACATATATATTGAGTCCAGAAATTGAAAACCCCTAAAAACAAGAAAAAGAAAAACAAAAAAATCTGAAAAGCTCCAAAATCTAAAAAAAATAGAAAAACCCTTAAAAAACCCAAAAATATATTTTCTCTTTTATAATTATCTATATATTATTATTAATGTATTAAAATTAATTTGGGTAATTTTGGGAATTATTTTATATTTTTCAAACCCAAATTATGTCGGCCTAGTTAATTAGTCCTATATAAGGGACATTTTTGGAATTAAAAATACAAAAAAATTATAAAAATTCCATAAAAAATAACAAAAAAATATAAAAAAAGCCCAAAAAATATTATATGTAATATATATTGAATATTTATATACATATTTGATCTTATACTACTCCTCTCTCTCTTCTTATATATATATATCTATATATATATATGTATACATATCTATGTTATATAATTAAAAATATAAAAAGAAAATAAATATAAAATATAAAAACAAAATAAAAATTATAAAAACCAAAAAAAATAAAAAATATATAAAATCAAAAACCCACAAAAACAATAAAAATTGGACATGATCATTGAATTGAATAATTGCACAATCAATTTCACCATACATTCCCTTCTCCTCCCAGTGTTCGACCTCTACTTGTGCTTATACCTATACACATTTGCATGTAGAGTTATAATAAATTTTAACTCCACATTTTTGATATTCATTGCATATACTTTATTGTGGGTTAATTGTTGTTTTATTCTGGATTTTGTGTGGTCGACTCAGCGACTGAGTTCCCGCCTTGTGAGGAACTTAAGACCACCGATTTCCGGAGCAAACAGGGGGGACGGTCACGACCGTCCCAAAAGTGAGGAAGTGGAGACGGTCATAACCGTCTCTAAGAACGAAGGGGACGGTCGCAAGGACCGTCCCCTTTGTTCATCTGCTAACAAAAAAAATTTCCATTGCCCCCTATTTGATCCTCATTTTGCCCTGTATGTCAATATAATGTAGTACCTGTTACAAAAAATCTATCTTCATAATAAATATTATGATCACCACACAAAAAATGCAATCCACATTCATAAAGTCGTCGTCCAACAACATATGCATTCAAAATACTACATTATCCTACAGTAATTGTCCAAAATAGTTATACAATATACTACAATATCCTACAAAGTAACTAAGCTATCCTAGTCGTCGTCCTCATCCTCGTCGTCGTCCTCGTCGTCATCAGCATCATCATCTTCTTCTTCGCCATCATCGTTGTCGCCTAGCCTCGCAGCGGTATTATCATCATCTGTTGGGTGGCTAGTCGACGCTGCACCTTGATGTGCCTGCATGAATGCATTGAAAATCGCCATTTGTTGGCGCAAATCCTGAATCTCCATATTCATGCTAGACACTTGACTCTCTAATTCCCTCTCCCTTTGTGTCTTCTGAGAGGTCGAGCCGGTCCCTACTCCATACCAATTCCGTATGGTGGCACCACGACCACCACAGTCGGATTCGTCCCTGATGCTCTGGACCGGTCGCCTGGAGGAAGGCCGCATCAGGAGTAAGAGGTGGATGACTCGTTCCGGTGTGGTCTACAGAGCCCGTGGTTGTGAGCCTGACCATCTCCTCCTACAAATTTATTTATGTAAGTTCAAATTCATTTAATTTGTAAAAAAGATGCAAATATGTTATGAATAACTTACATGAATTGGACCATAGGCAGGATCCACCCAATGAACTTCCCCCGCCCACATCGCGGCTCTTAGACCTTTCGAAGACTTCCATTCGGCTGCGCACTCGCTCGTTCTCCACTTCCTAATGTGAAAAGATTAGTAAACTTATGATACCATTTTAATACATATATAATGGTTACAATTTTAACACTAATCATAAAGTAGATTACTTACGAAGTCATCCTTCAGTTGAATTGTGTTTCTTCTCCCCATTCTATGGGTAGACTTGAAACCTTTCCTCCGATTTTCAGCATTTCTCCTTGAGATGCCCTATACGAAGATAGTAATTTTAATAAAAGAATTTCAAATGATACATGTATAAAATGCACATATATATGTCACATACCGTATGTTCTTCTCCCATCCAAATATAAACCATCGCCCTCCATTGTTCAGCGGGTACATTCGGAGGACAATTTGCCAAATTGGCTTCCAATGGAAGCTCCGGGTCGAAGTACTTTAAAATATAAAGAAAATTAATTATATACTTAGATGATGAAAAACAAATTTATACTTAAATATAAAGCAAAGTACTCACTCGGGCCTTCAGACGACCTCGATATTTACGCAACATCTCCGTCCCATGGCCTAAAATCAGAGCATCAGTGGCCGGGTCACGGTCCCAGGAAAAACTAGACTGCAAAGAAATCAAAGCAAACATAAATAAGTTTATATATATACTGAAGAAAAAATTTGTTTGTTAATATTATAAATTTGGTCTGAAAAAAATACTTTGTTTCTTCCAACCACCGTCTGCACTTTTCTTCGTTGTCCGTCCTAAGCAACTGCTTCGTACAAGTAATTGTTGTTCCCAAATAATCTTGCCATTCACACGAGCTACGTTAAGTCGTTGCCCATAAGGTGAGCCGTCAAATTTCTTATTACTATCTGCCCTTTGCCATCTATGCTTCGGTGGAAGGAATCGACGATGACCCAAATAGCAATGCTTCATACATCCATGTCGAATGTGTTTTTTCAAGACAGACAGGACATGCGAGTTTTCCCTTCGTACTCCAACCATACAAATTTGCGTACGCGGGAAAGTCATTTATAGTCCACAACAATGCAGCTTGTAATGTAAATATCTCTTTCCTACATGCATCATATGTAGGTATTCCAGTAGTCCATAAGACTTTTAGTTCATCCATTAACGGTTGTAGGTACACATCAATTGCATTGCCATGACCTTTAGGACCAGGAATTAGTAGTGTCATCATCATAAAAGATGAACTCATTGACATCCACGGTGGTAGATTGTAAACAATCAAAATCACGGGCCAAATGCTGTAACTCAGACTCATATTACCAAACGGATTGAAACCATCTGAAGCTAATCCCAAGCGAACAAGCAATGTTTTATACAAATCATGTTTCATCCTATAACATGTTTCTCTATACAAATCATCCTATAACAATGTTAATATACAACAAGCAATGTTTTTCTCTATCCTATAACAAGAGATTTCATCCTATTATACAACACGCAATGTTTTCCTCTATCCTACAACAACATATTTCATCCTATTATATAACAAGAAATGTTTTCCTCTATCCTACAACAAGATATTTCATCATAACATGGGGAAAAACCTATTGTATTAAACAAATCAAGCAACCCTAACATAACAACAAAAAAACTCATTCACATGGGGAATAATATCCCTAACAAGAATATCAAGCAAAATAAACAAAAATAAACACAAAGGAGTGTTGCTACATACCAGAAAATGAGATTGACGAGGACAGCAACCACGGAAAGGCCGGAGGGGCGATGTTGGGCAGGAGGGGCGACGTTGGGCGGCTGCTTGAGAGAGGGTAAAGTGAGAATGAACACAGGTCGAAGGGATTTTTTTCGATCTCACCAATGAGGACGATCGTTACAACCGTCCCCATTGGAGATGATCGGCGATGGTTCACGTAAGACCGTCCCCTTTGGTGGGCAGAGGAGACGGTCCTTGGTGACCGTCCCCTCTGTTCAGCCACTTAAGTATGAATGGCCGGAAGCGACACCAACAGAAGCGTATTGGGGACGGTCGGAACCGTCCCCAAAGGACTGCCATGGCAGAGGGGACGGTCACCATGGACCGTCCCCTCTGGTCGCTCACTTAGGATAAAAGACCAGAGGCGACGCCAACAGAAGCGTATTGGGGACGGTCACAACCGTCCCCAAAGACCATCTCAAGGCAGATGGGACGGTCGTTGCTGACCGTCCCCTCTGGCCGTCCACTTAGGTCCATTATCGGAGGCGACGCCAACAGAAGCATATTAGGTACGATCAATACCGTCCCCAATGGGTCCCCTAGGCAGAGGGGACGGTCCTTACTGACCGTCCCTATTAAGCTATTACAGAAGGGGACGCCAGCTCGCACAACGTCTCCTGATATGAAGTATTGGGGACGGTTATGGCATGACCGTCTCTAAAAGCTTTCATTAGGGACGGTCATTGCATGACCGTCGCCAGTTGTCGTCTCCAAAGCTGGAACTTCCTGTAGTGCTCCTTGCACTCCGGCGAGAGGTCAAAATGAGCCCCCAGGCTCTTCTTGATATCCTTGGACCTGCAAAAAGGGTAAGACCGTCGAGGGAAAAGTACCTCGACGGTCGGCAGAGCGAATGGGTGCGGGGAACAACAACGTGGAGGTCGGCCGGAGCCAACTCCAGCGACGGGGTGCGATTTGGTGAAGCGATGGTCGAAATGTGAAAATGACGATGGGATTTTTATTCTATGGCTACGGTGAACAAGAAAATACAAGAAAATAGGGGAATAGAGAGCTTCGAAGGTGTGCATCACCTGAGGAAGAACCTCAACGGCGGGGCTCGCCGGAGGTGGTGGAACTCCCCTAATACCGCGTCAAAACTCCGCCCAAGTTAGCTGGAGCTGGAGCTGTCACCACCAGCTAGCCGGAGCACAAGGAAGGGGGAGAAAAACAGGACAAAATGGGGTTCGAATTTGAATGGGAAAGCCGGGGCGTATTTGAGGGGGTTGACGAAACAATGAGAAGGACGAGGCATAGCGGGTGGATCGATGAGCCACAACCCAAGGAAATCACTGGGCGTGAATCAACAATATCCAAGGAAGAAGAGTCAAGAAGAGAGTTACGCGAAATGGTGCAAGATGTCTCCTCGAAAAATCTGCGAAGAAGGCGAAAAACAAGTCTAACAGGGGGAACATAGGGCGGGTTAGAGAGTTGATCGAGGTCAACTCTCGGACCCTCCTGGTTGGTCTACGTGGATCAACCAGGAAAAACCCTAGAAAAATTATTTGTTAATTCATTTTAAAATAGTAAATGATTTTATTATTTTTTTATTATTAAATAAAAAATGTTTATTATTTTGTAAATTATTCTATTATGATTTTTGTTTATTTTTTTGAGGTATAAAAATACAAGTTCCCTTTTATAGCTTATATACAAGTATATTTATCTATATATTAATACTTTATTTTTGTTTTGTATATTTAATTTTGTTTATTATTTTCTAAATTTATAACTTATTTTCATACGCTTAAAGATATTTTTATTTTATTTTTCTGATGTATTCTGTACAAGTAAATAAATATATATATAAAGTCGACATAGGTGTAGACACAGGTAATTCATCTATGTATTATATATGAGTATTTTATTTTTATATTTCTTTGTGTTTTTATTCCTATTTTAATATACCTATATATTATAAATAATATGTACAACATTATAAAAATATAAAATTATAAAAATAATGAATAATAAATAAAATGAATATTTTAATCTGTATAAGTATACAATAGGGGTCCAAAACTCAACCTTCAACTCGTAGCTTCCCAAAATATGAAACCACCTTCATTAAATAGCTTATTGAAAATTATACAATTAAAGGTGATTATGATACATTTCAAGTTTTTCTGAGAGATACATGTCTAGGAAGTTAAGGTTTTTGAAACCTATTCAGATCATAACTTTTTATCTTTACATTACTTTTATATGAAATCAATTTTGTATTTTTTCTTTATTTAATTATCTACAACTTTCATGCACAAAGTTCCTTTATTTGAGATGTAAAAAATGGAATAAAAAATATGTCCAAAATGAATAAAGAATGAATTAAATAAAGGGGTGTTTTATTGTATTTTGGCCCTTTATCTCCCCCTACTTTATTCCTTGTCGACCTATTCATCTAGATGCCTATGTCTCGGGGTTTCGGATCATAAAATATTTGCAATATTTTATTCTTTTTCTTTCCTCTTCTTTATTCTATAATTCTGGCTTTAAAAATCGCAATTTTGTACACTATTTACACACACATGCACGAATGCTAATATGCATGAATTAATGGTATTTACATATATTTATTAGGGTTTTTGAGGCCAAAATGATAGAATAAATATGATGAAATGGAGGTTTATCAGTGACCCGCAGCGGGGCGAGAGATTAGGAAGCCCGGTTGGGGAAGCGACCGCTTAGTGCGTGGGTCTCGGATCCCAGTCTTTTCTCGATTTTTTTGCGAGCGCTCGCAGTTTTTATGCCTCTTTAGGATCCACGGGTTTCTTTTAAAGACCAGTTCCGCTATCACTTGTTCTTTAGGGTAACACATCGGCTAGCCTTATCAAAATACCAGACTACGGGTCAGATTGTTTATCAAGTCATGTCGTTCGTAAGCAGGGCAAGTTGACCATTTCAATAGCTGATAGGATCGTTCCTGCGGAACGGAAAGACTATCCTATATGGGTTAACCTACAGAATGGCCATCCTATTTTTGAGTTTCCAAGAGTTTAGTATTCTCATTAGGCCAAGCCTAGTCACATCGGGAAGAAGATGAGGTGACCATTGATGGGCAAAAGAGATGAAACTAGAGTGAAAGCACAACACACAGTCCTAGCCTCTCTACCCTTTCGGTCCCCAGTGAAGGACCTCACTTACGTCGACTTGGGTCTTGCCTCTCCTCTTCCCCGTCTTGGGCAGTTTTTGATGCCTTGTTTCCGTGAGGCACACAAGCGATTATTCTGTTTAGACATCACTGGTAGAGTATACGAATAATATAACTTTTTTCATCATCTGAGAACCCAATCCACATGCCCTTCTTCCTTGGCTGCTACGAAATTCTTGTCAGGGGCTGAGCCCCTATTTGAGTCAGGAGCAAGCAACCTCTTTTGCCCTTGAAAGTCAGTTCCTTTTAAGAAATCTGATCCTTGTCTTTGTTTATGTTTCGGATTGGAACAAATCACTTGGGATCAAGGACATTCGCTTTTCTTGATGCAGCCCTTTTCACCCTCGCTCACCGGAAAGCCGGACAGATGGTGGGAGTGACCATCCCGACACCATCCTGAGACCCACACTGATCGCCCTTTGAGCCCTCTGCTACATCCTCCTGCCATTAGTCATCTCCCGCTTCGCATGTTGGTCCCTTCGAGAAGTCGTCTCTACCTATCCGCAAGAAAAAGAGTTGGGACGAGGCTCTGGTGTCCATCTAGTCATCTTCAGCACCGTGAAGTCAATGAGTGGCCAATATCAAGTAGAGGAAGTTTGGGACCCGACCTGGAAAATGGAAAGAAAGTCGGTCTAGCGACGAGGTTGTCAGGTCGGGTCGGGTCTGGAAGAGGGAAGGTGGATCGGGTCAACAGACCCGAGTTGACCAATTAGAAAATTCGATACAAAAAAATCAAAGAATAATGAAACTAAAATAGTAAACGAATTTAAAATAAAAAATGTTAAAACTAAAAAAATATTTATTATTTTTCAAGCTATTTTCCTTTGATTTAAATTATTTATGAAATTATTTATACAATACATAAAGTATGGGGTGTTGTACGATTACATTCAAGTCAAATAGGGGATAAGAATTGAAGTAGCGTAAAGAATAAAGACAGTTTATACCTTGTTTTTGTTCAGTTGATTAACTTGATCTGTGAAATAAAAATAGATAAATATTATAGACATAGACATAAAAAACACGTCTTGCAATCAAAATACAACGTTGGTTATGATTTATATTTATTTTGAGCAATAACCGAAATAAATGTAACATGGTCAGAAAGTTTTGAGCTCCGACGTTCTCCGATCTGAACGTAGGCACCGTGCTCGTGGAGATGAGCGAGAGGAGCAACATCAACGCCGTTTTCTACGCCGAGTCCTACCACCCCATCCAGGCCGGTAGCATCGACGGCACCGACATCCTCCCCCACGACAACGCCGTCTACAGAGCTCTCCTCTGCTCCTCCGCGGGCCTATGTCAGCGCCTCTATGCCGTCTACTTGATTCTTCTTCTTCATCTTCTTCACATGAACCCTAAACCCCCACTGATGCCATCTACTTGCTGTTCCCGACGTAAAGTTTTGATTTTTCAGACGACCCACATGGCGATCCGAAGGTTATCGGCGATCCCTACTGCACGCTGTTCGTGGGACGGCTCGCGCAGCATACCGACGAGGAGACTCTCAGAAAGGTCCCGTCTTTGGCTAGAGTTTTAAGGGTCTCGCCGTGGCGTTTCTTCTGATCTTTCTCTGCACTTTTCTTATGCTGCGGATTTTTTTCTTTCACAGGCTATGAGTAGGTATGGGAGGGTTAAGAACCTGCGCTTGGTCAGGCACATAGGTAAACCCTCATGTTTCCTACCTTTTTTCTTTCGAATTTTGTTATATTATGCGATCCTGAAATTCCCTTCTCATGTAAGACGATTCTGGTTTTTGGCGTGGGCTGCAATGGGATTATAACGTGATTTGCAAGCAGGCAGGTTGTCTCTAGAGTTTGATTATAGTGTGATTCTGAAATGCTGTTATACGGTTACAAGAACGTGTTTGCATTCCGGGTCTCTAGAGTTTGAGTATACCAGTGTTTGGGGAAAATCATAGTCAGTGGCTAATGGATTACATGGAGTAGATCTCCATAGAATGGAAATTTCGTGATGGTAGCAAATACGACCCTTGAAACTGTTGAAATTGGGATTTTCTGTAAACTGTGCCAATTTTTCATCTTGATTAGTCTTGTTTTGGAGAGTTAAGTGCCCTGATTCACCGTTGTTTTGTCTCGATGGCGATCCTGCCAAGCACTATATTAGCCTCCCCTATTACATGTGCGTGATTTATGTGAAAATGTGCATTTTACGAACTGAGTAAAGAATAAAGGCTATATCAGTCGTTATTTTGATAAAACTCTGTTGTAATGGAAGATTATGTGTTTGCCACAACAAGTTTATCAAGTAATGAATTGAATATTTTTGTTCACTTTCAACCAATTGGTCAGACTTCGAAGAGTAGGACCTACCAGGTGGAGTTGGTTGGGTGATTTGTGAGCAAGAAGAAAGCCCCTCCCTGCCCCGACCTAACGAAGAGGCCTATTTGGAGGATCATTACCTTGAATCCCAGGAGGCAGAGGAGGCACTTCGCCTAGTCCACATCGTGTAGCTGGAGGATGAACTCATGCTCCTAAATGTTTTGAGTTGGAGAATGAACTATTGTTCCTCAAGGATCGACCCTTTTAGGAGCCCTCAACCATGCACTCTTCCTAGAGATGTTTAATATGTCCTCCTTTATGTCCTATGTATGTTGTGGCGATGCTGTCCTTTGCAAGTCTTACTTTACTTTTCGTACTAGGGTCATGATTGGTTAGTTTTGCACCAGTGATACGAATGGATAGATAAAAAAATATGGGTCTAACATGGGTATTGCCATATCCATTTCCATTTTTAAAATTTTATCGACTTGTCTATGATGTTCTTTTCTAGGGCTCATCATCGAAGGTTGTGGTAGAAATAAATATTGCTTGCCTATGATCTTCTCAATGGCCCTTTTATGTATGATGGGAAAGCACGACTTTACGCTCAATTTGGATGTATGTGAGAGTGGGCTGATGGATGAAGATGCTAGGAATTTGAAGATGCTCGCGGACTCTGTCTTGGTGAGTCACCTCCCGTTGTGAAGGAACGGTCTTCGACCAACAGACTGTGGTTGACTATGGCTCCGATCATTGGGGGTGGTGCTTTTGGGATCTGCAATGCCACTAGAGATTTTTTCGGAAGATGTAATTTCCCCAAACTTTGAAGGATTTCCCCCCTCAAAAATCGACTATTCTACATTTTTTCTCATTATAAATAGTAAATACATAAATGACATGACAAATGTAGCGAATGTAACATGGCTGGAAATGCCTTTTCCTCCTTTGGGCACATTTATTCCTTCTTTGAATCTGTCCTCCGGTGGGTTGGTGTGTTTAGCGGCAACCCAACATTGTATGTTCTTGCATCAGGATTTTCTAGAGTTTGGTGTGCATTTTGGATGGTAAATCCCAAATTCGGGACTGCCGACAAGTCTATCTTTGTGTAGTAGGCCTCGAACGACAATTGGCATGGCATGTTCTAAATGCAATGCGCATGGGTTATGGAGGGAGGGGGGTTTCATGTGTGACACTTCTTGGTGATTGCAATGATATGTGGCTAGAGGTGGCTTTATCTGTGAAAAGGGAAGATCTGATGACAATGCTTGTTGAACGGTGGGTGTTAAAATAGGTTAATATTCCTAGATGCCAAGAATGGTGTCTTGAGGAAGAAGCTTGTTTAGGTAGTCGGTAAGTTGGGGGTATACACAAGGAAGTGGATATCAATAAATGATGATGTTGTTATGGTGTGAGAACCACTACCCATGAGGTTTATGCTTGGTGCAATATATGATTTGAGGTTGTGATTAATGTTTTTTTGTTGATACAGGGGTTGTTGAGCACCCATTCCAATGGTCTGGTGGTAGTGTAGTGGATTCCTGCTGAACTTTGGATTATATAAGCAAAAACTTTATGGGAAATCCGAACTTTGATGCAAAATCTAGGGACAAGACTATTGATCTTGATATCTCTATTTTTAGTGAAGTTGTAGTAATTCATGAAATTAGGAATTTTGGGTTGGGGGAGGCAGAGAAGTGGGCCGCGTTGGGTTCTTAGCTGGGGTGGAAGGGATGCATATGTTATTTTACTTATAGGAGATTTTGTTTTCTCATTTCATCATAGTGGTTTCTGAATCGTTTGAGTGATGGTGCTCGTGCGGTTATGACATCTGTTTATGGTGTAGCAGTGTCTTTCGTGAATGAGGAGCATTGGGATGAGCTCTGGGATGTGCATGCTTGATTTTTGGCTTGCTGATGATAGGTCGAGATGAAGAGGAGTGTTGGGTCCTGGCTGCTTCTCTTTCACGGAGGTGGTGAACGAATTATCCTTTAAGGTTTGTAGCACATCCAATAATATCTAAGCTTGGAAGAAATCGTCATCAAAGTCTCAGATTGATCTCATTCTAATGCCTATGGAGACTTTGTAGTTTTTCAATTAGCAACAATTTGTTCCTTGCCTCGCTCGAAGCTGGATCACGCCCCTCTGTGCCTATATTCTGGTGATGGTTGCTATCTGCCATTATTCTTTAGATTTGAGCGGTCTTGATTGTTGGAGGAGGGCTTTTGCAACATGGTTGTAGTGTTTAGGGCTAAGGTAGTCATTGATGGTATGGTCACTAAATGTTTGGCTTTGAAATCGGATGCACTCCAGTATTCCAAGCGTGGGACGCTCACCCATGAGGAGCTTGTTAGGCATGATATCTTGGAGGATGAGTGAGACCCATGGGTTGAGAAATTGCTTAACTGGGAGGAGGTGCATGAGATTATTGAGAAGGAAGACCAGAAAAGAGAGGTTGAATGGAGCCATAGATTGAGGTCGAGGTGGCTCAAGGAAGGTGACACAAATATCAGATTTTTCATGCCAAGGTAAGTGGTAGGCTTCTACGAAACCTCATTCATTTGAAATCTGTGGTGGAGAGATATTTCATGGTGAGAATGCGGTAACGACTATAACCGAGCATTTTAGATTGGGTAGCAAGTGTTTGGTCTTTACAGGTACTCGATGGATTTGAAGTGGTGTCTTGTACCGCCCAAGAGGATGCTAGTGGTTTGATTTGTGGATGCGGACTTTAGGAGACTCGGAATGCGGTGTTTGCTCTGAATGCTGATGGGTGCATGGTTCCAAATGGATTCACTGTCTTTTATTTTGAAGGAATTTTTGGATTTGGTTGCTTAGGATATATTTATATGGTCACAAAGTTTACCAGGTGGGTCTTCAATTTTGAGCATTTGAACTGATCACTTGTATCTCTTCTGCCCAAGAAAAATGTTTATGCTAGAGTGGGTAATTTTTGGATTATTATGATATTGACTGTGACTTTTACTTGATTGTGGTGAAGCTCATGGCCAACTGACTGAGAGGTGTACTTGATTGGATCTTTTATTCATCCTTGAGTGTCTTCCGCCTTGGAAGGAAGTTGATGGACAACATAATCATAACTATTGAGATTCTTACTGATTGGAAAAGGCGGAAGGTGTGATTTGGAAGGTGGACTTTTTTAAATCTTATTGTGTGGATTGACACTTCATTTGGACATATTTGCGCCGTCGTGGCTTCCCAAACATTTGGATTACCTGGACAAAGTGCTGTTTACTACATCTTTCTGCGCGATATTGGTGAATGGTCTTCCTCTAGGGGGCCTTTTCCAGTCTTAGAGAGGGGTGAGGTAGGGCCGTCCACTGATGCCTCATCTGTTTGTGTTGGTTACAGATGCTTTGATGGTGATGGCAGACGAGGCTGTGAGTGGTGGTTTCTGCATTGGATACACACACACACAAGGAGATGTATGTGCCTATATTGTAATTCATTGATGATAAGATCCTCCTTGTTGGAGGGGATTCAAGCTACCGTGGTCTGTTTGTTGTGCATGATCTGTTTGGTGAGATTTCAAGGTTGAGGATCAATAGGGTTAAGTCTATATTTGTGTCCTTTGGTTTGAACATGGATGAAATCTCCAGATGCGAGACTTGGTTACAGACTTTTTGTGCTAACTTGCCCTTACACTATCTTAGTCTTTCGTTGGTGTGCTGGAGACTGTGCCAGTCTGACTGGCTGCCCTTTGTAGGGAAGGTGGAAAGTAGGATGGCTAGGTGGAAGCCCTCCTGTTTATCTAGAGATGGTAGACTTGTGCTGCTGAAGTTTGTGGTGTCTGGTATTCCTGTTTTCTTTCTTTCTTTCTTTCTGGGTTGCTGGGTTAGAGGAAGAATTGAATCTATCAGGAGTCACTTTTGTTGGTTTTCTACAGGTGATTTTATTGGCATCTCGCTGGTTGAGTTCATGGTATTTACTTTAGGGAAGGAGGATAGTGGCCTTGGTGTCAAAAGTATGATATAAATACGGCTTTCTTTGTGGAGTGTGTTTGTAGATTATGGTGTGATGGCGAGGATCTGCTATATTCTTTGGTTCAGGTGATTCACAACATCTTCCGTTTTCTGAAGCGTTAAGGTTTGGGCAACTCTTCTGTGACCTAGAAAGGTGTTTGCTCTGTTGATGCAGTGTGGAATCCAAAATTAGGGCAAAGTTAGGATTCCAATTAAATTAGAATTTTTCGTTCATCTAGTTAGAGTCGTTATATTAAGTTGGTTAATTTTATTTGCGTTCAATTGAGTCCATCACAATCTCTTTTTTATTTAAATAATGAGATCGCTCACAATCACCAATTAGTTAGTTATTTGGTTAGAGATAGTTTTGGATCTCAAATTGGTATTTGTTTCCTTTTCAATTATATTTTGTAATCTCCCCCTCTTATATTAAAGGGTTATGGTCCATTGTTTGGGTCAGTTCAAGTTTCATTAAAATTGGAGATTCTCCATATTTTCTCCCTCTTTCTCCTTCTCCCTCCCACACATCTCTGTGTTTTTCCTCCTAAAACCCTATGCAACCGGCACATTCTTCCCCTTCCTCTCCTTCTTCACAAATTTATTCCATCTAAATCCTCTTCTGTGACGCTTATCTTAACTGCAGATCTTTTATTAATTATTATGACCTCTATCAAGGGTGAGGAGTAACACAGAGGCTTTTCTGTTATTGGAAAATTCATTGCATATTCTGTATATTATTTATTGTTGTCTTTATCTAGTCACACATGGACGCACTTCTTAATAAACATCAATTTGCTCTCTCTAGTTACCGGCTCATCACGAGGATATGCTTTTGTTGAATACGAAACAGAGAGAGAGATGCGTCGTGCATATGAGGTACTTGTACCATTCATTCTAGTTGAAAAATATCCTTTTGCTAGATATCATTTGTCTTTGTGGCGTTCCGTTTATAATAATTCAGACTTTTACCTTTGGTTATTACTATCATTGTACAACGTTTACGTATATCTAGTAACTGAATATTTGATTATTGTAAAGATGGCTTATTGGAATGGCTAAATATATAATGTCATTGAATGGAAGTTAATTTGTTGAATTGGTGTCATTATCATCGGATATCATATTTTATGTTTTCGACATTTACATTATAATTCTAGATTTCTATTGACTCAAAAATCTAGACGTCTAGTTCTTGTCTTCTAAGACTAACATTTTCTACAATGTTAGTGAATACCAATTGAAAAAAATGCCATATATCATATTTTATGTTTTCAACATTTACATTATAATTCTAGATTTCTATTGACTCAAAAAATCTAGATGTCTAGATCTTGTCTTCTCAGGCAAACATTTTCTACAATGTTAGTGAATACCGATTGAAAGAAATGCTACATGTTCAGTTGATGATAGGCATGTGATAAAGCATGGGTTGCCCCATTTTTGTTTGTATGTTTACCCAGTGCAGTATGACTAGTTTCTTGTACCGGAATACTATTGGATCACATACAACAACAACAACAACAAAGTCTTTTCCTACATAAAGTAGGGTTAGCTAGATGGATTTTTTGGCCTCCATTCAGATCTATCTTGGGCCAATCTCAGGCTTAGGTTCAAAAAATTAAGATCACATTGTATAGTCTCATTCCAACACTTCTTTGGCCTTTCTCGCCCTCTCTTAGCCGGTTCAACATCCAAAAACTCGCATCTTCTAACTGGTGCGTCATCTGACCTCCTTTGTAAATGGCCAAACCACCTTAAGCGATTTTCTCGCATCTTATCCTAGATCGGAGCTACACCAACTTTCTTTCTGATTGCATCATTCCTAATCCGATCTTTACGTGTGTGTCCACACATCTACCTTAGCATTTTCATTTCTGCTACTGCCATTATCTACTCATATCTATGGTTCACTGTTCGATATTCAGATCCATAAAGCATAGTAGGCCTTATGGTTGCTTTGTAAAACTTTTTTTGATTTTCAAAGGAATTTTCTTATCACAGAGAATAGTAGAGGCTCATCTCCAGTTTAGCCAACCTGGATTTATTCTATTAGTAACATCTCCGTCAATTTCTCCATTATGTTGCAAAATAGATTCCAAGTATCTAAAAGAATCCTTCTTGTGAACGTTGTCGTCGCCAATCTTCACCCCCATTCCTTCACATTGCTTCCATCAAAAGCACACTCCATATATTCAGCCTTAGCCCTACTTATACAAAATTCTTCAGTCTCCAATGCTTGTCTCCAGACCTCAAGCTTCTCATTGACTCCATCTCTAGTCTCATCAATCAACACAATATCATCAACGAATAACATACACCAAGGTATCTTATCCTGAATGTGAATTGTCAACTCGTCCATAATCAAAGTAAAAAGGAATGTACTCAATGCTGAACTTTAGTGCGGACCAATGTTGATGTCAAAATAGTCAGTCTTCCCACACTTGATCCTTATACAAGATGAAGCCCTATCATACTTATTCCGTATGAGGTTAATGTATAAGACATGTACTTATCTCTTATCCAAAACTCTCCACAATATCTCCCATGGGACAGAATCGTAAGACTTGTCTAAATCAATAAAAATCATATGGATGTTCTTCCATTTAGCTCTATAAATCTCCATTGTTCTCAGCAAGTGGATGGCTTTAATAGTTGAGCGGCCTGGCATGAATCCGAATTGGTTTCTTTTACTTTGAAAACTTACCTCAACCTTCTTTCGATCACACTTTCTCGAAATTTCATAGTTTGACTCATCAACTTGATATCCCTGTAATTTGAACAATTTTGAATGTCTCCTTTATTCTTATAAAGAGTCACCACGATGCTTCTCCTCCAATTTTCAAGCATTTTGTTGCTTTACGAAATAACATTAAATAAATTTGTAAGTCAAATCAAATCACGCTCACCTAAAACTCTCCATACTTCAACATGAATGTCATCATGTCCTACACCTTTCCCAGGTCTCATAACCTTCAAAACCTCCTCTACTTCCTTGGTATTCGTCTCTAGCTTGCAAGATTCAAGAAACTTTCACTACTAGCTAGATCTCCCAAAGTGATCTCTCTACTTCCTTCCCCAATGAAAAGCTTATGGAAATACTGCTTCCGTATAGTTTCTATATCCTTCTGAGTAACAATCACGTGGCCTTCCTCATCCTTAATGCATCTCACTTGAGAAAGATCTTTGGTCTTTCTTTCTCGTCTTTGGCCAACCTGAATATATCCTTCTAACCCTCCTTAGAGTCGAGATTTTTGTACAATAACTCGCGAGCTTTTGACCTAGCTTACCTTCTTCGCTATTTTGTAGTTTGTGACAGTTTCATGTGTTCTATTCTTAGACTATTGGACCACATCAGATGTAAAATTCTAGTGGGCTGATAAGGTTTGAAATTTACTAGGAAAAATAAATAAATAAATAAATATATATACACACTCGACCTCTATTATAATAGATGTTTTGTGATCTATATTTTAATCGATCAAATTCTCTTGTAGTGACTAATAATCGGTATGAACTTTATTTTGAACAAATATATATTGTACTTATATTTTTTTCTACCAAAAGAAAATATATTTTTGCAAGTTTAACAATCATAAAAGTATAGTACTAATATAATGACACAGTTACATTCGTTTTATGTACTTTTGTATGGAAATTATTATTTGCATTGTAAGATCAATGCTTGCAATTAAATTTTGATAACATAAGAATTTTTACATTTTATTGTCATTAAAAATGATGAAATTAATTTGAGATAAATCGGTATATAAGAATAAGTTTCAAACTCTAAATATAAAAATAAGGAGAGAGAGAGAGATAGGGAGATCATGTCATCTATTGAAGAGGGGGATGTGTGGTTCGTATGTCTTATGTGGAAAGAGATGCACATGTAGATATTGTGGGGGAAGAGAGAATGAGAGAGAGAAGGGGAGTGTGCACGAGAACTCCTTCCAAGCGCAAGAATGAAGGGGGGGGGGGCGCAATGGGGCTAGACACATATCAATCAGTTGAAAAGAACTCAACTTTAGTAATATGTATAGATTATGGTCACTGTTGTTTACATCATTTTAATCACCCGTATACTTCCTAACTCTACCGGTGTTAGACATGCTTGGACGTGTTATATACAAGTTTCCTATTGTTTCCTAAAATGTTTCTCATAATATTGTAGTATAGAAGAAATTTTAACCTTTTTTTATTATTTTTCTTGTGTTCCTATTCACAAAACAAAACGTTTTTATTGGCTCTTTTTGCATACCCTTGTGCATTTGAACATGCTTCTATAGTTTTTTTACCGTATAAAATGCGTGCACCGAAGTTGTTGCACACCCATTTTATTACTTATAAAATAATTTTATACAAGATTTATGAAGCAAGCCTAAAAAATGGCTTCGACATGTTCCAAAACATTCGACATAGAAACTCTGATTATGAAAGATTACCCCCATGTCTTGCAAGCAATATATCCTAAGTCACAACTCTAGGCCTATGTTCGCTGCGAGTTCTAAAAAACAAAAAAGATTTCCAAAATTCATTTTTGCTTAAAGTATCTTCCCCATCTGCCTTTTCTCAAACATCCCTAACCAAATCACCTGTTAAGAATAGTTGGTTGACATTATCATTCATCCCCTTACAAAGGAAAAAACCATGTCCGTTATGCTTAACAACCTCATTTGGCGACCTTTTGTCAATATTTTTCTCCCTTACGAGTAACCAATTCTTGCAATCACCACTTAGAAAACAAACTCGTAGGAGCCCAAGTATCATTACACCATGTATCAACCACACTTAGGGATGAAAACTGATCCGGATATATCCGAATATCCGCTTACCGTATTCGAAAAATTATCGAATACGGATATCCGGATTCGGATATGGATTCGAATACGAATCGAATACGGTTATGAGTTCTAAAGTTTTGTCGGATACGGATACAGATATGGTCTTGGCATAAATATTCGGATAGGGATCCGGATATCCGAATGCACATTTTTGTAGTATTTTACTTAATGTTATATAATAAACTTTAAGGGCCTTAAGTGTAAAATTCCCAACTCTATCTTTGATCCAACAAACAAAAAAACCCTAGTCACTATTCCCATTCGGCAGTTTCTGTCCGTCCTTGCCTCCTTCCTCCAAAACCCTCGATTTTGCCTCTCCCAGGCTCCCTCACCACAACGGAACCTCGCCGCCACGCCTCCTCGGACCTCAGTCCCTCCCCGCCTCCCCGCGACGCCTCCTCGGACCTCAGCCCCTCCCCGCCTCCCCGCGACGCCTCCTCGGACCTCAGCCCCTCCCTGCCTCCCCGCGACGCCTCCTCGGACCTCATCCCCTCCCCGCCTCCCCACGACGCCTCCGCTGCTGCTGCTCCAAGAGCACGTCACCTTCGCAACCTCTGAAGTGACGCCTTCGCAGAATCGCTGCAATCGCAGCCGCTTTAGTGCAGGACCGCAGGTTGCCAGGTTCTCCTTTCTAGTCTTCTACATATTCGTTTCATCCCTAGGCCAGATATTAAGTTTTTGAGCTACTGCATCCGATAAAGACAAGAGCCAAGTATCATAACTAAAAATAGAAGAAGATATCATCTTATGATCTCATCCCACTGCTGCTTGCTTCTGCTTGCAGAATTTGATCTTGAGCATTGTTCTAGACTTCTGGTACGGGCTGATGATAAATAATCTGACATAAATAAGCTGACATTAATAGTGATTTTTTAGTTTTTGTTTCCTTTCAAAAAACAATGATGTTTTTTCCTGTCATTTCTGAGATAAATGTATGATTCTCCTCATCGTTCCATCATTTTGCAAAACAAAAATAGGGAGAAAAACCTGTGGTGGTGTCCAACCCATAACATATTTGTTAAGAAACGGTTAAAATGCTATTTATTAAGTAGATTTTTTAATCTAAGTAGATTTTACATGTCATATTTTTTATTACAGAACATCATGTCTTTTTAATCATATATCATGCCATATCCATTCTAATTTAGATGGATATTTTGACTGACTTTATATTTTTATCATAATGCAATTTATTTATATTCGATTGCCAATTTTTAAACCACTATCAACCTTGGTAACAATTCAATCTGTATATGTATGTGATCTTTATTCGATATGTATTGAATCCGATGATTATTGGATCCATATTCGATTCATATTCGAATTCACCCTTTATTCGATCCGTATTCGGATCCGCTGTTTATTCGATCCATATTCGGATCCGCTCTTTATTCGATCCGTATTCGGATTCGATAAATATCCGATTCGGATTCGTATCCGTAATTTTACGGATATGGTTTTCATAATGCATATTCGAATCATATCCGTATTCGTATTCGTATTCGATATAGATGAAGCGAATATGGATATGGAAATAGGCATATCCGATCCGTATCCGATCCGTTTTCATCCCTAACCACACTTAGGTCATGGTTATCGATCCACATAAATGGGCGAAGGAAATAGTTGTCGAGAGAACCATTCTTAGTCTAATCATCCTTTCAAACTTTTGAACAAAGACCCATCTCTAACCATCCTTGCAATAGAGGGGTTACCTCGGGAAGAATACTACATCATACATCCTTCTAAAAGCAGGATTGTAAACGAATAAGACTCCTCTCCCCACGAAGATTGTGAGAGATAATTTAGATATTTCTGATCAGGTGTCAAAGGATGTATTTGCTATCTCCTCAAATATGCAGAATCCACATCGTCGCTTTATTCATATTTGAGCCTCAACATCCCAAGACCATCATCTTTTATCTATGTCGATATTGACTATGTCTACAGCTGAATGTCCCATGAGTCCTGATTAGTACCTGTTATAGGAAATAAGAGAATTATTTATTCCTTTAACCCTAGGCTCTCTTATATAGGGAGAGACCTATGGGTAAATTACATAAGGTGGACAAAAGACATAAAAAATATCTGGAGAGATGCATAGGAATATAGAAATATCTTAACACTCCCCCTCAGGATGGAGCATAGATGTCAATCATGCTCAGCTTGGAAGAACGCTTCTGAAATGGCCCCCTGAGTAATGCTTTGGTAAAGATATCTGCAGTTTGCTCTCTTGAACTAACATGAGAAGTAGAAATCAGACCCTTCTGGATCATATCTCTAGTATAATGGCAATCTACCTCAATATGCTTTGTTCTTTCATGAAATGCGGGGTTGGTGGCAATGAAGAGAGCTGTCTGATTGTCACATTGGAGGTTCATGGGAAGAGGCACCTCTATAGTCAGGTCAGTAAGGACACAGATCTGTCCCACATCATCTCTGTACTAGCATGTGCTATAGCTCTATATTCTGACTCAACACTCGATCTGGCAACCACCGTATGTTTCTTGCTCTTCCAAGAAACTAGGGGATTCCCTATAAACACAGCAATACCTGAGGTAGACTTTCTATCCTTTGGACATCCAGCATAATCTGCATCTGCACATGCTGTAACTGAGAGAGATGTGCCCCTGCTGAAAAGAAGTCCTGTACGAGGTGAATTCTTCAGGTATCTCAGAATCATATGGACTGCATCCATATGTGCCTGTCTCAGCTCCATAAACTGACTTACTTTGCTTACAACAAAGGCCATGTCAGGCCTGGTTATGGTCACATATAGTAGCTTGTCAACAAGCTCCCTGTATCCCCTCTTGTCGACCTCTTCAATGTCATTATCATATAGCTTCATGCTCAGGTCAATAGGAGTAGTGGCAGGTCTGCAATCTGCCATGCCTATCTCTGAAAGGAGATCTGTAACATACTTCCTCTGTGTCGTCACGAGACCACGTTGATTCCTGGCAAACTCTAGTCCAACGAAGTAACGTAGATGTCTAAGATCCTTGATCACAAACTGCTGACCTAGGAAGTTCTGGCACACCCTGAATGCCCTACTCATCATTTCCTGTAACAATAATTTCATCAACATACACAAGAATGACAATAGTACCTCTCCGTGTCTTCTGCACAAACAAGGAGTGATCGCCAGTCGATTGCACAAACCCCTGTTGCTCTATCAAGTCCAAAAGCTTCTGAACCATGATCTTGGACTCTGCTTAAGGCCATACACTTTCTGACACTCCCCCTCAACAGAAAACCTAGGTAGTTGCTGCATATAGACCTCTTCTTGCAGATCACCGTAAAGGAAGGCATTCTTCACATCAAGTTGATACATGGGCCAATCTCGTGACACAACAACGGAAAGAACACACAAAGTAGAATGCATGGCCATCGAAGAGAAAGTATCCTGATAGTCCACCCCATATGTCTGGGTGAACCCACGTGCCACAAGTATCGTCTTATAGCGATCCACACTGCCATCCGCATGATGTTTCACTGTAAACACCCATTCGCATCCCACAACCGACGCATCAACTGGAGCATAAACTCCATGTACCACATGACTGTAGCGCGACCATCTCCTCCTCCATAGCTAAACGCCAACGATTATCCTTCAACGCCACCTCATAATTTCGTGGAATGTCCACGGCGGATAGATCCACTGCAAATTTCTGAAAATCCCCTGTTAGACGATAAAAGGAGATCTGAGATGCCAAGGGATAGGAAGCACTAGAGCGCTTCTGCTTTTGAACTGCAATAGGAGTATCCAGATCATAGGAAGCGTCCTCCATCTGCGTGCTATTTTCCTGTAATGACTCCTGTACATATATATCTCTAGACCTATCGTTAGAAGCTATGTTATCAAAACAAACCTGAGGCTCCGTGAATGCTGGACGATGACCATGAGCAGACGTAGTCCGACAAGTGTAAAACTTAGGTAGGGATGGAACAAGTGGCACATGTGACTGGATAGAAGGAGGGGGTGGTGGTGGTGTAGGTGAAGGTGGAGGTGGCAGCGGTGGAGTAGGTTGTGCAGTTGGGACAATATACACAGGAGGAGGTGGCATGTAAATTTCATTGTCTAAGTCAGATGAAGCCAACCGATCACCTGTGGGGGAGAAGCATATAACTGATTCAAAAAATGTGACATCGACACTGATATAGTATTTTCTGCACAAAGGATCATAACACCGATATCCCTTATGAGTTCTGGAGTACCCAACAAACACACATTTTACAGCTCTAGGAGCGAGCTTGTCAAGACCAGGAGACAACCAATGAACAAAAGCAACATACCTGAACACACGAGGAGTGAGTGAGAATTAACTCCTTCTCAGGGAAAGCTATCGAGAAAGGAGTTTTCTCACCCAAGACAGATGACGACATACGATTTACCAAATAGCATGCTGTGAGAACATCTCCCCAAAACGAGTGTGGTGCACGACTCTGAATGAGAAGAGTCCGAGTAACATCAAGAAGATGTTGATGCTTTCTTTCAGCAACACCATTTTGCTGAGAGGTGCAGGGACAAGATGTTTGATGAATAATCCCTCGAGATGAAAGAAAATAAGATAAATCACGAGTACATAATTCCAAAGCATTGTCAGTTTGCACAAACTTCACAGAGGTAGAGAAAATATTTTACACTTAAATAATAAAGGTTTTGATCACATTTCCTGCTTCAGATTTATTTTTCAAAAGAAACACCCATGACACTCGTGAAAAGTCGTCCACAACTACAAGATAAAATCTGTGTCCTTGATGATTAGTTACACGAATCAGACCCCAAATATTAATATGGAATAACTCGAAAAGAGAGCTACTGCTCCGACTCTGACGATTGGGAAAGGCAGACCGATGCTTTCCCAACTGACAAACTTTGCACTGAAAGGAGGACCTTGGTGAAATCTGCGGCAGAATATGACACATCTTCTGAAGAGGGAGATGACCAAACCGGAGGTGCCAGGTGAATGGAGATATTGATCCAGACGAATGAGAAGATACACCTTCATATGGAGTCCGAACCAAGCGATAAAGGCTACCATGCTCACGGCCACATCCAATCACTTTACCCGTAAGAATGTCTTGAAAAACAAGAGACGATGGGTCAAAAATGGCTCAGCAGTGCAAATCCTTTGTAATCTGACTAATAGAGAGCAAATTTATAGAGAAATCAGGCGCATGTAGCACATTTCGTAGACTCATCGAAGGCGTCAAAGTAATCTCCCCCTGTCCAATAATTGGGGAATGAGTTCCGTCAGCTATCACAATTGTTCTCCCTGACGGAACCTGTTTATATGACGAAAACTGATGTCTATCTCCACAAAGATGATGTGTTGCACCAGAGTCCATAATCCACTCTGTAATGTCAGATCCATGACATGATGTAAAAACATAGGTACGTGTGGTGTTGGTTGTAGCTGAGGTACTAGCAGAAGCTGAAGCTGCCACATCTGAATGATCTCCCGAAGATGGTGATGCAGAAGGAGGTATAATATCCCTTAGTCTGGCCACTAGGTGATCAAACCTCTGATCTAAAGTAGAAGCAGCAAGGGACTCAATCTGCTCTGCAACACGGCTCGATGCCGGAAACCCATGCTTAGAATAACATGTTTTCTCAGTATGACCTAGGTGATGACAGAAAGTACATGGCTGACGAGTTCGACCTCCCCCACCACGAAGTCCACATCCACGGAAGGTAGAATGGCCTCCTCTTCCTCGAGAAGCTGCCATGACCGAGGAAATCTGACTAGAGGTGGTGGAATGAATAGTGATCCTACTGAGCCTGCGAAACGCTTCCTCCATGGGGGGTATAGTGGCATTGGCTAGAATCTGAGAGCGAACATCATCATATTCAGGGTCAAGAGCTGCTAGGAATACCCCAACCATGGTAGCATTTCTATATGTCTTCTGCTGCTCTGGAGTAGCCGTTAAAGGCATGGAATTGTGGAGCTACTCGAACATCCCACGCAAGGATGTATACAATGAATGTAGATGACGTTCGTTTTGTTTGACAGTGAATATGTCATGTTGGAGTTGGAGGATCTGCGTTTCGTTCCTCGCTTGAGAATAGGTTGCCGCGAAGATATCCCGCATCGCCTTAGCAGTAGGCTGATGTAACACATCATTGGCGATCTCGATCGTTAATGTACCAGAAAGCCAAACCTTGGCATAAGCATCATCTGCCTCCCACGAGGCATTTACCCCAGTCTTCTCCACCAGCTCCTCCTCGGTAAGAATATGCTTCTTACCATTTGACTTCATCAGGCTCATGAACTACATAGCCCAGAGCTCATAATTTGTCCTGTCCATTTTACAATAGACATCATACCTCTGAATGCGCCTGTGGCGGGCACATCAACCTTGTTCTCAGACTTATCATCGGACAAAGATACTCGGGTTTGCAGACCAAAGATTGAATGTCTACACAGATATATGTGGATTTGTGTGCATGTGTAGACTCATTCACTCAAATCCATCATCCAACCGAAGAAACCTAAGTGCAAGGAACGTTGATGGCAACAGTCCACGCACACACAGATGGAGATGTGCGCACGCAGGAACTGCCGCACAAACTGGGTGGTGGCGTGGAGATGCGCACCCGTGCGGTAGCGCAAGGAAGACGATGCGCAAGAAAAGGCGACGCACGGGGTGGCGTGCCGGCGGTGGCGCGCAGACTGTGGCGCGCGGGCGGTGGCGCTTGGTCGGGGGTTGTGGCGCGCGGAGGGAGAGGACTGAAGGTAGGGTTGGGGTTTTGGGGTTCGAGAGCTCCAGTTTAAGATCGACGCTCTGATACCATGTTGGAGGAAATAAGAGAATTGTTTATTCCTGTAACCCTAGGCTCTCTTATATAGGGAGAGACCTATGGGTAAATTATATAAGGTGGAAAAAAGAAAGAAAAAATAACTGGAGAGATACATAGGAATATTGAAATATCTTAACAATACACATTCAAAAGAATCTTTGTATCGATGAATCCAACTTCCATAGGATCCCTTTCGGCACCAAGCGCGTACACCAATTAGAGACGAGGCCTTCCAACCAACTAACTTTCAACAAGCTTCTCCATCAAAGGCGTCTAGCTTCTCATAAACCACCAACAACCCGGGCTTCTCCCTCAATCTTCTTGAATTTTATTGACTCATATTCAGATTCTTGTATTGCCGACTACATCACTTCCTTAGTGGATAAGTCCATTGAGGAAGTTGGACTTGAAAATATAGTCCAAGTTGTTATAGATAATGCGTCTTCCTAATATGGCTGCAGAAAGAATATCGAGGACCAAGTACCCACGGTCCCACGGATCTTCTGAGTTCGTGTGCAGTATTACATTGATTTTATGCTAGAGCTTAGAACAAATTGACAACGTGACAAAGGTGCAAACAACCATCACAAAGACAAGAACATTGACTGTCTTCATATACAATCATGCAGAAACTTTGATTATGATGTGATAATTTACACAGAAGGGTGAGCTAGTGAGGATAAGACTGACAAGATTTACTAGTGCATTTCTCACCTTGCAATATGTGACTGATAAAAAAAGACAAGTAAAAGTTATATTTTCTTTTGATAAATGGAAACGTTTCGGGGCAAAGAAGGGTGAAATGGCTTTAACCATTGTTTTGAGTCCTTCATTTTGGATTCAAATGTGTTTGACCTTGAAGGTCTTCTTCTCTTGTGGTCCATGTTCTGTGCATTATTGATGGAGATAGGAGGCCAGCTATGGGTTTTGTATACAGGGGGTTGTAATATGCAAGAGGAGAGGTTATAAGCATATTCAAAGATGTAGAAGCATCTTACAAGCATTTTGTTGATGCTATTGACTCGAAGTCAAAAGGAAGATTGGACAACTCCCTTCATCTTGCTGCGTATTTTTGAATCATCATTTCTATAATAGGGACAATGCTCAAATTAAGAGAGAAGGCCTTGCTTGAAGGGATTCTTGGATAGTAGTGACACTTTCTATCGTAATTTAGATATCCAAGATATCATCACTAGGAAAGAGTTGCGCTTATATGAAGGGGCAGAAGGGTCATTTAGCGAGCCTTTGACTGTGAGACAAAGGTCAATCACTAGTGATATTTCAGTCTAGTTATAAATTATCATTAAGAAATCTTAGACTTGTATGTTTCACTCTTAACAATTATTAATAAAGATGTTATTTATTCTTATTAATAACTAATTGTTGGGGGATTGCATAGCTTTGAGACGTCACATATGAAGGAGATGGCAATGGAGATTTTAAAGATGACCACTTCTTCCTCGGTTGCGAAAGGAATTGAAACACTTTGATGCGATAAGGCTAAATAATTGATGGACGTATTTTATATATTTCACATCATTAATAAGGTGGTTAATGATATATCTGTGGTTATATTATATATTCCCACAAATAATAGGAAAAAACTTGAATTCAAGCAATTAAATGACTTTGTGTACGTCATATTTAACTCCAAGTTGAAGGATGACCATCTAAAAAACAAAATGATCCATCTTCCTCAAATGATATAACCCATGTGAGAGAATGGATTAGTGAAGTTGAAGGAGATTATGATGTATTTCAAGGATCATGATTGAAGTGGAACTTAATGGCTAAGGCAATTGGTGCAGAAAACTTGATGCATCATAAAAAGGCGAAAGGCATGCTAGTGGTTCGATCTCATCATCGAACTTCAATGAGGAAGAACTCGCATTCGAGAAAGAGAGTGAAGATGAAGATGGCGATACCATCGTAATGGAATGTTAGGATGAACTAAATTAAGGATGCTTTGTATTCAGTAGAATATTGTCGCTTGGACATTTAAATTATCTTATGCTATTTTAGTTAGTACATTAGTAATGATGTTTGTGTTATTTTGATTTTATGTCAGATTCTTGTATATTTTAGTGATTGTTGTCAACTATTATGCCTGCTAATTTTTCTATTGATATTTGATTGATTGAGTTTGTTTTGAGCTTTACATGACAACCATTTTTTCTTAGATCTTCTTAAACTTCAAATTTATTTCATAAATTCAGTTCAAATGTCATAGTAGATACCACTGTTGTAAAAGTCAGCTGACTAGGCAGCCCGACTAGTTGAGTCGGTTGTAGTTGACTCGACTAGGCCAAATCAGCCATTAGTCGGGTCAACCTGATTACTCGGCCGACTGATTGGCCAAGTGGGGCAACTACTCGACCGGCTTTTACATAGACATTTTGGATGCAAAGGGAAACCATATTCAATAATTTGATTTAGGGGTTAGGGGATATGGGGTTACTTTTTTTAAGCTCTTATAAATATGAAAATTGCAAAATCTATGCATATAAATGAGAGTATCAACAACAATAAAAACAAAGCCTTTTCCCACATTAAGTAGGGTCGACTACATGGATTCTTTACCTCCATTCAGATCTATCTTGGGTCATTCTCGAGCTTAGATCCAAAAAACTAAGATTCATTTGGATAGCCTCATTGCTACACTTATGTCTTCCTTACCCTCTCTTAGCTGACTCTACATCCCAAAACTCGTATATCCTAATTGGTGCATCGACCGACCTCCTTTGCTAATATACAAGCCACTTTAAACAATTTTCTCGCATCTTATCCACGATCGGAGCTACACCAACTTTGCTTCTGATTGCATCATTTTGAATCCGATCTTTACGTGTATATCCACATATCCATCTTATCATTTTCATTTCTACTACTATCATTTTCTGCACATGTTTATGGTTCACATGCTAATATTCAGATCCATAGAGCATATTGGGTCTCACGATTGCTTTGTAAAACTTTCCTTTGATTTTTAAAGGATTTTTCTTATCACATGGAACAGTAGAGACTCCACTCCACTTTAGCCAACCTGCATTTATCCTATGAGTAACATCTCCATCAATTTCCCCATCATGTTGCAAAATAGATCCCCAATATCTAAAGGAATCTATCTTCTGAATGCTATCGTCACCAATCTTCACCTCGATTTCTTCACCATTGTTTCCACAAAAGTGCACTCAATATATTCAGTCTTGACCCTATTTATGCGAAATCCTTTAGTCTCTAATACATGTCTCCATACCTCAAGCTTCTCATTTACTTCATCTCTAATCTCGTCAATCAACACAATATCATCATCGAATATCATAAACCAATGTACCTCATCTTTGATGTGACTAGTCAACTCGTCCATAATCAAATGAAAAAGGAATGGACTCAAAGTTGAACCTTGGTGCAGACCAATATTGATGTCAAAATAGCCAGTCTTACCAGACTGAATCCTTACACAAGATGAAGTCCTATCATACATATCCTTTATGAGGTTAATTTATAGGACATGTACTTGCCTCTTCCCTAAAACTCTCCACAATATCTCCCATGGAACAGAGTCATAAGCATTCTCCAAATCAATAAAAATCATATGGAGTTTTCTTTCTTTTAGCTCTATAAATCTCCATTGTTCTCAGCAAGTGGGTGACTTCAATAGTTGAGCGACCTGGCATGAATCCGAATCGATTTTCTTTTACTTTGGATACTTGCCTCAACTTTCTTTCGATCACACATTCTCAAATTTTCATAGCATGACTCACCAGCTTGATACCTCTGTAATTCACACAGTTTTGAACGTCTCATTTGATTTTATCAAGGGACACCACGATGCTTCTCCTGTATTCTTCATGCATTTTCTTGCTTCGTCAAATAACATTGAATAAAATTGTAAGCCAAGTTAAACCACTCTCAGTTAGAACTCTCTATAGTTCTATAGGAACATCATCAAGTCCTACACCTTTCCCAGGTTTCATAACCTTCGAAGCCTCCTCTACTTCCTCTCGTTATATTCGTCTATAGCTTGCACGATTCAAATAACTTTCACTGCTAGCTAGATCTCCCAAAGTGATATCTTTATTTCCTTCCCCAATGAAAAAGCTTATGGAAATACCGCTTCCATCTAGTCTCTATATCCTTTTGAGTAACAAGCACGTGTCCTTCCTCATCCCTAATGCATCTCACTTGAGAAAAGGTCCCAAGCTCGGGTAGATGAGGAGGGTTGCACTTTAGGTAGTCGATAACCAATGCAAGAGATAAATTTCTAAGTAGTATTTTTTTAAGAATACTATTTAGGAATTTGTCTCAAAACAATCGGATTTTTTTAACATGGATATATGAGAGCATATGTATTAAAAATTTATTTATATATTTAGAATAATTTAAAAAATTCAAAATTGGCTAATGTTGGACTAAATCCAATTAATCTCCTAACTTCCAATTAATCCTTCGTCAACGACCATGTCGATCGAGTAATGACTTATGACTTTTGCAACCTTGGTAGATATTTATTTATTTTTAAGTTACAAATTAGAAAACGTCATAGAAATACATATACCCCGCTTACCGTTGAATCATTATTCGGAGACCTGTCCGAACACATATGCACACCACTTTCCAGAACCTTGGTTCTAATGATGGAGCCCCTATCCCTAATATGGGCACCATTTTGGGAATGTGGAAGAATTATTAAGGGTTTTCTTTTCTCTTTAAGGGGATGCATATCCCATTGCAAGAGGTGACCACTTAAGAATATTTGTAAAGAGGTTATTCAACCCAAAAGCAGTTTATCCATATGTTAAAGTTGAAGTAAAAGTAAAAGAGGAGCCCCCTTCGAATTACAATATAAACATCGAGAGTTGGAAAATGGTCAATGGACCCTTAGAAAAATAAACAAAGTATCGAGCCACATCAAATCCTCATATACTGCATCCAATGATCATACAACTCACCATGAGAGTTTTTCGAATCTGTAGAAAACTAATGCCTCGTAAAATAAAGGATTAGGGAAAACTTAGGGCTTTAATTAAATTAAGGTCAGGGCTTGTCGTGATTTTAATTTCATCCAATTGGGTCTTGCTATTTGGTTTTATCTAAATAAATTGAGATTGAGTGTGATCTTTAATAATTAGTAGGTTAAGTAATTTTACTGTTAAGTTAGAGTTATTAGGGTATCCTTTTATTTTAGTTATTTAATTTGTATTCCCATCCTTCCTATATAAAGAGGCAAATGGGTGGATGGTATGCCGGTTCAAGTTATATTAAAAGTTTCTTTCGTGACAAGAGGAGGTCCATAACATGGTATATGCTCATCATTAGAAAATATCAAGTTATTTGGAAGGTAACTTCGTGTTAGGTAGTGTTAACGTATACAATAAGAGTAGTTCTGTATTTTTTCGTTATTTTGTTTTCCTCTTAGTATGTTTTATGTAATTTACCCATAGGCTACTCTCCTATATAAGAGAGCCTAGGGTTCATGGAATAAACAAGTCATTCATTTTTTTCCCAACATGGTATCAGAGCGACGGTCCTAGACCGGAGTTCTTGAAACCCTAACCCTAATCCCAGCCCCACCCGCCAGCCTCTTCCTCGTCGATCGGCGCCGCCTCTCCTCTCCGATCGGCGCAGCCTCTCCTCTTCGATCGACGCCGCCTCTCTCTTCTTCTTGGGCTGCACGCACTGCGCCATCTTCGTGCGTGCGTGCGGTAGCGAGCACACGAGAGTGCGGTGCTGTGCATCGCCTGCGTGTGGTGCATCGCCATCACCAGCGCACACTGCGCACCTGTGCACCTTGCGCACCTGCCTCTTCTCTCGTGCGCACATAGCGCACTAGCGCATATTCCAGGGGCATCTGTGGTACCCTAGCGTGCATCCCAACACGCCAAACAGTGCGTGTATTGCGCATATCCATCCAGCGCACCAGTAGGTCGTACGGGGGGCACGCATCAGCCCTAGAGCGCACACCATAGTCTACATGGGTTTAGTTGCTTGAGGTCTACACGAGCAACTAAACCCGTCTATGTCTTTGTAGACAAGTCATATTCTCTATCAATCGTTCCAGTCTTCAGTATCAAGTATGTCCGAAAGCAAGGCAGATATCCCATCTAGTGGCGCATTCCGTGGTCCAGCGCCGATTGTCAAGATGGACGGTACCAACTATGAACTGTGGGCAATGCAGTTCATGAGTATGATGAAGTCTACGGGTAAGAAGCACATTCTTACCGAACCAGAGCCTGCTGAGAAGACTGGAACCTATGCCTCCTGGGAGGCTGATGACGCATACGCCAAAGTTTGGCTATCTGGCACGTTGGCAATTGAGATTGCCAATGACATCCTCCATCAACCCACAACGAAGGATATGTGGGACATTCTGGCGGCTACATATTCCCAGGCAAAGAACGAGACAAAGATTCTGCAACTCCAGCATGATATCTTCACCATCAAGCAGAATGGTCGCCCCCTTCATTCTCTCTATACGTCACTGAGAGGGATGTTTGAGAAGCTATATAGCTTCATGCCCTTGACAGCCACGCCAGAACAGCAGAAGACATATAGGAACGCCACTATGGTGGGAGTGTTCCTAGCTGCACTTGATCCTGAGTACGAGGCAGCACGATCACAGATTTTGGCCGACTCTACAATTCCTCCAATGGAGGAAGCCTTCCATAGACTGAGTCGGATTACAGTTCCCTCAACTGCTGCAAGTCAGAATTCTTCAGCCATGGCAGCAACCAGAGGTCGTGGCTCTCATTACCAGGGCCGTGGACGTGGACCCCGTAGGAGGAGTGGCCGCACTAGGCCAACATGCACCTATTGCCACCGAGTTGGACATAATGAAGATACATGCTATTCAAAGCATGGATTTCCTGCATCTGCACGAGCCGCTGAGCAGATAGAGCCCCCATCTGCTGCTACCTTAGATCAGCGATTTGAAGATCTAGTTGCCCGTCTGAGGGGCATTATCCCACCATCGGGTCCAGCACCGACTACAGAGAGCCATTCCGATGCAGCTGCTTCTGCCTCCACTTCTACCAGTGCTTCAGGTAGTATACTTGCACTTCATAGTAGTAGTCCTGATACATTGCCATGGATTATGGACTCAGGCGCTACACATCACCTATGTGGCGACCAGAGTCTACTTACATGTTATACCCAGATTCCTCCGGGACGGACAGTTGTCATTGCAAATGGCACACATTCCCCCATCACTGGTCAGGGGGAGATTAGATTGACACCGTCTATGCAGCTCAAGAATGTGCTACATGCACCTGATTTTTCAATGAACCTATTGTCAATTAGTCAGATTACGAAGGATCTTCATTGTCGGGCAATTTTTGATTCATCTTCCTTGATTTTTCAGGACATCCATACGGGCAACGTGATTGGTCGTGGCTATGAGCAAGGAGGCCTTTACCGCCTGAATCAGACCCCATGTGCTGGAACCACATCCTCTTCTTCTGGCCAAGTATCCCCTTTACTGTGGCATCTGCGTTTAGGTCATTTACCGCTTTAGAAGTTACGTCGAGTAGTGCCTTATAGCCTTCCTCACACATCTGTTCAGTGTGAGGCATGTCAGTTGGGAAAGCATCACAGGTCGTCCTTTCCCAGTCGTCCTGGTCGGAGTAGTACCTCCAAGTTTGAGTTATTTCATGTTGATGTCCGGGGTCCGAGTCGTGTACCTGATCATCAGGGATACAGATATTATATTGTTTTTGTGGATGATTTTTCAGCTCACGACAGGGCGTCGATCCTGTCCTACTTCATTTTCTAGTCCTGTAGTCTTCCCCTGGTCGGACGGAGCTAACTTATATACATAGAGCTGGTCGGGCGAAAGAAAGTTGGTCCGATTCATCCCCTCACCTTTTCAGTGAGACGACTGAAAGATCAAGAAGCGGAAGATCTCTTAGTAAACAGGAGCAGCTTCACCCGTCAGACGGACGGCGTAGCAGAAAGGGTGACGAGAGGAAAGAAGACGAGAGAGCGGGAAAAGCAAACGTCAAAGAAAAAGCATCTTGCATTCGCCCCTCCCGTCAAAGGACAAGAAAGAGCACCCTGCCCGCAAACATCACTTTCTATTAGTCGACGCCCCCCCGGCAATTGCGGGCATTTCGAAATGTATATGATGATAGTAATGAGATCATCTTCCGAATGTGCTAACTATGTGCCGAAAAACGTAGGCTGGATTCACCCCGTCGAGTTCCCAGGCAATCTAGGTATTATATATGATAGTAGTAGTAGAGAAGTGTACGCAAAGCTACGAGGAAGGACTCGTAGTGAATAAATCTGAAGCCGGAAATATAATTATTCATTTTCTGAATGAAATCCAAAATGTTTTTTCTACTTCTGTGAAAGGTGTAAGAAGTGACAATGCTTTAGAGTTGTGCACTAATTTTCTTGCTAATTACTACTCACCAAAAGGAATTGTTCACCAAACATCTTGTGCCCATACATCTCAACAGAATGGGATTGCTGAAAGAAAACACCGTCACCTCCTTGATGTCACTAGATCTCTACTTATACATAGTCATGTTCCATATTCCTACTGGGGTGATGCAGTTCTTACTGCATGTTACCTAATCAATCGGATGCCTTCGTCTGTCTTGAATGAACAGATTCCGTTCTCACTCATTTATCCTGACAAGGATCTGTTTACTCTCACTCCTCGTGTGTTTGGGTCGGTTGCATTTGTCCATCAGTTGTCACCGGGTACTGACAAGCTCTCTCCTAGGGCTGTCAAGTGTGTCTTTGTCGGGTACTCCAGAACTCAAAAGGGGTACAAGTGCTTTGATCCTTTGCGTCGGCGGTATATGATTAGTGCAGATGTTACATTTTTTGAATCTAGTATGTATTTTTCAGCATCTGGAGACAATCAGCTTCCACCTACACCACATGATGCCATATACATGACACCACTACCACCTCAGATGCCATCATCAGAACCTCCACCACCACCACCACTACCACAACAGCCCATCTCACCATTCCCGTTCCATTATACCCGCAGGCCTCCTCCACCAGTTCATGGTCATGACTCATCTACTAGCTCGCCTATGGTATGTAATGAGAATATTAATGTTGATGGATCTGACGACATTTCTGAGCAGGATGTGGTGCAGGAGCCAGATGAGCCGACAACTGATTTGGATGTACCCATTGCTTTAAGGAAGTCGACGAGGAGTTGCGCCAAATATCCATTATCAGCCTCTGTGTCTTTTGAGCGGCTATCTGGAGATTTCAGATCGTTTGCTATGGCACTTTCAGCCATAGATATTTCACGGAATCATCATGAGGCTCTGCAGGATAGTAGATGGCGGCTTGCAATGGAAGAAGAAATGGCCGCACTTCAGTCCAGAGGAACTTGGACTTTGGTTCCTATACCTCCAGATGCGAATCCAGTGAGCTGCAAGTGGGTGTTCACAGTGAAGCAGAATGCAGATGGATCCATTGACAGGTACAAGGCACGTCTGGTGGCACGTGGCTTCACACAAACATATGGGGTGGATTATCTTGACACCTTCTCGCCAGTGGCACGTCATTCCACCCTAAGGATCTTGTTGTCAGTTGCAGTTGCTCGAGACTGGCCGCTCCATCAGTTGGACGTGAAGAATGCATTTCTATATGGAGATTTGCAGGAGGAAGTATATATGCAACAGCCACCTGGTTTTGCTATTGAGGGGGAGTGCTCCAAGGTATGCAGGTTGCATAAGGCTATATATGGCCTTAAGCAGAGTCCCAGAGCATGGTTTCAGAAGCTCTCGGATCTCTTCGAGAAACAAGGATACAAACGCTCCAATGCTGATCATTCCTTGTTTGTACAAAAAACAGTGAGAGGTATCATTGTCATTATGGTTTATGTTGATGACATCTTGATTACAGGAGATGATGAGCAGGGCATAAGGCAGGCGAAAGAAATGCTGGGTAGTGAGTTTGTCACTAAGGATCTTGGGGTCCTTAGATACTTTCTGGGGCTTGAATTTGCCAGAAATTCCTATGGGCTAGTCATGTCACAAAGGAAATATGTTACTGATCTGTTGAGTGAAACAGGTATGCTCGAGTGTCGACCTGCTACGACACCAATGGACCCCAGCATGAAGCTTTATGAAGATAACAAAGAGGAGGTGGACAGGAGAAGATATAGAGAACTGGTAGGCAAACTGTTATATGTCACGATCACTAGGCCAGATATATTGTTTGCAGTGAGCCGTGTGAGCCAGTTCATGGAGCAACTACGCCAGATGCATATGGATGCAATACATATGATACTTAGATATCTCAAATCTTCTCCAGGTGCAGGTCTGCTATTCAAGAAAGGAAAGGGGATTTCTATCTCAGCATGCGCAGATGCAGACTATGCAGGATGTCCCAAGGATAGGAAGTCCACCTCAGGGTATGCTGTCTATGTTGGAGATGCCCTAGTCTCATGGAGGAGCAAGAAACAGACTGTGGTAGCTAGATCTAGTGCTGAATCCGAATATAGGGCTATGGCCCAGGCTACTACAGAGATGATGTGGGTGAAAGCGGTGCTGACAGATCTATGTTTAGATGTACCACTTCCTATGAACTTGGAATGTGATAATCAGGCTGCTTTGTTCATTGCAAACAATCCTGCATTCCATGAGCGGACCAAGCATATTGAGGTGGATTGTCACTTCATACGTGATATGATTCAGAAAGGATTCATTGCTACATCTCATGTTACTTCAGAGAATCAGACTGCAGACATATTCACCAAGGCATTGCTACGAGGTCCATTTCAGAAGTGTGCTTCCAAGCTGAGCATGATTGATATCTATGCTCCATCTTGAGGGGGAGTGTTAACGTATACAATAAGAGTAGTTCTGTACTTTTTCGTTATTTTGTTTTCCTCTTAGTATGTTTTATGTAATTTACCCATAGGCTACTCTCCTATATAAGAGAGCCTAGGGTTCATGGAATAAACAAGTCATTCATTTTTTTCCCAACAGGTAGCCGACATAAAATAAATAGCGAAGCCTTCTCCCACTATAAGTAAAGTTGACTACATAGATTCTTGCTCAAATCCATGTTAAAAGATTCGGCTATTTTTTATGCTGGCTGTCGACTACCTAACGTAGCCCCCACATGGAGGGATTTGAAACCTGGTCTTTTGAGTGGTAGGCACACTGCACAGTCTGCACTACCACCGGACTATTTAAGTGGGTAGCCAACAACCAACGTAAAAAATAATCAGATCTTTCAACATGGATTTGAGAAAGAATCCATGTTGCCGACCAGTGTTGTAAAAGTCGCCCGACTGGCCTGATTTAATGTTTTACTTCTTTATAAGCAAACTTTTTATAATATACGTAATGCTTTATTTAAATTCAATTATTTCTTTTTTATTATGGTATTATAAAATGTACAAAATCTATGTAATGTATAAAAATGAGTTATATATTTTTAAAATAATTATAAAATTCAAAGCCGATTAAAGTCCGACTAAATCCGATTAGTCGCCCGACTGCCGATTAATCCTTAGTCAGTGACCCAACCGGCCGAGTACTGAGTACCGACTGTTGCAACCTTGTAGTCGACCCTACTTATAGTAGGAGAAGGCTTCACCTTTTGGAAGGTAACTTTGCAATATATTGTTGCACTTTTTACCATAGAGGTTGAATACATGGCAACTACATATGAGATAAAAGAAGCTATATAGCTAAAAAGATTGTTTGTAAAGCTAAATCGTGGTCAGTAAATCGTGATTGTTTACTCTAATCGTTGGAGTGCTATTCACTTGACAAAAGATCAGATGCATCATGAACATATTAAGCGTATTGATGTTAGATATCACTTCATACATGATGTGATATTTCAAGGCGAGGTTCAAGTGACATGATGACAAAGTCCCTTATGCTAACCTAGTGTAAAGACTGTGTGAATTTCGTTGGGTTGTCAAGCCGCGAGAAAAAAATATTGATGTCAAAGAGATACAAATTCACTAATCCTCACGGAGTTCAAGTCAAGGGGGATATTTATTGGATTTGTCTTGAATCATTCTATCTATTTTAGGATTTGGATCCTATTTGTACGGGGATTTGGTTCTTATTTAAAACATGATTAAAAGGATCCATCTATTGAATGGGTACTATATAAACTCCGATAGGACTAAAGTTTTGCAAATATCATATTCTCGAGATACATTGTATTTCGGAGGGAGGCAAGGTTACAGAAGTCGGCAGTCAGTACTCGATCGACGGGGTTACTGACTAAGTATTAATCAGCAATCACGAGAGTAATTGGATTTAGTCGGGCATTAGTCGATTTTGATTTTTTTTAATTTTTTTAAATATATAAATCAATTTTATAACATATACTATCATTTATATTCATATATTTAGCAGTTTTAATATTTTCAAGACCTTAAAAGATTATAACAAGAGAAGAAAAACGAAGCAAGCACATAGCACGAAAAAAAGTTAAAAACAAAATGTTTGATACATATCACAAGTTGAAGTTACAAATAAATTAACACAAAGCTAATCAACAACCACAAAAGGTAAATAACCAAAGTTACCTAACCATCATGCAAATCAACAAGAAGTATCTAAGTTAACGAACACGTAGGGCATAATAAACACAATTCTAACCTTATATAAGTTAACCAACATGCAAATTGACAAGAATATGTGGGTATGAGTGTGGGAGCGCGTGGGTGTATGCACGCGTATGTGCCTGCACACTCTAAGCTATATAAGTATATATTTAGAATGGTATGTAAGAACATTTCGTATATGCATATATGTTTGTTATATTTTATTTCATTTGTATATTTTTATTTGAATATTTATTATGAAATTAAATAATAAAGTTTCAAGTAAAATTATCCAGGATAGTATAATAATTAGTTGATATTTTATATCTAGATGAAGACTATAATTTAAAGTACTTAAGTATACATAATTTTCTTATAATTTTTATTTAACATTTTTATGCTTTTTTGTTTTATATTTTTGATTTATTTGTGAATTATACTTGTTAGCATGTAACCTTAAGTATCTTATCTTACTGTCTAACAACAACCCTAAATCTCATCTAATTCTAACAGGGTAATCGGGTTTACGGTTTGCACCTAAACCTATATCCGAAATCCCTATGCAAAAGTGGGCAGACCAGTCGGCCGACTATTTGCCCAATTAATCGGGTCAGATCGACTATTGACCGTTTTGGCCTAGTCGAGTCGGGTACCCCCCTCGACTCGACTTGTCGGCTTAGTCGACCGACTTTTACAACAATGGAGGGAGGTAACAAGCCACCATATTCTCTTTTGATTTGTTTTATTCATCATAGTGGATTTGATCTCTTTGCTTCATATAGTGATGAGTTTTTTCCACGTAAATCTGTATGCCTTTCCGTGGAATGCTTGTGGCTTAGCTGTGTGAATTCATTTCTTCAACATGATCCTTTTCGGTGGAGTAGGGTGGTCATCATTATTGTCACGAACCAAAATGGCTACATTTATTTATTGGGTAAATGAAAAAATGGGCTCCAACTATGCGTCGATTCCCAATTAGGGGCCATGTTTTAAATATCACAAAGATGGATCTGATCTGATCTTATTGTTTGTTCCGAATACAGGTCTGCAACACTTCTATATAGACGTAAAACCCTAAAGTTGAAAGTTTGTGCCCCTCTTGGTTACATTTGAAAAATGAGATTCCTAATTAAGTATCGACATATAATTGAGGTTCTTTTTTAATTTATTCTTTATCGGGTAAATTACTAAGAGTATGTGCATTCTTTTCGGTGGAAGGAATTTCTTCAGCCATCTATTTAATCTTATAATAAATCCAATCTTACTTTTGTAGGTAATAGACATGAACTCTGATATGTAATTCTGCAAAAGTCTCGGTAAACTAATTTCAAAATGTACTCTATGATGTTTTGAGCCACAATTTGAAGTTTTGAACCCATGACGATTTCTGCCCAATTTCATGTTGGTAAAGCCTCCTTAATACAATCTCTTGGCGTTGATGTTCACGGTAGTGTTAATCTTGCACATTTCTCTATAAGAAAATGCATCATTGTTTATCTTTGGAGTTGTGAATGAACAATCGATCTTTATCACGTGTTTTTATAATTACTAAAAAAATATTGTTAAATCAGGATATTAGTAATGGTTAAATGAGTATACGAGCTTGCTCTCACCTTTTTCCTTACATTTTTTAATTTTTTTGAAATGAAACTATGGAGAGGGTGTCTTAGAATAATAAGTAGAATATGTGTTTCAAATTTCGTGTAAAACATACATTTTTTTGAGGCTCGTGTAAAACATACATTCCTAACATGTTCATCTGGAGGAGGTCATTTTCAGCAATTATGAAACTGTTAACATTTGGTAGTTTTGATGGAGGGGATAAAAATCTTAATTAAGTTGAATTTTGAATGACACGTGGTGATATGTGATGGTCTAAATCTATATATGTTTCATTTCAAAAAAATACGGAAAAAATGAGTGGAAGAATGCAAGTTACATGATCCAAGAACATACTTGTTTTTTCCTTATTAGTAAGGGATATTTACACCCATAACCTTGAGTAATTTCGTAATTACCCTAAAAACCCTCTATAGTCACGAATTACACCCATGACACTCAATAATGCTCCGTTTTACACCCATAACCTTCAGTCAATTTAGTTTATTAACTCAACCATATGAGTGAGTTAATCTAACCAACCTACTATCTAACGGCTAGGATTAATTAAAATTTTAAAAAAGAAAGGAAAAAATTTCTTGCAGGCGGAGGCGGGCTTGCAGAGAGGGGGGCTTGTCGACGGTGGAGGTTCTTGCTGGCGGAGGCTGTGTGTGTGCCGGGGGGGGGGGGGCTTCGAAGTTGGGTTCTTACTGACGGGGAGGGCTTTGTTGCAGGTGGTGGTGGTGGGGGGCTTCAAAGTTGGGTTCTTACTGGTGGCAGGGGGCACAAAGGTGAAGGGTTGGGTTCTTACTAACGGGGAAGGCTTCGTTGCAGGCATGGAAGGACATATCGATATTGATATCGTTTCGATATCATGTCGATATCGATATATCGGCGATATATCGTCGATATATCGCCGATATATCGTTATATCTAGGAATCTTTCTGAAGAAAACGCCTGAAATCGGATATATCGATATATCGATTTCGATATCGGTCCCATGTCGATATGGATATATCGGCGATATATCGCCGATATATCGGGATACGGCCTTCCATGGTTGTAGGTGGTGGGGGGCTTGTTGGTGGAGGCTGGCTGCTTGGGGGGGGGCTTCATTGCAGGTCCATAACAGAGATGGTGGACGTTTGTAGGAGGGGATGCTTCCTTGCAGGCCGGTGGTGGAGGTGCGCTTGCTGGAGGACGATGGATGTTGGGCTGATCGGAGGGGAGGAGCTTCGTCGGGGGTGGGGGGGGGAGCTTCGTTTGCTGGTCAGTGGGGGGAGGGGGTTTGGTGGCAACAGATGGTGGAGGTTGGCCGGAGGGGGGAGGGGTTTTGATGATGTTGGCAGAGGGGAGGGGAGGATGGTCGATGGGAGAAGAGGAGGTGGTTGGTGGGGGGTTGCCTAGCTGGAAGATGAGGAGATGGTCGGCAGGCTCTGGTTGGAGGAGGAAGAGACATGGCCATTTGTAAATAATGAGAATTAAAGGGTATAAAATGTAAAATATGTGGCTTCAAAAAAATTGTAAAATATGTAACGGATACCATTGTAGTTAACGGAAAATTCGATGGAAATTAACACGAGGTTATGAGTGTAAGAGTTGTAGAGATATTTCTATATTTTATGTACTCGTATGTTATGTTTATTTTTCCTTGTTCCACCTTATGTAATTTACCCATAGGCTTTCTCTATATAAGAGAGCCTAGGGTTCCCTGGAATAAACAAGTTTTCATTCTCATTTCTACCAACATGGTATGAGAGCGTCCACCCTAAAAACCCTAACCCGCCGCCGCCGCCTCCCCTAGCGGTAAGTCGGATGAGTCAGTTCATGGAACAACCCAGACATGTGCACTTGGATGCTGTATATATGATACTAAGATATCTAAAGTCGTCTCCAGGTGTAGGGTTGTTGTCCAGGAAAGAAACAAATATCTCTATCTCTGCATGTGCTGATGCGGATTATGCAGAATGTCCTAGAGACCGGAAATCTACCTTAGGTTTTGTAGTGTTCGTTGGCAGTTCCTTAGTTTCTTGGAAAAACAAGAAATAGACAGTGGTGGTTAGATCTAGTGCTGAATCCGAGTACAGGGCCATGGCAAGTACGGAGATGATGTGGGTTCGAGCCGTACTATAAGATCTGTATATAGATGTACCTCTACCTATTCAATTACAATGTGACAATTGAGCAGCATTATTTATTGCTAATAATCCCGCATTTCATGAAAGGACGAAGCATATTGAGGTAGACTGCCACTATACCAGGGATATGATTCAGAAGGGTTTTTAATTCCTACTTCTCATGTCAGTTCAAGAGAAACAAACTGCAAATATCTTTACTAAGCCGTTGCTCAGAGGGCCGTTTCAGAAATGTTCATCCAAGCTGAGCATGATTGACATCTATGCTCCATCTTGAGGGGGAGTGTAGAGATATTTCTATAGTTTATGTACTCATATGTTATGTTTTATTTTTCCTTGTTCCACCTTATGTAATTTACCCATAGGTTTTCTTTATATAAGAGAGCCTAGGGTTCTCGGAATAAACAAGTTCTCATTCTCATTTCTACCAACAAGAGTCAAGCGCTATTCACGGGTTCTAAGTGTAATTCGTGATTATAGAGAGTTTTTGAGGTAAGTAGGAATTACTCAGGGTTATGGGGTGTAAATATCCCTATTAGCAAATAACCATGTTTTTCAGTTGGACGATGGAAAAGTTATTGATATTAATTTGGTACAAGGCATTTTTTGTGCAGTAGCCAGGGTTATTATAATTAAGAATTACAGATACACACACCAGTACAAGCGTGCACACACACACATACGCACCGCATAAAAGCCAAGGATGACATTGGACGATGACGGAAAAACCATATATTTTTATATGGAAAACGATGTCAAGAGTAAAAAAGCAGAAGAAGAATAGGAAAAAAGAGTTTCAGGTCTTTAAACCTCTTTTCCTCTAAATTACAGAAGTAGATTTGACTAGATGCCCGGTCCAAATTTCTTATCTGTCTTTTATCTGCCATGTTGGCATGGCTAATGGGTATTCTAGACTCAATAAAATAAGCACCCATCTTAGTGAGAGTACAATTTGTACAAATCTTAGTGAGAGTACAGTTCATGTTATGGTGATTAAATTGCCAAATTATCTTAACGAATGTGATTGATCAATGTTGGAAGTGCAACCTTTTTCATAATATTTTGATGTTCTCCTTCGCCGTAAAATTGCCTGCCACCATAATCTTAGTATGGGGTATCTGTTCTGTGGCAACTACATGTGCATATTTGTTATCTCTATACTCATGGATCATTGATTTCTATTGTGATGTTTATATTATCATTGTGGTCTCCTGCACATGAACATGCTAACGATATGAAGTGTCCTTTGCTTACTTTTCTCTTTTGTGAAGGATGCCATCATTCATTCATTGATGATAGCGAGATAATTGTTGACTACAACAGGCAGCAACTCATGCCGGGATGGATCCTCGCAGGGCTAGGGTTGTAATCAGATCTCAATTCTGTTGATGGGATTCGTCTTTTTTTTACCTTATTTTTCTGTCTAGGAGGGGGCCTTGGCGGTCGAAAAGAGTCTGGCCAGCTACGCTTTGGAGGCCGAGAGAGACCCTTTCGAGCTCCTCTGTATGACCTTCTGAAACAAAATTCATTACTTATTACTGTTTATTTTTTCCTTCTGTTCTGCATAAAGTCCCCCCTACCATCGGACAGGCGCCCGATTCCTTTTGATGATCTGAAAAAACTTGGTATTCCACCACCTCCTGAAGGTCGCTACATGTCACGCTTTCAGGTTAGTCTAAGCATGCTTTGTTTTGATTCTTCAGCGAACATCCTATGCCTGCTGGTTCCTTGTTATAACTTGCATACATAACAGTTAATTTACAATGTACATGCAGATTCCATCACCGCCTCGACGACGACGTTCTCCAGAAAGTGAACACGATTACACACTCCAAGCACAGAAAAAGGGATGACAGGGAGGAGCTGTCACCACAGCATAGAAGACACGATTACAGGGAGGATTCTCCTAGAAGGAAAAGCAAATGCTCCCATGAGCGTGACGATGATTCTGGTAAGCACCACAGGCATTCGTCTGGGCATCACAGCCGAAGCAAGAGAAGGTCAGAAAGTAAAGATCGTTACCCTGAGACTTAACTGCTAATGTGCGATAAAAATGACCTTTGTTAGATGTATGATGAGAGCTCTTTACTGAGTCTTAATACAGTCAGGCAAATGATCCTGAATGGTTATATGAAGGATTAGTTGTATATTCATCCTTCATCACTGACAATCTTTAAGATCCTTCGCATCTTGCAATATGGCGAATATTTGGAATTCTCCAAGCTTGTAGATGAGACCGTGGTTGTCAAAGAGGAATTATCGGAGTTAACCGTACGAGCGTGTTCTCTTTTGCTTTCTGTTGATGAAAACCTATAATGGAATGTTTAGGGGGATCTTGTCGACCGAAGGAGTGATTGTTTCTGTTATCCATGTTAAGATAGCGCGCTTGATTTTAAGGATTTTTACACCATGATCCTATAAAATTGTCCAATCACATCGCAACCGCTATTATATTTGTAATTACACCACGACCTTGGTAAAAATAAATGCATGCATGTTGTTCTACTGTGTATGTATGTCCTTCACAGGCATTGCATGGGGGCAGGTTTTAACTCAATTTGATTAGTCTTAGGACCTGTTTGGTTGCTGGGTTGGACTGGGTTGGGTTGGGCTGGGTTGGGATGGGTGAATAGTAATCTGTGAGGAGGAAGTACCCTTGTGAATAGTAACCAGGGTTGGGTCAACCTTGCCCAACCCTGCAACCAAACAGGCCCTTAGAGTGTGTTATGATCGATCAAACGCGATCTTTGATACTGGATCAAGAGGCCTGAAATGACGATGATTGATCACTTTGTTAACCTCCAGTTCATGTAACTTTTCCCTTTATCATTTGAATGGCACAAACCGCGTACTATTCGAGATGGTCAAAATAAGTTATATACATGTCACGATTTAATGCTCCGATCAAAGCATAACCTTCGGATTGTCTTATTAAATCCGAATAATCTAATAGAAATTAAAAAAAACTTATTTTTCAAAAACTATGTTGTAGATTAGTTTAAATATGCATTACTTTATGAATATTATGTTACCATATCTTTAAAAAACAGATACAGATGTAAAATGATTATCAATTGCACATGAGTAATATTAGAATGCCCTTATACTGCAATAAAGATGTCAAATATGGTGAAATAATATTTAAAGTTAGAGGTCGGGGAGGCTGTTCTGTGTAACAACTAAGTTAGCTGTTACACGGAGCAGTTTTCCCCATTTTTTATTTTTTTTCAAATTTTTTTTCATGTATATTCATCTATATATCCCTCCTACATGTCACTTAAAATTCGTGAGAAACAGAGACTCCTAAGCCCTCCATCTAGAATATGTCGATTACAGTAAAATTCAGACCGTTAAAATTACTATTTTTAGTTGAAGGGCTTAGGAGTCTCCGTTTCTCACGAAATTTGAATGACATGTAGAAGGGATATATAGATGAATATACATAAAAAAATTTGAAAAAAATAAAAAAATGGGAGAAACTGCTACGTGAACAACCAACTTGGTTGTTACACATAACAACCTCCCTTTTCTCTTAAAGTTATGTTATATATGATTAAAAAATAAATATTAAGAGATATAATATATGGATACCGATGATTATGGATATCAAAGTGATATATAGAAATGATCCCTTTTAAAAATAGATACATATATCAAAATAAGTATGGAAGGATGCGGTGATCGAATATAGATATATTCTTATGTTTGCATCCCTACTTAGCACACTTAATTTTTTTTTTACAAAAATCCAAAAAAATAACAATTGTTGAGAGTGGGATTTGAACCCACGCCCTTTCGGACCAGAACCTTAATCTGGCGCCTTAGACCAACTCGGCCATCTCAACGTGCTCTTCTGTACAAAATATATATCTTATAATAGTAACCACGTCCTGAAAATAGCAGAAGGTGAAACACATACACAGTGCACGTAAAAAGTTACTCTCGTACTGTTGCCTCCTCCATTTAATATACCTGCAACCAAACAGATCCAAACATTTACCATGGTCGAGATATTTCCATTACTCAGCTCAGGAATCTCAGGATATAATAATAAAACAACCGACAAGTTAAGATAATCTACACACCTCAGAGCATTAAAGATGAGGAACAGACCTGCACAAAAGGCAAACACTAATCAAGCAGGTCAGTCTAATTAGAGTGGTTATTTACTATAGAATACACGTACGGTCACATGGGCCTGTCCTCGATTGCTTTTCGGTAGCCCTAATCTGACGTCTCTGATCCCCCTGCCATTGTTTAGTTAGCAGATGCTGATGAGTTGTGACCTTTAATAAAGCCAAGTTTATTTATTAAACTATCGATGGGAATCTAATTTATGCCACTCAGATTAAAAAAAACAGGGATTAGAGTAGGGACAGTAGCTTTGTCCTAACAAGTTGAATGCGTCTGTCCATTAGTACCATCGAAGGGGCAAGAGGGATGATAGCTTTGCTTTTAGTGCCCTCTTTTTTTTCTTCTCTGTTCTTTTGCTCGATGCATATTGTAGGAGGAATCAACCAATCATGGTACATGGTATATATATACTTGCAGGTTTTGGTGGTAGCAAATGGGGGAGCGGGTTCTCTGCTGTGGTGTTGTACAGCTGCTCGATCAAGCTCGAGCTTGATCGAGCGACTGTGAGACAATGCAGGATGCAGCAGATGGATCGTGTCCAGTGTGTTTAGCACAGAAATACTAGTGCTGAATGTCTTGATTGGATGTAATGTGCCTTACTATGCAGTCCCCATGCAATCAATGTAATTGCACGTCTAAACGTAAATAATATGACACGGATGGATTTATCTTATAGTTACTAGTGCCGATGTTTGTGCAATTACTGCTCCAGCAGCCGTACGCACAGGAAGGATCCACAAGTACTGCAGGTTGAGGAGTTCAAACCTATATATTACAATTTACAAGAAAACAAAAATACTCAAGATGCTTTTGGTAGCTGACTAGGGTACATATCCGCTCTCCGCAGCGGTCTAGATGTAATATTTAAAATATTTGTAAAATTATAAAAAATCAAATGATTAATTTAGTTATAATTTTAAAATGTAAGAAATAAATCAATATAAGATTTTCTGGATCAAATATTATTTCACACTAAACAGTCATAGATTATAATCCTCTCCGCCTTATGATAGTCGAGTCCATGATCTCTCTTTCTCTCTCTCTCTATATATATATATAGAGAGAGAGATGGTTAAATAGGACTGTCCCCTAGGGGATTTTACTTGACTTCTCTCGTCTCATTGTTCGTATTTTTTATTTTTTTTGAAATTGATTCCGTGGAATTTCATCACCATATCCTTATATTATGTCATTCAAGTTCCGTGAGAACAGAGATTCCTATGGCCTTCATCCAAACAATCATTTTTTAACGGTCACAAAATTGCTGAAATCGACCCTGTCTGGATGGAGACTATAGGCAAGGACGGATTTAAGTGGGGGCAAGGAGGGGCAAGTGCCCCCCTCCTAAATTTTGGGATTAATATATGTATATGTAATTTTTTCCTATAGATTTTTAAGGTAAAAATAATCGTAATATTTCATAATTATAATGCCTCATTTGGATTTTTTTAGGGTAAAACTCGTACATGCCTCCTTCAATTTTTTAGAAAAAGTTCAATAATTTTTACCAATAGATAATAGGGAAATTTACACCTATAATCCTGAGTAATATCGTAATTACCCTAGAAACATTCTATAATCACGAACTTAGGACCCTAAATTAATGCTCCGTTTTAAACCCATAACCTTCCGTTAATTTAGTTCATTAACTCAACCATACGGGTGAGTTAATCTAACGGATCCACAATCTAACGGCTGGATTAAGAAAAAAACGGAAAAAAACTTGCCTCCTTTTTCTCTTCAGAAGCAGGAGACTCAAGTTAGTTTCTCTCTCTATGAAGGAAGGCATGTCATGCCACGAGCTCCACAGCTGGAGCTTCCCGGCCCTTGTGGACGCCTTCGTCGATGTTGACATCGCCCACCTCATCCTCCTCGCTGTCGCCACCACCTTCCTCGCCTCACGCCTCTTCTCCCTCCTCGGCCTCAGCCTCTCCTGTCGGTGCTCCTTCTCCGCCCACTGGTGCCTCCGCCCCCTCCTCTTCCACGACCCCACCTCGCATCGCCTCCGTCCACTCTTTTGTCGCCGTCCATCACCCCTTCCTCGCATGTTAGACCTGCCTCAACAGCCTTCCTTGCGACATTGCTCGCCTAAATATCGGATTTTATGAGGGTGGTGACTCTGGATTCGCCAAAATCCGTATACTGAATCTAAAATAATTAAAATACTTGAATATAACTTACTTTTTTTAAAAAATATAAATATCATTCACAAAAAATCCTGATATTGTGAAACATATATGATACCAATTTATGTAAAATTGAATAAAAAGATATGGTTGATGAAAAAATAAGTTCAAAATTGACTATTACAATGTAGTAAGTTCAAAATTGATGAAAAATATACATGACAACTATAAATATAATTTATCCATAACAATTAATGTTATATACTGAATATGATTGTACTGTAATTGATAGACATATATTTTTTTAAAACCTCGTGCCCCCTCCTAAAAAATGTTTTGGCTCCGTACCTGACTATAGGAATATCTGTTTCCCTGAGATTAGCCTAGTGTAGCACCCAGGGTCGGACTCAGGGAGCACGAGTTGGCCTTGCGGCCTACGAAGTAGTCAACTCACAAATAAGGGAAGAAAATGTATTTTTGGTGGTTTTTAAATATTTTATATTTTTTTGGAATTTAGTAATGAATGAAAATGATAAAAGGGAAGAAACAAGCACACCCAAGGAATTATTCAAACACTCTAAAATGCTCCAAAATTCCAACAACAATATTTTTATGTTTTTAGGTTTTTTACTATTTTTGGTGAATTTTTGAGATTTTTATGATTTTTACATAATTTTCGAAAAATCAAAGAAGGCAGAAACAAAAGAAGACTGTCCAGTCAGGCTTGGAGGACTAAATTAAAATATAAAATGGTCCTGGAAGAGCCTGGAGGTATGGTGGACACGTGCTTCGTCACGTGCGCCGCCCAGGCTATTTTTGGATTTATAAAAAGCTTAAAAATTAAAAACCCTTAAAAACTCATAAAAATTCTAAAAAATCATAGAAAATTCAAAAATCCATAAACTCTTCTTCTGAATTATCCTGTTTGTTTCTATTTTTCATAAAAAACCTCCAGGCTCTTCCAGGACTATTTTATATTTTAATTTGGTCCTCCAAGCCTGACTGGACAGTCTTCTTTTATTTCTGCCTTCTTTGATTTTTAGAAAATTATGTAAAAATCATAAAAATCTCAAAAATTCACCAAAAACAGTAAAAAACCTAAAAACATAAAAATATTTTTGTTGGAATTTTGGAGCATTTTAGAGTGTTTGAATAATTCCTTGGGTGTGCTTGTTTCTTCCCTTTTATCATTTTCATTCATTATTAAAATTCCAAAAAATATATATAATATTTAAAAACCACCAAAAAACACATTTTCTTCCCTTATTTGTGAGTCGACTACTTCGTAAGCCGCAAGGTCAACTCGTGCTCCCTGAGTTCGACCCTGGATGCTACACCAGGCTAAAAAAATGGTCCTGTTTTTTAATGCAAATTCTCCAAAAATTCACGTGACGAAGCACGTGTCCACCATATACAGGGATGAAAATGCAAATACAAGAAATATTAAGGTCCTAAGTGCAATTTTTTAAAGATAAAAACAACTTAAATAAATATTTACAGGACTGATTAGTAAATGCAAAACAGGAGGGGCCTAAGTATAAATTACCCCTTATTATCCGAGGGCTGGAGGCGCGCCACGTGTGAGATCTGACGGCTGAGGTGCGCTGCGCCTCTGCGAAGGACTCCGACTCGGATCTGATGGCTGCTGGGTGACCACGTGGCTGATCGGACGGTCGTGGATAAAGGGCACCCCGTCGCTGGATGTAGGGCAATGAGGCGGCCATGTGTCGATCGGATTGTGGCTGATATGGGCCTCCTCTTCGCCTGATCGAGCGGTTCGGATGAAGTCTGGGAAGTCGGGGCTGAACGGACGGCTCTGGAGGATCTTGGAAGAATACGGCTCCGGCGAACTTCGCCAGAGCACCACGGCTGCGCTGGACCTCCTCGGGGGCTGCCAATGGGTGGAACAGAATCGCCACAGCCTCCGCAGATGATGGGCTCCTCCGATGGCGCCAAGAAGCTCCAAGGAGCCCCGACGACGAAGGCGGAACTGGAGCTCTGTGCCTAAGTGTCCAGACCCTCAGATGGGTCTTGTTGGCCATGCAAAACGGCACTAGAAGACTCCTGGGTCGAGGGAAAACTGCCTCGACCCGGTGAGAGGCGGAATGTGGGAATGGGTGCGTCGGGGCTACACCCTCCGGCGAGGCGACGACGAAGGAGGGTGGACTCCCAGTTCCTGGGCGAACTGGGTTGGATGGGGAGGCGTAGAATGTGAAGAGGAGTATGGCGAAGATGATTGCGTCGTCCAATGATTGAATCGATGCGTAAGATAGCGTGAATTGATCGGAGACGACGACGGAGGGATTTGGGGCTAAAAAAATTAGCGGAAAATTGGAAGAATTAGGGCTACCTGGTGACTGTGGTCGACTGGGACTGAGCTGAGGTAGCTCTGGTCGTCGCCTCGAGGGTCGTCGGAGGCCCGAGGCTCGGGCACTGCTCTGGGCGACGCACGGCAGCAAGAAGCTCGCCGGATCAGTGGCGGAGGGGTCCCTCTCCTCTCTGCAACACACTGACAGCTAGCTGTCACTCTAGGGTATCGGGTGGAGGTCCTGGGTGGAAGGAGCGACGCCAAAGATGGCGTGATAGCTAAATAGTTTGAGGGGTCCGACAAGAAGGGTGTCGGGCACGCACGTTGATGCACGGACCCCTAAAATCCACCCCGGGCAAAGGTCTCGGATCTACAGGGAAGGATTAGGACCTGAGGTTTAAGGATTTGGCGATCGGATCGAGCGAGGAAAAAGTTGAGAAATCGGGTCGGTCGCTCGGATCCGCAAGGAGGGGGTCCACGGGGGAGAGTTGACCGGGGTCAACAATCCCCCGTGGATCAATCAAATTATTCCATTTTTAAATTATTTAGGAATTCATTTAAAAATAATAAATGACTTATTTTTGAAAAACTCAAAACATGAAAAATGTTTATTTATTTTCAAATTATTTTTTTGTGATTTTTATTTTTTGAAATATAATTTATGTATTTACAAAATATTACTATTATATTCAGGTATATACATATGTATTTTTGATTTTTGATTTTTAATTATTTATTTTTATTTTATTCCAATTTTGTATTTTATTTATTTATAAGATAAAATTTGGAATAAAGGGGTATTTTTATTTTATTTTTATTAATTATTTACAAGGGTGAAATAAATAGTTTTATTTATGGGCATACATGGTATATATACATGATGGTTTTTGGTTTTTATTTTGTTTCTTTTTATTTTATTTTTATTTTTGTGATTTTTATTTTATTTATTTACACCATAAAATATGGAATATATACATATTTTTATTAATTTTTAGTTATTTATTTACAAGGAGAAATAAATAAATAAGTTATTTATATACACATGATCTACGTACAATGATGACGTGAATTTTTATTTATTTTTATTTTTCCATTTTTATTTTGATTTTATATTTACAAGTATGTACACATAGATACACATCCGTTTTATTTTGGATAATAGGAAAATGATTTTTTATTTATTTATAGGTGTATGTACAACACATGAGCTTCCCTATCTCTCTCTACTTGGGTTCTTTTGCGGTCAGGCCCATGCTGAGCCCTCTCTTGAGATTAGGTCGCTCAATATTTATTCTAAATATCTCCCTCTTTCTCTTTTATTTCTTTATTCTTTTATTTATGCACAAAAACATGCTAATTATTCACTTTTACACAATGCATGTTGAATGGTAATTATTGCTATTTACAACTATCTACATGTGTTTTGCATAGGTTTTGTAGCTAAAATAAAAGATTAAAGAGTGATGAATGGGTATTCATCAAGGAGCAGCCCCAGTAATCTTATATATAGGGCTGATCCTATGAGAGATAAAATCTGTGAGAGCATGAGAGTAGTGAATCTGGACCACTAGATTCTGCTCTTCTCTCTCCTCTTGTAATCAATAAGGAGAGAGATGACAGAATCTAGTGCTCCAGAATCACTGCTCTCATGCTCTCACAATTTTTGACTCTCACAGTTAAATAATTCTGAAACCATTAAAATATGATAGTCTTGATGGAGATGACAGAAGTGTCAAATTTAGTGGAAGGATATCATGGTGATATATGGTGATTTAAATCCTCCTAGAATTCAATTTAAAACAAAAAAAATCAATGAAAAACATGACGGAGTGCACCTAGTTGGCTACATCCCCGCATGCAGCTTTATCATCCCTATATGTATATATATATATATGAATCGGGAGTATGCACCGAGGTGCATGTAATTTTACATGCATCGGGGCCTATATCTTCCACATTTTCTACTTTTTAGAAAAATATCACAATGTATATTCATCTATATATCCCTCCAATATGCCATTCGAATTCCGTCAGAAACAGAGACTACTATGCTGCCCATCTAGAACAGGTGACTGCCCTTTGGTGTAGCCAACTCGCCTCCGCACCATTTTTTTGGAGATTTTTTTTGTTTTTTTGAAAAATAGCGTCATATATTTTCATCAATATACACCTCTAATATGTCATTTAAATTTTGTCATAAACAAAGATCCCTATGCCATACATCTATAACATGTAATTTTAACTGTCGTAGAATTGCTGTACTCGTCAGGATATCCAGTAGGAGGCAGCTCCATTAAACCCTATGTATATATATAGGGGCTGGGGAAGCTGCACCCGAGGTTGTAGCTAACTAGCTGCGCTCGGCCATTTTTTTATTAATTTTTTGTGTTCTTGAAATGAAACCTAGGGTGATTTAAATCACTATATATCACCATGATATCATAACTAAATTCGACACTTTTATCATATCCATCAAGACTATCACATTGTAACGGTCTTAGAATTATTGAAATAGATAATATCTAGATGAACATGTTAGGAATGTTTGTTTTGCATGAAGTTTGAAACACATATTCCACACAATAAACTAAGTAAAACCTCATAAGTTTCCTTCAAAAAATCAAAACTAATTAAAAAATTAGTCGGATGTAGGTTGTCACGACCCGTCCCTCTATCCGAGGCGAGTGCGACAAGAACCTATTTACAAACCTCCTATTAAATCATTAATCTATTCTAATCTTTTCCGTATCCGTAAAATTTTGACAGAGTTTCCTCTATAATATGGATCTCCCAACCGCTACCTGCACCTAAAAGGACCTCTTTTAATTCTATGACAAAGCTTTGTATTCCAATCAAGATCACATCAACCACTAACTAGAAACATCATCTTTTACCTTTCTATATATACAAGATCTACATATTCATCGTCATTACAACCATCCATTCTTGCACATCCATACAAAAATCTGCAACTTTGTTTTCATCAAACATCTGCTAAGGTATCAAAAAGTTACCAAAAACTAAGGTTCTTGATGGCGCAACCTCCAACTAGTGATATGAAACTATACGCGTGCCTCCCAAGCTCCCTGTTCAAGATTTATCTGTAATAATAATAACAATAGAATGGTGAGTCTAAACCCATAAAAGAGCTTAGACCCAGCAAGCGGATCTCAAGCTTTTCATAAACTACTTTAAGAATATAACTTGCATTGTATCAAGTAATTCTTTGCTAAAAAAACATAGAAAAATATCCGCGTGAATCAACATGTATCATTGAATAATTATGACATGAATTATCATAAAAAAATCTTGACAATCTTACCATATCATATTCAATGTCACACTACCCCAACATGTCGTACTAAGTCATGAACCATGTAAAATTTGTCCAGGGAGAGAAACTCAACCCAAGACCGTGAAAATCTTATCATTTCATGTTAATGGTCCCAAAGACCGAGTACATTTCGTATACGGCCCAAAGCCCATTAATATAAGAAATGCGGGCCCAAAGCCCTCTTGAGTCACAAGGAGTAGGCCATAGGTATACCACGAGGATATATCTACCCCAACATGTAGTGACTTGTTTATGACTTTTCTGCAGAGTAGGCCATAGTGTGCATTGATCTTATATCATATCACGAGAAATCTTGACTGCATAATCATAAACATCCATGTAAAACTGGCATTCATGAATCATAATTTCATCTGTATTCCAATATGAAAATCATGATTGAACTTGATAAATAGAATATCAGGATAAATAACTAATTACTGTAGAAATATTCATAAGCATGGAAAATCTTGTAAACATCATTGCTATAAAATTTAGCGAAATCTAACTAATTTTTTTTATAGAAATATGACTTGGAACCACTGTTAACTTCCGATTACATATTATTTGATAAGCTCATGGTTTTCTCCTAGATATTGAACCCTCCTAACATCTATATAAAGAAAATATGTCAGTGCCGAGAGATATAACTTATTTTACCGATTGTATTTTAATAATCTCCTTTTTTTATGATTATATATATACAATAGGATTCCACAGTTTGAAAGCTAATTCAATAACTTTTAATTAAGCTGTGACAATCTGATATATTCAGAAATATTGACCCTCATAATAATTTAACATAAAATTTTCTTTTATAAACATATAAGTATATGTCTATCCGTAAGTCTAGTTCATCTTGAATCACTTGAGTACATTAAATTAACCTTATTCTACTATGGAGCAATATTTTAAATCTACAATTAACCGCTAATGGTCAATTTTCCTCAACACCACCAAAGCTCAGCGTCATATATGAATATATATATATATATATATATATATATATATATATATATATAGACACACACACACACACACACACACACACACACACACACACACACACACACACACACACACACACACACACACACACACACACCAAATGCTAGGAAGATACATAAAGATATACTCATGTTAAATATTCAACTATTTTGTTTATAGTAAACATCTGATCAAGAGAAGTTTGTCATTCTACCAAACGATGTATACAATTCTAGTTCCGAACTTGAGATGTGCACGTATTTGCACTTATGGACAGAAGTAAGAAATAATAATATGATAAAGATTAAATGTAAGATACAAAAATTTGGTAGTCTAAGATATCTCCCTAATTATATTTGCTTGAAGAAAAACCTTCATAGATCATACGTGGAAAGAATAAAGAGGAAACTCCATAAGTTGGGTTTATAATTTGTTAATTAACAATAGCATGAAAAAAAACAACTTGATGTAGCTTCTATATCAAGATAACATCCCCTTTTTCTTTCTCCTTATCAAGTATAGATATATATCCAATCGATTGTTATTAGGAAAAAAATAACAAATCTCATGTAGTATCTAAGCACGAGTGAGAAGGAGAATACTATACCTCTCCAGGTGCTCGGCTCTTCCAGGAGTTCCCGAGGGCGGCTATGCTCTATGGTCACCGACGCTATTCATTATGGGTAAATTCTAACTTAGTGATGTTTATATTCTCTGGATCATGTTTCTACACGTAGCATTGTAAAGCCACGCTTGCACCCAACCGACACTACCCTGGAGAAATCTCTTGTTCTCATGTCTACCCTTAAGTCTAACTGAGAATATAATAAACTGAATCTAGAACTTTCACGGTGCAACAACATCCGATATAATTCTTAACTAATTTCATGCACAAATCAACATGTCCGTTAATATTCATACAAACATTACCCAATCCATTAATATATGCATTTAAATGGCATCCAAATTCTGGTCATAAATCCTCATAGTTGACTATATTCATTTGTTTTTTTTCCTTCACAGAGGCCCTGTTCGTTTGGGTCATAAGGAGGAATGGAACAAGGGGAATAAGCCCCCAACACGTTTCCCCGTGGTACGATTATTCCCCATTATTTCATCTTATTTCACTCTTATTCTTATCTTTATCCCACCTTACCTACCTTTATTTCTCCTTATTCTCCTTATTCTTATCCTCTAGCCGAACGGAGAATAGACCCTTATTCCCCTTATTCCCCATCCTTATTCCTCCTTATTCTCCTACCGAACGGGCCCTTAGTGTTATCATATACGTGTGTATGTTTATCTTAAATTTTTTTAGGCTTTTAATTATATCCTCATGTCATGATGGTTAATATGATCAATATTTTTTTTCTTAAATCCATTTTCACGTTCATTCATTTTTCTTCCAGGTCGTATTCATCTATAAGACAGGTATAGTCGTATATTTCTCACATCCATATACATATACATTTTTATTTCTGTGTTTGATTAATATTGATCTCCGTATTCGATCATTACATCTTGAAACGTAGGCTTACTATATATAAAAAAATGACATGTCAAATGTGAATATTACATAGGTAGTTGGCTGTATCACCGGTGTAGCTTCCCTTTTCCCATATATATAAATATAAATATAAATATAAAGAGGATTGTTCTTATGAGAGCAAAAAATTGTGAGAGCATGAGAGAGGTTATTCTAGATCACATGATTAAAGAAGTCGAGGAGAGAGAAAATAGAATAATGTGGTCCAGAATCATTCCTCTCATGCTCTCAAAAGTAAGATTACTCCTCAAAATATAAATATAAATAACATGTCTACTAACTGTACTCTAATGCAAGTATTGAGCCCCCTTTTTAAAAGACCACATCATTCCATCTTATATATTCCCAATAAAAGAAAAGCTCCAAAACTAAACCCAATCCCGTTACAAGGTTGTTCAAATGAAGATTACTATTTGTTTAGATCTTGCCTATAAGTTAACATTGACAAGTTGTTAGAACAGATGAACATGTTTTATTTGAACATCTACGCGAATAAATGCATGCTACTTATTAGTGTTCCTGTTCAACCTAACTGATAATTGTTTCGGCATAAAATATTATTTTGACGTGGCATATATAATATTATTTGTTTTCAATATCATGTGGGGGCTCCATCAAAGCATACGTGAAATTATAATCCTGATTCAGCCAGCATATGTGAGCACGTTGCATGATTTGAGGATGGGGATATAAGGAGACAATTAAATACGGTGTTCCTCAAGTAGGAGCAATAAGTGACCCGGAATAAAATAAAAAAAAGGCGAGAGAGAAGGGGCGTTCACCGAAAGAGGAGGGAAAATAATTTGACCGAAATGGGGAAGTGGCGAAAATATTTCCCAAAATCAATGTTTTCAAAATCGGATCGGATCGGTCGCTGAATCGAGTCTGGACTGTCTGGTTAACCGATTTAGGTCGGTTCAGATATATTATTCAAATTTTAATTAATCAGTTTGGTTCAACCTATTTTTCGACTTGATTTAACTAGGTTCAACCGATATTGAATGGTATTTGATTTTTAAATTATTTAAAAATATTGCTAGCAGTGAGAGATAACCTACGATTACCTATTTTAAACTTTTAACGAACTACACTAATACGATTTTTTGCATGTATTAGAATTTAAATGTAAGTAAACTACTATCATGTTATAGAGCAACTAGTCAAAATAATATATATAGTGTGAAATATATTTTATGCATGTATGATATTTGATGGTGTATATGAAAAATATTTCATGTATAGTGTGAAATATATACATCATCTATGTATTTTATTTATATTTCAAGTATATTTATGTGTATATTATATATTATTTCATTTCAGTTTAATTAGCCAGTTCAACCAATTTTTTTCACCAATCTGGTTTAATCCGATTTTAAATAATGATGATTTCATCATCCGGTTGAACCAGTTTGATTACATGGTCCAACCCGATCCGACTACTTCTGTAAGATTTTTGGTTTGGTGTCCGATTCGGTTTCAAAAACATTGCCCAGAATAGAGATATATCGACAAATGATTTGCCACACCATATGGACGGACGGGAGGGGATCAGGAATCGGAATTTTCATCACGGGTGTAGATTTTGACCGTCTGTGTGGTATGACAAACCGTTTGCCGTGCTTGGCACACCCAACGACAGTCTGTTTGCTGATATATACTTAATATGAGAAATATTTACAAATCGTACCCATTTTAGATAATATTTTGAAAGAGTTTATACCCTGTTAGGGAATAACGATGTCAACCGCCACTTGAGCTGAACTATATATGAGGGCTTAAAAGTCCTCGCTGCTTTCTAACTACTTAACCATGAGACCTGCCTCTCTTCTCCAGAAACAACATCAATGGTTTGTAACACCCCAACCCCTAACATAGTGCCACATCTAAAACTCATAAAGTGTGGATGTGGTTTATAAGTGGTGAGGATTACTACTTGACAACTTGAGCTTAAGCATTTTGGTGGTTGCCAACGGGTCCATCTGAACATGTATCCAACAAGTTGTCAGGGTCAGTTTTTCTCAATAACGGATCGGGGACCTAAGCCTGAGACGATAGAAATAGTATCAGAGGGGGTTCCCTCTGATAGTGGAAAGGGCTACCCGAAGGGACCTAAGCCGACAGCGTGCATCCGCCACTGTCACTGGGAATAAGTGATGTGTCATGTCGTAACGAGGACGTTGTGAATATAAGTGGGGGATGTTGTAACACTCATACCCCCAAACATAGTGCCACATCTAAAACTCACGAAGTGTGGGTGTGGTTTATAAGTGATGAGGACTACTACTTGAAAATTTGGACTTAACCATTTTGGGTGGTTGTCAATGGGTCCATCTGAATCCGAACCTAATAAACTGTCAGGCAAGTTTTCCTCAATAACAGAATAGGGACTTAAGCCCAGGACGTTAAATGGCTAGGAAAAAAAATCACATTTAATCTAAGTTATTTGGAGAGATTTATGATTCTGGCGGTGTCACATCTTTCTTAGAGAACTAGGTTGTGACGGAATTATAGCTTGTACTCCATAAATTAGTAAGTTGGGTAAATTACAAATAAAAAGGCTCGAGTTATACGTTAATTCTAAGTTGGATCGATTGATACTTAATCGTAGGGTTTGAATCTGAATGGTCGTATCGTCATCAATCAAAGTGTGTTTGTATAAGTGAGAAGGAAAAAAAGGATAGTTATTTAACCTTTGAGATTATGTTTGTTTGGAGGGTTAGATTAGGAGTAAATTGAAGGAAATAGTTAAGAGATAAGAGTGATTAATTTTTCCTGTGAGGATGAATGGAAGCCTACATGCTGATCTTCTTTCCTAAAGCGAAATATCGGAGTCCCCGATTAAAAAGAGAGGACTCCACTCTAAATAGACCTCCACATTGATTAGTAAGATAGCATAGGAGTGGAGAACGATTCCTGATCTCGGTCGTGTTAGTTTTTGCTCTTTAGGACTCGCTTGGTTGGCTTGGTTGTCATGCTACTTTGGAGTAACTTGACATACTTCCTGCTCTATCCCTACTTTATTAGATTGGAATTAGTTGTAAGAACCGAACAACTCTTTTGTTATAATATTTTTTAACCACGTTCAAATAAAAATTAATATAAAAAATATTATAATCATTAAAAAAGTTAATATAAGACATAATCAATATCACATCATATTTATAATTCCAACCCTCATAACAATCGAAACAACTGCTATTCAGAGGAGGTTACTTCAACCCAACTCAGTTACTAAACGGGCCCAACGAATTTGTACCTTCTTTTGGGAGAGAAGGCAACATGGAGTACAAAAGCCAGTGTTGGTATGCTTTTCTCTCTTCCTTGTTTTTTACTAGTTGGGGAACATATCCTCTGCTGTAGGGGGGATTGCAGCAGAGGTGTTGTAATCCTCTCTAGGCTATTTTTATGATCTTGGTTTCAAAATCTAACCTTATAGATTGAATTTTAGTTTGATTCTCTACATACCCTCCAAATTTCATCTAAATACAAGCTTATTTGCTATTTTACCTTAATGGTTAAACATTTGGTCATTGCTTCTACCACTAGACCGTTAGAAGGGGTTGAACCGTGATACTTGATCATTGCTTCTACCACTAGACCGTTAGAGGGGTTTTCTCTTCCTCCTTTGGTGGTGTGTTTATGAGGTGCGAGAACTTGATCATGTTACTTTCAAAACCGAGCACTCATTTAAATTATTTTACTAATCCTTCTTTGACAATTATTTTCCAATCATTAATTTACTCTCCATCAATTATCACATCAATAGTACTATTTTACTACCAACGAAACTTCGCTATCTTGAACTCCACTGTCTGAAGAAGTCTGGGTATAAATGTTATTAGATAAATGAAAAACTTATAATAAATATATTTTGTAAAATTCATATAAATAGATATATATGATGTATAAAATCAATAATTTTAAAATTATTTAAACTTTAATTGATAACATATGTTAATTTTTATTGCTTATCATAGTACTATGCAACATCTTCTTCATTTGTTATTGTTAGAAATTGACAATCTCATGCACAATGCGGAAAGAGAGAGTCAATGTTCGTATGATAAGAAGAGAGATACGATAATGGATCATTGGTAGTACATGTGGAAGAAGGAAATAAAGTATCACTATACTATGAGTTAGAATGCGTCTATATAGCGTATATTTTTTTATAAGTTTGTACTTTATCAAATTAATATAATTTGTCTTGGGGTTGATGGGACTGCCCCCTAGGGGCAGCCAACATGGCTGCCCTGCCCTATTTTTAGGCAATTTTTTATTTTTTTTGAAAAATATCGTCATGTAAATTCATCCTTATATCCCTCCTATATGCCATTCGAATTTCGTCAGAAACAGAGACTCCTACGGCCTCCATCTAGACAAGGTTGATTTAAAAAATCCCGCGACCGTTAAAAAATGACGTCTGCATGGAGGCCGTACGAGTCTCTGTTTCTGACAAAATTCGAATGACATATAGGAGGGATATAGGGATGAATATACATGGTGATATTTTTCCAAAAAGATAAAAAAAATTGCGAAAAATGGGATGAGGCAACCATATTGGCTACCCCTAGGGGGCAGCCCCATTTTTCCCATTTATCTTTTTGTCAAAAATAATTGAATCAATGGTTTGATTCAATTGGCTCAACCGAATTTAAGCAGTGAAACTAAATTTTGACTGATTTTTATTTTATGAATAAAATATAAATAATTAAATCATTTTTCTTCCTATTCTTGATTTAAACCGATCAATCTAGTTTCTTCACGAAAAAAAGGAGGGATGTTTGCCAAAATGGAGAGAGAAGAAAAAATATTCCCCAAAATAGTGATGGTTTCAAAATAATTCTCACAATGGGGATATATCGACAAATCGTTTGCCTCTTCGTGTTCCTCACGCGACAAACGATTTACCGTGCCACATGGACAGAGGAGAGGGGGCTGGGAACCCAGATTTCACCATCCATGTGACACGGCAAACCTTTTACCGTGCGCGGAATACGAAGTGACAAACGATTTGTCGATATATACCTATTGCTGAAATTATTTTCAAACCATCTTCATTTTAGAGAATACTTTGCAAAGTTAATACCCAGTAGATTAAAAATGGCAAAGAGCCTATGCGTCACCAACTTTCCCTCGTTTTTGGGACGAAGCACAGTCAAACGGGGATAAAAGCTGGACATGCTGAGATGGTGCTGCTGCTTTCCTGTTATCCGGCTTTTCTGGTGGAATGGGTTCATCTTCAAGGATGTTGATCCACATGGCACGGCCTCCATCATTGGCAAGACAGATGCGCGTGGATGGCCACTCCCTACATATGTACACCATGTGGGTAGGAATTAGTATAGCTGTGGGCATTTATATCCCTGACACGATCTCACTCACCATCGCCATCACTATCCCTATCCCTGCTGAGAGGACCGGCATATCCCGTCTTTTCCTCCCCCCATTATACGATCCGTCTGTATTTGCATGGCGATGCATCCGCACGTAGTTGAGGCAAAACCCTACTACTCTTGTCCCGTCACTGTCTCCATCTCCTCCTTCCTCCTCGGGAATTTGCCTCGACGTGTTGCTCCCCACTGCAATATCGACCCCTCCCCATGTCGTCGTTCTTCTCCATATTTTTTGATGCGACATTTGATATTACTTGCAGTAATCTAACAAAACCGTTTTGTTTATGAGTAGAAGGGAATCGATTTCTTTATGTCTCGGATATTCGAGTATCCGTAACTTCAGTAGTGTTTATGGGTTGACTTGATGAGGTCCTCTTTTTGCCAAGTCAGGGTTGAGGGTATGTGTTGACGATTTTGCCTTGTTTATTTCTAGGTCATAGATAATGGAGATAATTTGTACTATCAATGCTATATTCCGAATTATTTTGCCCTTGAACATTAGGGAGGTAAGTAGCCATCCAGGAGTTTAGATCGGTAATTTCACTACCTAATTTTGGAAGGTTAAATCTAGAGATGGATTTTGCTCGGCTAGCTTGCGAATCATTCCATTGAGAAGGTGCAACTAGTTTAGAAATACAAGCGGTGCGGAATGATTGAGCTTGTTAGTCATATCTACCATGACCCGTATCATTGATCACCAATGTTCCGATCCTTGATCTTATTCCACCTCATTATCCACCTGTTAGATATAGTTTCGGGGTCAACTTCGTTTTATAACTCAACCTACTCCCCGGGATCATTTGGTATTGAACTCTCTCTGGCCCCTGTGTTTGAAATCAAATGCTGGACGACGTACTGTCAAATTACTCTCATGGGTTCCGCCCTCGCCGCGGTACTCATTCTCTTCTATCTTGGGTGGTGGAGGCCTTTATCTAGAGGGTTCAAAGTGATATTGTTATAAATGTTGTCGAAAATCTTGTACTTATCTATTCTATATATTAGCCTTAAGGGAGATATTTCATGTAGAGAGAACTCGGGGAATGAGCGCCTGGTCTTGAAGCGCCAGAAGTAGGACAAGCTCCAATGGTTGATACAATGGAAGAGGTCAAGCGAAGTGACTTCTTCCTCGGCCCCTATAGTGACGCATCTTGGACCCCTCACTCACTTTCTCTTTCCGGACCCCTCACTCTCGTATAGCTCTTCTTTCCGTGGACTTTGAGGTCAATGTATGAGGAATCCACTGATCGTCTGTGACTCCTTCTATGATCTTCTTGATTTTCAACTTACCCACAAAGCCAGTCACCCTGCCGACCCAGCCTCCCAGATCAACATCAACCAGTGGTGTGAGGACGACCAAGCCAATCACCAAAACTGGTGTAATAATGAAGTAGCCGAAACTGCTCAGAGCATTCCATCTGGCGTAAGCATCTAGATAATCTGAAATGCAACGTGTCATAACCGAAAGCCCTAAGAAATGCATGGGAAAGAAGGTCAGATTAACCCCAAAAAGTGATCCAAAAATAGATTTGACCTAAAGTTTCTGGGTATGTTTGACCAAAGATTTTACCCACCCAATAGTAAAATCTTGCAAATAAAGTAAAATTAATTAGTTCTAGGGTGCGATAATGCAACTCTCCTTTCTTTGATAGACAGTGGAAGAACTCTCGATTGCTTTAGCTAGGAAGTGCACCCGAAACCATATATCTCAATTGAGCCCTGAGTCCTATAACTCAACCAAGCATCTAGGATCATTTAGTTCTCCATGCTTTGGCTTGGGTTCTGACGTGGATTTTGGAAGAATAGGTGGGGATCCCGCTTTGCCTGCTCTTTTAAGTATATATTATTGGCTCGCTCCTCGATTCTGCAACTAGATATTAAATCATCCCCTCGTCATCACAATAGAGGGTGAACACGCCTGGGTCGTTTGACACAATGCCATATAAGAACATGGTGTGAAAGGGCGAAAGCATGATGCCACTATTTTTTGGTTAACCTCGCATTCACTGGCATATGGGCTCGTATGGATCTACAATGTCCAATAGATAGGTTTGCTTCGATTCTCTAAAAAAGCTCCTTTCCATCTAAGAAATAGTATGACAACTCGGCCCTTTATCTGCTTTCAATATTGGACCCTGGACATAGAAAAGTTTTGAATCGAATCTCTTTAGAAAGAAGATCTTTTGTCCCATAGTAGCATGCTCCAGTACCCTTACGAAACTTTCGTTATTGGGTTAGCCATACACTTCACATGTTTCTAGAGATTTACATGATGTCATCAAATGATACAAGTCTTGGATAAGAATCTACAACGCACTAGAACACCCTTGTTGATGATCCTTTACTCCGACAGCATCTAGGATTCCTCGAACAATGTGATATCTCACATGTACCAGGTAAATCCTTAACCCTTCCTCCTCTTACTGCACGGATTACGGGTGACGGTTACAAGAATGGCACTTTCCAAGGGCGGTCTGAGGATCCAACCTATCGAAAGGTTATAATTCATATAAGAAAATATATGCAATTAGAAATTTACCATGGAATAGAAGATAGTCACAATGTATCGATGACAAGAGAGTATAAGTGAATCTCTTTATTATAACGACATGAGCGAAAAAGAAACGCAAACTAAAATAAATGAAAATGGCTAAGCCTTTTAGTAGTGCTCCTCAACTGCAGCATTAAACACTCTAGCCTCAATCTCATGCTCGACTATTCTCGTTGGATTTCCAAGAATTGTAAAGTATGAGTCAATGACCAGTATGATAGAGAGCGGTTATATACGAACTCTAAAGAGGTAAAATACTGCAACAAAAATAACCAAATACTCTACCTTAATTTATTTTACATCGTTATTCTATTTTCTATTTGATTACAAGTCATCATTTAATCACACATGTTTTCTTCGGACTCACCTGTCAATGGAGAAGATATATACTAAGATTGGATCGCGACCACAACACATTCTTAATATAGACCAAATCTTGTGTACGAGTGCGAAGAATCAGTTAGCCTGGTTGGTATATTACTCTCTCTTGAGACATGGGGTTGCATAGGAAGCCACTTCTTTAATTGAGCCAACCAGGGCAAATTCGCTTGTCGCAAAACAAGTGGTGATCACAATCACATATTCATATGGTGAGATGCACACATGCAATAACTTAAAATGCTCGAGAGTACTTACCATCATCCCACTCTATGATGACCTTTGAGTGGTGCTGATTCACTGTAGATTCAATCAAACCACAAGGTTGTGCATCCACACCGCAGTATTTATTTTTGTCCCATGCATGCATTATTTTATTTTACTCAAGTAATTAATCTTGGGACTTAATATGGATTACATAAATAAAGGCTAATACTTGGAATATTAAAGACCCCCCATATCGCCATCCATTTCCATAGTAAAACATGTTATCACGAAGGTATAACCGTAGGCATCATGTACAACAATACCAACTACATTTGGTTTCAACCTGAGCTATATAGGGTTATTAAAGATATCAACAACACATCTCATGTACTAACCGATCCCCAAATCATATTTCACTATAAAAGGCCATTTATATTTAAGAGACATGATGAAGCATCTTTATATTTCTTTCAAATATCTCATATAACAATCGTTAGGAGCAAATCCCTAGTTCCTAACTATCTCACATAAGCATAATAATCATATGAAATAACATAAGGGCCAAGTACCAACACACCACCCTCCTCTATGAGTATAACTAAAAAAGAATTCATATAACCTCACTATTATCCCATGTTGCATTCATATACTCTTAGCGATCTAGTTGTCCGTCTAGTTCACAATCCCCCTAGCCTAATTGGCAGCCAATCTGCCTTTTCCGGACGTCTTCTGAGAAGGCATGCATGCTTATGGCTTTCTATACTAGTCTTTTGATGTTCCTCGGCCTCCATTTTACGAAGGTTCTTACATTGACCACCTGCCTTTGTCGTGTCCAAGCCCTACCATACCCCAGATCCAATGCATGCATCTATGGACACAGTCTCTCCCTCTTCTGCACGTTTGACCATCGAAGTGCATACACCGTCTGTAGGAGGGATGACTTCAAATTCCTTCCCGATCCTACAGCTCACTTCCAATGGGAGGTAAATCCTATTCTTAGTTTATCTTCTATCTCTTTTATAACTCTAAACATGAACTAATTTAAAATCTAGGATTTTATCACTTGTGTCCTACTTAGATGTTGCAATATCAGTTACATGTCTTCTTTTTTTCGAATATCAATTGTGCCCCAGACTTCTCGACGTTCTATCACTTATACCCCACAGGTAGTTGTCGTCCATCCGTATCCTAAATGGACATTATCTTTTAGGGCACCAGGGTCATTATATTGAATATATTAGGTCACCAGGATCCATCCACATCCTACGGCCCTCCTCCTACACCATTCCTCCTCCTCCGCCCCTCCTTTTCTTCCCTTCTCCTCCTTGTCTAGCCCCTCACCCTTCGATAACCGGGCAGCTCCGATAAGAAGCCAACAACTCCTCCTTCCTTACCCCCGTCTTTCTCTTCCGACATCTCCTCCAACCCCTCCTTCTCCACCCCAGCCCCTTTACTCGATCTCCTCCTACTCCTCCTCCTTTCCCTATTGTCTACCATATCTACACCTCCATTGCAAATGCAGGAGGAGACATGTCTTTCTCGCCCCACTCCCCTCCTAGTCAAGCGCTTAGGTTTTCCATCTAGGGTTTCGAGGATGAAGATTGGCTACAGGGACAAGCTTTATGCTGAGGATGGCGAAGGCATGTCAGACTTGGAAGTTGAGTTGTTCAAATTCATGGGTGAATTCAAAAAACCCCAAGGATGTTCCCTCCAGGACGGACCACATCGCCATGAGGAGGATGGACCTGGTGCAGGCAATAGCAAATCGCGATGGCCGACTCTCACTTGGTTGGTATTTGGAGGTGCATGAGCCTCCTTAGATTCACAAGGGAGGGCTCATGTCACTAATGGATGTGTCATCTTCGAGGAACGTCCCCATCTATTCGCTTCCACCTAAGTTACCACATATAGCTTCTTCTTGGGGTCCATCATCTGAGAAGCACCATACCCTAGAGGAACTCCTCCTCATCTCTAGAATCAACATCCCCTTCTCTCATATCTGTAGAACAAGAGTAAGAAAGGGGGCATACAACTGTCATAGAAACAGTCTCCTCAGATCTGAAAGAGTGGAGTTGTTGGAAGTCGGTGCGGGGATGGAGGAGGTGGGGGAAGAGCATGTAGGGTTGGAGGATGTGAGGGATGAGAAAGGAGGATGCTGTAGGGCATGGGGCAGAGGAGGGGTCGGAAGAGGAGGATGGGTTGTGAGGGGTGGGGTAGAGTGGAAGTGGGGTTGGATAGTTGTGTCCCTCTTAACCACACCTTGGTTTGAAAAAATCATGGTTCAATTCAACTCATTTACGGTTAAACTAGTGGAAGGGCACAAGTGATAGAAAGATAAGAAGTTAGGGGCACAAGTGATGTTCCAAAAAAAGAAGAGGCACAACTTATATTACAACATCTAAGAGAGGCACATGTGATAAAATCCCTTAATTTTTTTATAGGGATTTTTGAATAAATTAAGGAGACTAAGGATATGATGAGTATAATCAAGACTCATTTGACGATTATTAAGTATAAGTTGTCTTGCATTCTGATGAATACCCATTCATCACTCTTTATTCTCCTATTTTAGCTACAAAAACCTTTGCAAATACATGTAAATATATGTAAATACAAAGAATTACCAAAAGCATGCATTGTGTAAAAAGAAATAATTAGCATGTTTTTGTGCAAAAATAAAAGAATAAAGAATAAAAAGAAAAAGAGGGAAATATTTAGAATAAATATTGAGCAACCTAACCCAAGGGAGGGCTCAGCATGGGCCTGACCGCATAAAAGACAAAGTAGAGGGAGATAGGAGCTCATGTGTACATACTTTTGTAAATAAATAAAATTATATTTTCCTCACCCAAAAATATGCTTGTATACATTCTGTATATATTTAGAAACTATTAAAAACAAAATAAAAATTTAAAAATCAAAATTCCAAAAATGCCCTTTCACCATGTGTATAGATCATCATTCCTTATTTATTTAACCCTAAAAATAAATGTATTTATTTTCTAAACTTTTTGTAAATATTCTATGGCATATTTTGTAAATAAAATAAATAAAAAGAAACAAAACAAAAATCAAATAAAAATTACAAAATTAAAAATACAAAAATACAGTGTATATACCATGTATATAAATGTATATAACTATTTATTTAACCTATGGATATAAATAATTAAAATAAAATAAAAATACCATGTTGTTCTTCATTTTATGATGTAAATAAATAAAATATAAAATGGGCATAAAAATACATAAAAATAACAAATAAAAAATTCAAAAATTAAAATCTATATAGTGCACATATACCTATATATATAGCTACCCTATTTTTATTTCCAAAAATTAATTAAAAATCACCAAAAAATAGAAAAAAATAAAAGAAAAATATTTCATGTTTTGAGTTTTTCTTAATTCGGCCATTTTCTACCTTAAAATAAATAAACAAAAATTTCAATAATTGGCAGCTCCTGATTGGTCCACGGGGGATTGTTGACCCCGGTCAACTCCCCCGCGGACTCCTTCCTTTTCTGGAAGATGCGCGCCGCCCCGCCTTCGCCGATTTTTCCACGCGTCTCCAGGCTGTCGCCCACGCAAACCCCGTGCCCGGATTCTTCGCCGATCATCCATCTCCCTCGCCGGATCTTTCGCCATGAAATCCACGCCTTCCATAGCTGCCTCCATTCAACCCTAATCGGCCCTGTCTCCATATATATCCCGACCTCCGCCGCCTCCGCGCCTCATCTTTGGATCGCCATTCTCATTCCCGTGACCTCCATCGTAACCACCGAGGTGACAGCTCGCGTTGGCCCTTGTTGCAGTGAGGAGAGGGTGCCCCGACCATCGATCCGGCAGCTTCGCGCCGCCGTTGCTCCGCCGCTTGCAGGAGCTCGAGCCTCAGGCCTTGACGCCCTTCGAGGCTACGACCAGGAGTTAGCCACACTCCAGCACAGTCTTCCGCTCCACCCAGGTAGTCGATTAGCTCTTTTATTTCGTTTAATTTTAGGTTTCCCCCAAATCACATCTCCGACGAGTTCCTCTGATTCCGGTCATCTTGCGTATCTTCTCGATCATCGGAACCTACGCTCACCTTCGCCATTCCCTCACGCACCTTCTACGCCCTTTCACTCAACCCAGATCGCACAGGATCTGGGAATCGAGCTCCACCGTCCTCCGCTCGCCGGAGCTCGCTCGCCCCGACGCACCGTTCACGCTCACGCCGCTGCTTTGGGTCGAGGCACTTTGCCCTCGACCCGCGAAGCTTCTGGTGCATTTTGCAGGTCAAAAGGAGGCCATCTGAGGCCCCCTCACATCCAGGCCAGGAGCTTGACGCCGACGACCTCGCTGGAGCCCCTCTAGGGCTCGGCTAGGCCATCGGACAATACCATCAGCTGCGGGGCTTCACTGCGGATCCGTTCCGATCATCAGGAGCAGCTGAGGAGGAGTGCAGCTCACGCAGGAGGCCGACGAAGTTCGCCGGTGTCGAGTTCTTTCACCATCCTCCAGAGCCGTCCGATGAGGCCTTCGCTCCAGTCTTGATCTCAGCCATCCATTCCTCGAGGAGCAGCAGCCGTCGATCTATCTGAGGAGCTCATCCGGACCGTTCGTGCGAGGAGAGAGGCCCCTGCACTGCCAGCCCTCAGATCATCCACGTGGCCTCCCTCGTACCGTCGATCGAGCCCAAGAGAAGAAGAGAAGGAGAGCGCCGCCCATCCCGACCGTCCATCCACCACGTGGCGTGCATCTGGCCGTCGACCAATAATGGGGTAAATATCTTAGGGCCCCCTCTTAGTTTGTCATTTCATTTCCAGTCCTGTAAATATTTTTAGAACTTTATTTACGTAGGGTAAATTGCATGATGGACCTTGTGCTTAGTTTTAATTGCATGTATGCCCCTGTGAGTTTGTGACCACGTGCTTCGTCACGCGTTGTGTTGGGCATTTTACATCTTTTGTCCTGTAGAACTGGGTTGTTATGAAATGAATGAATATTTTCGAGTAATTGCAATTATGCCCCTGTGAGTGTTTTTATTGCGCATGTGCGCATTTTATTGGGCTTTTTGCAACCAAGTCCCTGGGCTTTTGATACGAGTTATCAAAAGGCCCTAAGACTTGGTTTTCATTACCAGTTGGTCCCTGTGTGCCCCAGCCACGCGCCACGCGCGTGACTTGCTGGGTATTTTGCACCTGGGCCCCCAGATTCTCGGGTATTTGCACATTTGTCCCTGTGCACAGTGCCCCCTTTGCATCTTTGAATAAAATATCAAACCACCTCCGAATCCAATGAGATTTTGACACATGGCTCCTGCCATGGTGTAGGAATTTCAGTGATTTTTGAGGACATTACTTTCATTTACTATTTTTAAAAATTCAAAAACATCTATTTCAGCTACTGTCTGAATTGAAAAATCACAAAAAAATATAAAAACCCCTTGAAAAATCCTATAAAAATTAGTTACTGTTTCTTGTGTGTTGTTTGATTTTCTAGCCAAGTTTGGCTATTTTCCATTGAGTAAAAACCCTAAAAATTGAAAAACCCTCAAAAACTCATAAAAATTATAATAATTAAATTAAAAATTCAAAAACAATAATTAGGGTGCCTAAATTTTTCTTTATTCTTCCTAGATTACAGGAAAATTACGTCCAGGGCTTTTTAAGATCCTTAAGTATTTTATTTTTGGGTCTTAAGCCTTGCTGGACAGTACCTCTTATTTTTAGCACTGTTTGATTTTTAGAAAATAATCTACCCATTATAAAAATCCCAAAAATTCACCAAAAACACTTAAAAACCTAAAAAACATAAAAACAATTTTTCTTGAATTTTTGCTTGATTTTTGGTGTGTTAAATAAATTGCTCAAGTGTACTTGTTTATACTTTCTTCATTTTCCTTCACATATTAAAAATTCTAAAAAAATTATAAAAAAATCAAAAACCACTAAAAATTAGCTTCTCTGAAATTTGACTACTTAGTTTTTCAATCGTGCTCCTTGTGTTCGACCCTGGATCGCTATACCAGGTAAAAAGAATAGCGAAGACCGCTTACATTGTTTTCTTGATTCATCTTCTCTTAAGTGGTTTCAAATATTTTTCTTGTTGACCGAATTGATCGATTAAGGACAACGACATTGTGATTTATCTTCCACCTTAGTCGCCTCCATTTTCGGGTCATCACATTCCCGCCACCAAGAAAAGAATTTTTGACATATTCTTGGTAATAGTTATAATTTATTAAAAAATATTTAGCATTTTTCTATAATTTTATATTTTGTCTATTTTTTGTATTTTTTGGTGATAGTGTTCTCCTATAGACAACCTCTCGTGACTCCAACATGCCAGAAGGTGAAGCTCCAATGCGGGTCTATTATTTTAATGAGGTCCTCTATCCTCTTCTGCATTTGCTCCACTAATTGAGTCACTATCAAGAGTGGGGTCCACAAGAGTAAAATCCAACACCATATCATTAAGTAGGGGTGATGATGGGTAATGTGACTGTGGTGTGGGGATGGTGGAGGTTGGTACTCAAAGTCCGGTTGTTGACACTGTGGATGTGCAAGTTGTTAGTGCAGCTATTTGAGAGGAGGGTTCATCTCAATAGGAGGGATTATTGGCAGATATATACAAAAAGAAAAATCTAGAATACAATCCTTATGACAAAATGGAGATGCACTGACTAGAGTGAAACGAGAGAGATCCACGAAGTTCGGATAAAAGTTGCTCCAATCAGCCATCTCGGCTTTCAAGAGGTGGGGATCGGGGAGATCACGACAGCCAAGATATGAATAGAAAAAGGTGCAAATACACAGAATGATCAAACACAAAAAAAAACACAAATCAAACTCCTCTATTCACCATCTCAACACTTTGAAGACCGTGAAGGTTTGGTTTTTTATCTTTTCTATTTTAGAATTAGGTGACAAAGCAATTATTTACAAACTTACATGTGAATTCTCATAGAGTAGTCTGTGTTCAAATCGATGGAGCACACCTACTCAAACTCAATACTACTTCAACTAGGGTCGGAGGCAAGTGCTTGCAGCCTTAACAGGACCCAAAACTCTGTCCAAGCGCTTAGGGCACAAGTCTAGAGCTTTGAGCTCTATTCCTTAAGTGTACATGCCTCACTCGATCAAGAGGGTACCTGCGACAATGAGGGAGTTACTCTTCCCAAAACAATGAGATTTATCCTTATGTTCCTTTTTTAGGGCCGAGTTTAATTAGAAGTCCTAATTTTATTGGTTATCACTTTTTTGTTCTTTTCAAAGAAAGAAAGTATCTAACGGATTTTACAATTCTTTTTTATTGCCCAAGTCTAAAAAAACAGGGGGTAAAGAGATCAGAAAAACCGATCTACATGAATCGATGAATGCGAATGCTAGAGATGGGGATGCGTACTAGACTCCAGCTGTCTACATGCAAGATGATCCGCACACAAAAATAAAGCTATATGTATGTGAACAAGAATCATCCTACCAGGAACTTCTACTCGGGAAGCACATATTTATTAATTTGACTAAGTCAAATCCATCTATAAATACATAATTCTATTAAGTCTTTGGGCCTAGTTCTACCTGGCTCAACCAAATAGAAACCAAAGACTAGGGGCTTCACGCACATAAAACAATTAAAAAACTTCAAAAACATTTATAAAAATATATAAAATTTCTAAAAAAATCTAAAACTATTATTTTCTATTTTATAATTTATTTATATTATTATTTGTAAACTAAAATTAATTTAGAAAATTTTTGACTTAATTTTTATTTTTAATTTCCATTTCAACATCGACCTATTATTTAATACCTTAGTTAGAATATATTTGGACTTTAAAAATATATATAAATGAGAAAAATTCACTAAAAATCACAAAAACAATAAAAAAATCATTTAAAACCTAAAAATATTTTACTTTCTTTTTTTTAAGTATTTTTATTAGTATTTATATCTATATTAGCTTACATTGTATATATACTCTTATATCCTTATATTACTTGTTTAAAAAAAAGAAAATCCAAAAAAATATATAATTAAAAATAAAATACAATATTATAAAAAAAATAAAAAATTCGAAAATTTAAAACCCACAACACCATAGTTTGGCTAAGTGTTTGAGAGACGAAGTGAGCTTTGAATTTTTTTATCCTACTTGCTATATCCTAGTGCTTCTTGTGTTCAACCCCTACTTGCTTATCACTATACATTTTTAGTAAGGTATAATAAATTTTAACTCTTGTTCTTAATTATTTGATTATCTATGTGGGTTAATTGTTCAAACAACGGAGAGATCTGAGTAGTCGCCACAACGACATGTGAAGCTGAATTGTCAGCTCATTTTAGCGCCTTTGATTCTTCCGCTTTTCAACTTCAATCATCTTAGAATTGGGTCACATCTTTTGAAACTTCTTTGCATCTCCCCAGTTATTTAGGAATGTGACCTTTGCATCCAATAATTGTATATCAAATCAAGAGTACTATTCATGCAAGCTTTTACCATTATGTGTCTCGCCTTTATTCTGAATAATTCCAGTAAGAACTTCAATCTAGGCATATTGTTCCCAGGTACTATAGGTTCTTCCACATCTTTCAAAAATATGAAGAATTGACCATAAACCTCAATTAGTTCAACAAGGTTTGGATCACGATCAATAACATCTAGTTTGAGTTCTTCATTCATTGAGGATGAGGCCCAAACTCCGATATAAAAATCTCACCATCCATTTATATTGACATGGTTGAATATGATATCCCGCTCTTTCAAGTATCCATTTAAGCACTTATTTCACAGACAAAGAATCCTCTCATAGTTTTCTCATTTCCAAATCTTTTCCGATTATCATGAAATATCCACCTAACCAATTCAACACACCAACTTTGTAAGAAGGATAATATGTCCTTCGCTTCGTTAACCATGATTTATCCATTCTTAATGACTTAACATTACGAAGATTAAATATGTTAGTCACTGAGGGTATTAGAACCTAATGTACAGTGCATTACATCAAAAAATGCATGTAAAACTATGATAAATATGCATGTAAATGCACAAGTTACTGTAAAATCTTGATAAACATGCATATAGCTAGAGCAAGTCTGGATATATGACTATAGTACAGAGGATCTTCACATCAAGCCCTCTAATCATTTGGATTAATATCCTTTGTGCCACCTAGTTCTCGATTCGAGTAGGCCTAATTAGGACAACGAAATGGGTCGATGCAGAAGGCATCTATCCATTCCCTACTCCTTTGAGCTTGTTCCAATCTTTAGAAATTCGCTTCATATGGTATGTGGAGAAAATTTGGGAGGCGAAAGAGGCATGCCTGGAGGTGATTGCGGTTCGCAATTGTGTCTTTTGGTATGTGTCAGAATGAGTAAGGATATAAGCTAGAATAGGCCTAAGAATCGAAGGAATATGAAATATCTTCACTGAAAATAGCTGAACGATCAATTCAGTTTCTAGTATGCCAATTCAAATCTTCTTTGTCGATAGCCTCAGACCAAATAAAGTCGTGTACTGGTGCATAAGAGGGTAAACACACTATCTAAAGGACTCATCATGTATTGGTACGATGGTACCGAAAAAACTAGCAAACAATGAGCTATTGAGGATAAAGAGTGCAAGGGAGTTGCCCAACATGGTCGAAGTTATCTTATGATAATCAAACATCGCATAGATATTGGTGACATATCTTCTGATGTTAGACGCGTAGTAACATTTATATTCGCTGATAAATTATCTTTTGATCTTGTAATTGTAATTTGGACAGTTATACATACGCTTGCTTTTTCGTATGATTTGTATCAATCGTTGCTTATTTTGCAATGATTGAATTTCATAAATTAATTCAAGGGATTTTTATCCCATAGACCTTATAATCTTTTTAAATTGCCTCTATGACTTTTGAAACATCGATATTCCTCTCTCGATCTCGTAAACTTGCTCTGTTTTACCCCACAAACACTGTCGTTAATATGACTTTATTTGAATCAAATACTTGGATTAGTTTTTAGTAAATCTAACTAAAGGAAATCGACGGTAGATAGATATTCCACCGTGAGATACCTTCCATCCCCCACCTCCCCTCTCTTCCTCCACCGTCGGTCCACACCCACTTCCTCCTCCTCGCCCCCTCCTACTCCTCTTCCTCTTCCTCCCATCCCCATTCTCCCTCCTCCTCCGCCCTCACACCCATGTCCTCCTCCTCTTCTTTCCCTAATCATTCTCCCTCCTCGTCCAGTGATGCACGCATCGGAGATGCAAAGGATTGTGTTGGGGATGATGTTGTCCTCTCGACAACAATATCGTGGTAGACAAATGTGTAGTCGAACACGAGCTAGGAAGTGGTGCTCGCTGACGAAGAGAATGTGGACGGACGTGGAGGCGGCATGCGCTTCACAGGGAGAGGTCCTCCTCTTCGACCCTTCCTGCTCCCGCCTTCCATTCCACTACATTTCCTTCCGCTCCCGCCCCATCTTCCTTGTCCGCTTCCCCCTCCTCTCCGAAAAGTCACACCTCTTTTCCGGTGGTGATGATGCCCTATAAACTACTCAGACGCCTATGTCCCTTCCGCCCACACGGACTACATACGCGTCGTCCCCCATCAACCCCGACTGATGACACGAAAATCGATGTGGTTAAGATGGAATAAATATGCAATGGATAGTTGTTCTCAACCAATCGACTCGGTCAACGAGAAAAAAATATATATAAACCACTTTAAAGAAATCAAGCAGTGGAATGTAAGCGGTTTTCGCTATTCAATTTACCAGACATGGCAACCAAGATCGAACACACGGAGCACGATTTAAAAACTTAGCAGTCAAATTTCGAAGACGAAATTTTTGGTAGTTTTTTATTTTTCAATTTTTCAATTTTCAGATTAGAAACAATATGCACAAAGGGATAAAAATACACACACACCACACTCTTTTTGTATTTTTTCAGAAATGCTCAAAAAATTACAAAAAAAATATATTTTCGGGTTTTACAGGTTTTAAAATATTTTTGATATTTTTTTTCAATTTTATCTAACATTTTTGTGATTTTATCAAAATAAAACAATGGAAATATTGTTAAACAGTGCACAACTAAGAATATTTTACAAATTAAAAACACTTTAGGTGTCAAAACTCCTGGAACTTATTTTTATAATTATCTACATACAAAGACTGAAATCACATTTTTTTAAATTTTTTCTATAATTTTCTACAATTTTTATAATATTTTTAGTATTTCAAATGCACGAAAAATAGATAGAAACTAAAGGGAAATAAACTACACATACAATATTTTTTGGAATTTTTAGGCAAATTTTTGAATTTTTATGATATTGTAAGATTGGATAGAGGAAAAGACAATATTTTTAAATTTTTTAAAATAGCTAATAAAGATAAAATGCCATGAAATTTATATACAACGAAGAATACTACAATAGGAACATAACATGATTTTTTTGAGAATTTATTGAGCACAAACACTAGGTTGGGGGTGTGCAGAACACGTGACTTGAGATGGTGGGGGCTTCTTTGCACTTTTGAAAACCCCCAGGGGTGACTATGAAATTTTTCTAATATTTTATGTTAAAAGCCCTTAGGGTTACTTGTGGTCCATTTCTTCTCGGGGGAGAGGGGAGCCGTTGCCGCCCCTTCTCCCCTCCTGTTCTCCACGCGGGCGTGCCCGGTGGTTTGCGGTGGGGGAGGACCTCGCACGGTGGCTGGCCTAGAGGCGCGGGTGGAGTGGCGCCGGAGGACGGTCGCGTTCGGCGGGGGCGCTGAACAAAAGGGTGTCGCCGCCCACTGGAGGGTGGAGCGATGGACGCCTATGGGGGGCGGTCGGCTGGAGTTGACGCGAGGGAAGCGGCGCCGGTCGAAGGTGTCCTGGCGGAGGCACGGGGTAGAGGAAGGCGACGGATGACCACAGTTCTGGCTGAGCGGCAGCCGCCTAGCGCGGTGACGAGGTGGTAGAGGCATACGCAGCTACAGATTTTTTGTTTTTTGTTTTTTTTTCTGTAAACAGACCTGATAAATATTTTTTTTACAATTTTTTAAGAGACCGTAAAAAGGAACGTAAATGGATTTTTTTATTTTTATTTTGTTAACTTTTCTTACAAAACAAATATTAAAGATAAAAAAATTATATATTTTTTAGATTTTTTAATTTATAAACAAACTAGGACATGATCTGGGATTCGACGGAAAGTGAGGAAAGGATCCTTATCTCCGACCATCGTACGTGGTCGGAAGTGCGTGGTTGCGTGAGGTAGAACAGAAATGAAGAGGTCGAGAAAATGTTGTGGATGATCGGCGTCAGATTCGAAATCAATTTTTTTTGTAGGATGATAAAAAACTACGATTAATGAGGACGAGAAATAAAATATTGATAATAAAATTGAAATGAAAATTTGCCCTATGATTAATCTAGATGAAAAGCGAGAACTGAAAATGGATCTAACATGAGGGAGGCAGGCATCGTGATGGCCTCAACGACAACCGATCTGTTGTCACTGGAAGGCTCGGGGATTTGACTCCTCTATCGACCGATGGGATTTCGGGATGGAGGCTCCTTCTCCACCAAAGATTGATCCACGAGTAATGAAGGAGGAGGAAACCAATAAAAAGAGAAGAAAAAAATAAAAAAGAAGGCATATACAAAAGAAGAAGTTGTTTAGTGGTGGAATTAATAAATTAATTAAATTAATTAAATTAATTAATTAATTAAAAATAAATTTCAAAAATAAATAAAATAAATAAATTAATTATTTTTAAAAATAATTAACCACCTTAATGTGGCTATTTAAGGTATATAATCATATCTTTATATACAAGGTATGTTTTCAAATTAAATAATGTATAATTAAATAATTAAATATAAATTAAATAATTAAATTAATTAATTAATGTTGGATATTTACTTTTTTTTGGTGATTTTTATGTAAGGAAATTAGTTGTATACAAGTATTATGTAAATATAATACAATATACACATGTACAAATAAGGAAATGATTAATTTTTTAATTTATTAATTTTTTATTTATATATTTTTAAATAATTAAGATAATATTTACAATTATTTTTATTAAAATAAATATGAATAGATATATACAATAGGTAAGTGAGAAAACTGCACAAAATACCCTACAAAATCAACTTTTCAATCGTAACTCTAAAAATTATGAAACTACAACCATTTGAAAGATAATTTAGTATAGAGTACAATGGAGATGAGTTTGATTCAATTTGAGATCGTATGGAGCCGGAATTGGCCTTTCAATTATCATTTTGCGACTTATTCTGAGTGTGATTATTTATTATCAGTATATTATTCAATACTTTAATTATTTTTATTATTTACAAAACATTTTTATTTAAAACTTTTGTTTATAAAAATATTTAATCTGAGGTCAATTTATAGACAAATAAAATAGTGTAAGTTTTGTACAAATATATAGGGAAAATATTTACAAATTATTTTTGGATTTTTTAATTAAACATCCTATCTCCCCCTACTTTATTCGTGGTCGATCGAGTCAAGTCTTCACCTTCTCTCGGGGTTCGGGTCAGTCTGCATTTATTTCATAATTTCATCCTTCATTTTTCTTTTCTTCTTTATTTTTTTATTTGAGTGTTAAAAAGAGTTAAAAATGCATATTTAACAAATGCATGCAAAATGGTAATTTTATGAAATTAGTAGGTATTTACAGGTGTTTGACTACGGAAATGAAGCTAAAATAAAAGAATAAAGGCGATGAATCGTGGATTCATCATCGACCTATTTGCAAATGGCTCCTGCGATCACAATGTCAAGCTATGGGGCGTCAGGGTCGGCACCAATGTAGTATCGTGTTTCAACCACGGTGCACCCATCGAGAGCACGCTCTTCGTCCCTTCCGACGACCTCGTAGCCACTATGGGCGGGTGGGAATTCCATGAAGATCTAGGATGCAATTCGCGGCTTCCGATAGCTCCACTCCATGGAGAGCCATAACAAGATCATGACTTGCATTTGGCTAACATCCCCGAAAGAAGAAGGAGAAGGATGAGCTTGCCATGGACATAATGAAGAATCCCCTACAATCGTCAAATTTCGGGTACCTCCACATGGGTCATATCGTGAAGCCAAAGGACGGGGACTATCTTATCTGGAGGGCTGCTTTGGCTGAGATAAGTGTCAGAAAGGTACGTGAGAGAGGAGGAGGTTGGGGTCAAGGAGGCATTGGGAGAGAGGAGCAACTATGGCAGGTGAGGAGGCGGGGGAGAGGAGGAGGTCGGGGTGAGGGAGGCGGTGACAAAGAGGAGGGGGTCGGGGTCGGGGAGGCAGTGGAAGAGAAGAGCAGCTGCGGCTACAGCGGGGCAGGAGCAGTTGCTGCTACGACAAGAGAGAAAAGCAACTGCAGGTGTTGCGGGGAGGGGTGGAGGAGCAGCAAGCAGGTGGAGGAGCAAGGGGAGAGGGAGAAGGTTGAGGGGCAGGGGAATGGGATGGAAGGATGAAGATGAAATCTGATGAATCTACGTTTCATCATCTTTATTCTATCATTTTGGCCTTAAAAATCCTAGTAAATGCGTGTAAATGGCGTTAGTTCATGTATTTTATCATCCATGCATTATTGGTAAATATTGTATAAAATGCGGTTTTTAAAGCCAAAATTATAGATTAAAGAAAAGAAAAGAAAAAAAATAAAATATTGTAAATATTTTATGACCCAAAACCCTGAGACCTAGGCATCTAAATGACTAGGTCGACAAGGAATAAAGTAGGGGGGGATAAGGGCCAAAATATAATAAAAATCCCTTTTATTGAATTCATTCTTTATTCATTTTGGGACCTATTTTTTGTTTCACTTTTCATACTTCAAATAAAGAAACTTTGAACATGGAAGTTGTAGATAACTACATAAAGAAAAGTACAAAATTGATTTCACATAAAAATAATGTACATATAAAAAGTTATGGCCTGAATAAAATTCCAGAATCCCAACTTCCCAGACCTGTATCTCTCAAATAAAAACTGGAAATGTATCAAAATCACCTTTAATTGTATATAATTTTTAATAAGCTTTTTAATGAAGGTAGTTTCATGTTTTGCAGAGCTACGATTTGAAAGTTGAGTTTTGGACTCTCCTTGTATACTTATACCGATTAAAATATTCATTTTATTTATTATTCATTATTTTTATAATTTTTATATTTTTATAATTTTGTAAATATTATTTGTAATATATGTGCATAGTAAAACTAGAATAAAAACATCAATAAAACTCAAAAATAAATACTTGTATAAAATACCTAGGTATAATACCTATAACTATACCTATGAGAATTATACTTATATTTATTTCATTGTACAAATTACATTAGAAAAATAAAACAAAAATATTTCTAAGTTTATAAAATGATTTATAAATTTTAAAAATTATAAAAAAATAATAAAATTAAATACATAAAATAAAAATAAATTAATAAAATATATAGATGAATATGCATGTATATAAGCTATAAATGGTAACTTGTCATTTTAAAACTCTAAAAAATAAATAAAAATCGTAATAAAATATTTCAGAAAATAATAAACATTTTCATTTTGTAACATAAAAATAATAAAATCATTTATTAATTTTTAATCGATTTAATAAATCTTTTTGCCAACGAATTTTCTGGTTGGTCCACGTGGACCAACCATAATCCTTCGTCAGTTGACCTCTGACCGAGGTCTGGCTCCATGTCAGAATGTGTTTTTTAGCATTTTCTCAGAATTTGGAGAGCATGTCTTGCACATTCTCGTGTTGAAGTCTTCTTGACTTTTGTTCACCATGTATCGATGATTCACGCCCTAGTGTTTTCTTGGGGAGTAGGTCATCGATTGGGTCGATCTTCATTGGTCTTTGAAGCCACTCGTCAACCATTCAAGAAGGACCCCGACCTTCATTCTCTCTTTGATCACTCTTCCATCACTCTACCCTAAACCCTAGACATCGAAGACCTTCCTGGCGACAGCAGGAACCGATTGCATGTGTCAGGAGGTCGGAGAGGTGTTGAATCTATCGCATCCACCGCACCGGAGTGTGCCACCTGAATTCGTCGTCGGTGCACCTTTGGTGAGTGTTTTCTTCCCTATCTTTTATCCTTTGCGTTCCTTAGGACTCTAGTAGCCATCCTTAGCTAATCCCGGTCATCGATCTCGCCCGCGTCATCACCAAATCCCATCCTCCGCACTCGGTCGGAGCTCGAGTTCCTCCGGCCCTCACAAATCATTCCGCACCTTTCCACCCTTCCACGGGGTCGAGGCAACTTACCCTCGACCCTCTCACTTGTTTTCTGCAGGTCTCGCAGCCCAGAAGACCCTGGATCTCGTTTGGTAAGTTGCCGAGGCTCCTGCGGCATTTTTGCTCCGTCGCCTTGCTGCTCGCCCGCCGGTCTACGCCGGAGCTTTTGGAAGCTTCCAACCAACAGAGGATCATCCCGGCAACGGCCATTTTGAAGCACGAAGTCACGCCGGAGGAGACCGATTGGGCACTAGGAAGTTCGCCACGCCGACGAAGCATCCTTGTTCATCCACCCCACCCTCTGTCGTCGGATCGTGGCCGGCGCTCCAGGTCAGCAGCAGCCGTTCGATCAAGAGGCTCTCGGCCATTGATCACGTCGAAGACCTTCTAATCTCAGCCGTTGATGTCGAAGCGTCATCGCACGCCTTGGAGCCAACACGTGTCAAGTGAAAGAGGCTGCGCCGTCGGATCGCCCTTGGTGGGGGTATTTTGCGTTTCTACCCTCGTGCTTTTTGTATTTAAATATCAAAACTAAAACTTTCTTTTGTCGTTGTTTTTATTTTGTAATATTTACACTCTAGCCCCCAGACTTCACAGTTTGACATTTCGGTCCCTGTCCATGTCACCTCACGTGCCTATGCGCATGAGGGTGTGGACATTTTGCAGTGGACTCCTTGCAGTTTAGTTATATCCGTTTAGTACTAAAATTTTCATATTCAGTGTAATTTTTTTGGAAGAATTGCAAATTAGTCCTCAGGTCTGCAGTATTTATGCATAGATGCCTACCAAGCGCGTGTGTCAAGGCATGTGGGCTTGGCTATTTTGCAGAGATACTCTTGGGATATTGGATATTTGTGATTGGTCCTGAAATTTCATTAATTCATTGTAAATTTCTGAAAAAAGTGCATTGCTGCCCCTGGACTTTTGCGTATTTACAGAAATACTCTTCCTAGTAGTGTAGCTTTTCTTTGTTATCTCTATTTATTTCATGCATCTATAAAATTCTAAAAATTCCCAAAAAAAATAACATAAGCTCTTGTTTTGTTACTCTTTCACGCTATATTTTTAATTTACATTTTTATTGTATTTTTATATTTATAAAAATTCAAAAACATGCATTTTCAATACTGTTTGCATTAGAAAATACATAAAAATTAACAAACGTTTTTGAAAATTCCAAAAATTACATTTTATGTGTTTATGTGTGTTTGGACTTCAGACCAAAAATCACTAAAAAATTCAAAAGAAAACTCCAAAAAATTAGAAAATCCTAAAAAGATTCATAAAAATCTTAAAAATTCCAGAAAAATCATGAAAGCATAATTTTTGTCTCTAGTTTTCTCTGTTCTATTATCTCTATTTTAAAATTAATTTGAGGAATTTTAGATTCTGTTTGATATTTTTCATCTGATTTTAATTCCGGCCAACAACTTTATTCATTGTTTCTTAGTATTTTTGTCTTGAAATATACAAAAAAATTAGGAAAAAATTTAAAAAATCACAAAAACATTAGGAAAATACAAAAAGCCCAAAAATATTTTATTTCCTAGATTTTGAATACTTTTTACCTCTTTTTATATCTCTCATCTCTCTTGTATATATATATCCTATATAACTTTACATCTTTATAAGAAAAAAAATATAAAAATATAAAAAGAAAACACAAAATCAGTAAAAGAAAAACCAAAATATAAAAATAAAAAATCAAAAATTAAAAAAAAGAAAAGAAAATTAGAAATCCACAAAAAAGGTTCAATTTGGCTAAGTGTTTCACAAGACATAGGGTGCTTGACTCTTTGTCTAGCATGCTTTACTCCTTTGCTTCCTGTATTCGACCCCTACTTGCTTGCCATTATACATTCTTAGTAGGGTATAATAAATTTTAACTCTTGCTCTTAATTGCTTGATTATTTGTGTGGGTTAATTGGTGATCAACGAGATGTTTGAGTTGTTGTCTCAGCGACAGCGAGCCTGATCTGTCAGGCCATTACTTAGCGGCTCCCGTCTTTTCGTTTTTCAATATCGTCGTACTCTTCATTGGGATTGGATGACAATAACATGGTTGGTTGCTGATGTCAGCATCTCAATGGCATCTTTGGTAAATTTCTTAACCAAGAGGTTTATATGGACCTCATTTCAACGGAATACGGTTAACTTTAACGGGTAAATGGATGAGAGTTAATCATAAGATTTGTAGAGTAAAGGTTAGTAAGTTTAGAGGATCGAGAGATGAATATCGATTTTTCAAAGATCGTAGAGATAATTTAAAAAAATTATAAAATCTACCCCATAAAAATCCCATAATTCAAATGAAACATGATTGATTCTAGCAACTGCCATGAGAATACGGCTACACGCTCATCATATCCGTGGAAATATTTAATGTCATAAATAAGGCTTCTGTGTCCTTATGGTCTACGTTATACCTATTGATTGGCTCTTTATTACGGGCGTTTCATATGGACAGGATCGTGAAAAACGTTGGTCGTCTCAGAACGATAAGATATGCCACTTGACCCATAAGTCCAACGGAGTATGAAAATTATATATCTGGATCAAGGTTCGGTTCACATCTTTTCACATCCGTATCATATCATAGCCTTAGTTTCCACGCAGTAGAAATACGATAGAGTTGACTAACATGATAATTTTATCTATTTTCTAATCGAGAAAGTTGGATTTTTATATCCTCTAATCCTCTGTTCTGCAGAGATCTGCTCTAACTCGGGAGCGTGCACGAGCTCGTTCGAGATTGAGCGGTTCGCACGGTAAAAGCCCGCAAAAATCTTGATTTTATGCAAACCGCTCGATCTCGATCAAGCGGCCCGTGCACACTCCTGGGTTACAGCGGTTCCCTGCTGCACAACAGAGGATCCGCTCATAGATAAATTAGAGTATACTATACTGTGACAAAATGGGTTTCATATGGTTATATATTTGGTCAATGTGTTAATAGTGTTATTGGTTCTAAAAAATTAGAAATGACATGAAAATCCATATTTTATATGTATGCATATGGGTACGTTCATGGGCAAACAAGCCATCTTTCTTCGGATTGTTTTATTTATTACTTTAGTCAATAATAAAGATAAAGATATTATATGCAAAATATTTTCCATGTATTTATTTTTAAAGCTGCAAAGCTTTGACGAGTACGGGGTTTCCAAATCCATAAAAGATGAAACATATTACGAGTGTCTTTAGTATTTGAAATAATAGGGATACCTAATTAACAACCACGTCCTAATGCTTTTTTAATTTCCATCTTTTAAAGAAAGAACAAATAATTAAGCATGCACCAAATCATTCAAAAATATTAGTATTTGTGTGGATTTGGATATCATATCCAAATCAAACAAGAGAAATATACCTAATAATTCCTCATAGTTAGTTTATTATCGATTGTTAAGAAGATACATTCATCCTGTCACACCAACGAAATAGAACTATAATAACAAAACGAGTAATTTGAGGATACATTGTTATTATTTTCTGATATTAAACTTACAACAACAAATATTATATATTACTCATTGTAAAATTATCTTAATTTGATCTTAAAATTAACGAGCAATATCGTTTGCAATTTTGTAAGCTATGGATGATGTATAACAACGGCATTCATTAATTTCACAATAAAAATTAAGAATAAAAAATAATGTTAAAACAAATAATATATGTTATTATAAGTTCGACATCGGAAGATTTAACAATGAATCATTATATTATTCACCGTAGAACCAACAATCGGTCTGGTAGTTGAGCAGTGGCTCCTCCAACAATAGACCAAAGTTTAAATTCTTCAACTCCCACCTTCTGCCAGAAAAAAGATACTGAATGAAAGATGGGAGTAAGGGACTGACCTGGCTACTTTAGTTTTATATAACCATAATACTTTGTTGTGACTTACTACTTAGAGTTAAAGCAACTGTTATTTAAATTTGCTACTTGAATGATTTTAAGTATGCCATATTATACTACAACAAAATATGTATATACACACTACAAGAAAAATGAGGTGTGGTTACGGAATGTGGTTACGGAAACTTGTGACCACGATAATTATGTGGACATAAGTTTCTCGTAGCTACAATTTGTGGCCAAAGTCTTCCTACATGAGTTGTGGCCACGACATGTTCACTGGTCACTTGTAGTGGCCACGACATATTCGTGGTTAGAGAACTCTTGCGATGAGACTTACAACTACGTTTGGCCAGAGCCCAATTCTTTGGCCACAAACCCCAGATTTGTGGGCATAGTTCTATTGCCACAACTTGTTTTTCTTGTAGTGACATTACAACAAAATTGAGCTATAATGATATTTTTTCAAAATCCGTCACTAAACTAGCTGTTGTTAAATATATAACGACGATATTATTTGTTGCGAAATGAGTTTTCATACTCGAAATTAGAAATGAATATCGTATCTGTCGTTATATCATTAGCAATGGTCCATATAACGATGCTTATCCGTTACTATTTTTCAAAATATCAACCAATCATGGCTAATTTTTTAGCTCAAACTTTAACAACGATTAATCAGAAGTTTAAAAAATAGCAACGAATAAGTGTGCTATGAGGACCGTTGCTAATGATATAATCACATATATGATATTCGTCACTAATTTCGAATACGAAAAATCATTTTGCAACGAATAATATCATTGTTATATATTTAACAACAACTAATTTAGTATCACGTTTTTGGAAAAATTGTCACTATAGCTCAATATTGTTGTAGTGATAACAATGCATATTTTGAAATCAATCGTTATCTTATTCATTGTATTATATAACTACGAATATTATTCGCTACAAAATCACTGTTTGTAAGTGAAATTCGTGACGAACATCTTAGAGGTCACTATATTGTTAGCAAATATTACTAGGGTATACTTATATGTTTCAAAAATAGTAATATTCAGTAAAAAAATTTCAATAAAGACAATATATAATTGCTTAGAAAGAGATGATTTTGTTAATGACATAACAAAGAATATGCTATTTATCGTGAATTTCAAGTGATAATTAGACATTACACTAATATATACATCTATTAAAGCCCGTCAAGATATTAACTTTCGGCCAAAAAAATCCATTTTTACCCCCCCTTCCACTTACACCTACTGCTAGTCCCGGGGAATAATTCCATTTCTACCCTCAATCTTTGCAAGCATTTACACATTTCCCCAGCAATGCAAAAAATGCCATTTTTACCCCCCCCCCCCTTCCACTTATACCTATCGCCAGTCCCGGAGAAAATTTCCATTTCTACCCTCAAATTTTGCAAGAATTTACACATTTCCCATCGATGCTAATATATATATATATATATATATGAGTGATCCTATGAGAGTAAAAAAATGTGAGAGCATGAGAACATGCACTATAGACCACATGATTCTGTTTTCTCTCTCTTGGTCTTCTCTCTCCTTGTTGGATCATGTGGTCCAGAATTCATGCTCTCACAAATTTTGGCTCTCATAGGATCATTCCTCTCTCTCTCTCTATATATATATATATTAAAGGCTCAAGCCATTAACTTTCGGCCAAAAAAATGTCGTTTTTACCCTCTACTGCCAATCCCGGGGGTAAATTCCATTTCTACCCTCAACTTTTGCAACCATTTACACATTTCTCCGTCGATGCTAACTTCCTTCGAAAACCCTTGCCCCTTCCCCTTCCGACACCCACCGCCTCCTTTGCTGATCCCCTTCCCCTCCTCCAAGTTCGTCTCTCCAAGCTCCTCCCCTCATCGTCGTAACTCCATCGGCGTCAACTACAGTTAGAAGGTCGGGATCGACGTCGCCCCCTCCCCCATGCCCCCCCGACGTGTGATCTACGAATTGCCACCCGTCGGATCCCCAAACTGGCGAAGACAACCTCGTCTTCACACTCAATGATGATATGTTGGCCGTCTCGCCATCGAGAAGGTGAAGAGCCGCGAGGTTGAGCGATGCTATTGGTGACAGAAGTAGCAGAAGCCAAAGAAGGCAGAGGTTGGGCAGCAGGGTAGCGACGAAGACATCCATGCCCAAACAAGGAGGGAGACACAAAAAAGGACAACTCTAATCGACCAAAGGACGGTCTATGAACAGGGTCGACCCTTCTCTCCAGACCTCCTCCAGCTCGACTTCCTTTGAGGAATCCCTCCTCGATCGTGTCCCCCCGCTCTCTCTGAAGTACGGTGTAAGTTTAGAAGTATTGAGTTTGTGATTTTGGAGTATACACAAGAGCTAAGATGCAATACAACATGTAAATATCTGTGTTACTTCTGGTCTATTAATCAATACTTTTATGATTTATGGATATAATAACAATGTCCGTAGGTATGGATAATCATCTAAAAGAAGAACTTTATATTGATGTCTTCCAGGGCTTCCCACTTCCGTCTCCATGGTTGCTCGGCACTGCAACATGACAAGACAAGGGAAGAGACGAGTGATACGTGGAGAGCATATATCCTAGAGAAATAATCTCTCCTCAGTATATTCTTTATGATTATGTACTTAACATACATCAATCAAATGGTATAACACCGAAGATCAAGTTTCGCCTGCAAATCTGTTTGCCTATATCCGTCGCCTAAAACAATATAGGGTTGGGAAAGAACACAACCCAGATCCGACAACGACCATTGAATCAACAGCTGAATAGAGCGAATAATCAGCGACCGAGATGGATTTTTGACAGCTCAACATTATCTTCTCAAATCGTTTTACCCGTGCAGCCCACGGGTACCTTCTAGTAGATTTTAAGCTATAGGGCACATTTTCTTGTTCTAGAAAAAGTAAATAAATAGATAAAAACAGCAGAAGCCACATAAAGAAAAACAATGGGGGAAAATTGCACCGACCCCACCACCGAATCCACACCGAACCATCTCTCTCTCTCTCTCTCTCTCTCTCTCTCTCTCTCCTTTTACCAAACAAACCCTAACCCCAAATTCCTCACTCCCTCACCCCCACCAGTTGCTCCTCTCTCCTACAACCCAACAAACCCTACCTCCCGTTCTACCACACACCCTCTTCGATCTCTCCCCCCTTCCATGTAAACACCACTGTTACATTTATACACAGTCGCAGCTACACAGAAGAAGAAGAAGCAGCAGCAGCTGCAGCAGATATGGATCCCTTGAAGCAGCAGCAGCAGCTTCCGCCTCCCTTCCACACGAGAGTCTTCCACCCCCTCCCCCTCAACAACAACCACCAACTCTTCCAACCACCTTCCTCCAAACCCCAAGAGCACGACCACTCCCTCTCCCTCGTGCAGCCCAACTCCACCGCGCAAGATACCACCAACGCCGCCGATGCCACTGCTGCTGCGGAGGCGTCGGAGGCGCAGCGGAGACCCCGCGGGCGCCCCGCGGGCTCCAAGAACAAGCCCAAGCCACCCATAATTATCACGCGCGATTCCCCCAACACGCTCCGCTCGCACGTCATCGAGATCTCCTCCGGTTCCGACATCGCCGACTCCGTCTCCGCCTTCGCATCTCGCCGGCAGCGGGGCGTATGCATCCTCGCCGCCACCGGCGCTGTAGCCAACGTCAGCCTCCGGCAGCCGTCCATCGCTGCGCCAGTAGTCACGCTGCAGGGGAGGTTCGAGATACTGTCTCTCTCCGGGTCGTTTCTGCCGCCGCCCGCACCGGCAAGCGCTACCGTGCTTACGGCGTATCTCGCCGGTGGGCAGGGACAGGTCGTCGGAGGAAGCGTGGTGGGCGCGCTCGTGGCGTCTGGGCCGGTGGTCCTAATGGCTGCATCGTTCGGGAACGCAGCGTACGAGAGGCTCCCGCTCGAAGACGAGGAGGAGGAGAGGACGGCGTCGCCGGGGTTGGCTTCCAGCGGTGGCGGCGCCGCCTCGGCGCCGGAGCATGTGATGCCGGAGGGCGGCATGCCGTTTTTCCCGGGTCTCCCGCCGAATTTGCTCGGGAATTTGCAGCTTCCGGCAGAGGCGTACGGGTGGGCGGCGACGGGCGGGCGGTCCACGACGTTCTGACTGTCGGAGGTTTTGTGGGTTCGGTGGGATTTGAGCCGTGCAGTAAGGATTTGAGCTTCGAAGGTGGTTGTGACGGTGGGATGAGGCAGATGAAGGTAGAGTAGTTGGTGGTTGGATTCTAAGAGGTGAGGAAGAGGTAAGTGCATGCTGCTTTCATCTTCTGTTGTAATATGGTTGGTTTGATGTAGTTAACTAATCTTCTTCTTCTAAGTCTTAATTAATAGAAATGGGTACTTCTGGTATGTGTTCCTTGATATGTTCATATGTCTAGCAATCGTCTTTGCCTTCACTTAAACTGGTGAATCACTTCTCTTCGATAGTGTCATTAATCTTTAAAATCAGTAGAAATCATTCAGCAAGCTATTGGGTATGCTTCAAGAAGCTTTGGATCACAGCGTTTTTATGCAACAATATGGACACGATGCCTTAGATTTGAAGCTCATAATCGAACGCGAAAGCTCACCTTTCTCCCCAAAAGATAAATAAAACTGGATCATGCGTGCTGCATTCCGGATTGATATGGGTAGAAGCAACGGAGAGGTGAAGTTGCACCAAGAGGGACAAGTGGAGGTGTACATGTTGGATCAGGTCTTTGTCCTACTAACCACGTTCAACGTTCCGCAAAGAAAAGGTGGAGAGGACTAATCTTGGTGTTAATGGGTTATGAGATCCTCTGCCATGTAGTGCAGGACACATGTCGTGAGAAAGCAGTCTCATGTCGTGGGGAACCGATCTGTTCGATCTGCATCGGCTGATATACGGATTCGCGAGACACGTTGTCGCTTGGCTGCGCAGAGATGCGGTCCTCGCATGTCAGCCTCCTTTTGGTGTGCTTTTTCCCGATTTGTGTTCCCTGCGCAGCAGCTATAATTGGTACCACCGCCGCAGGGGACGGGGTTAGAGAGCTTTCGGGCTCGATTGCTGCATTGCATGGTGGTGTTCTTGTCAGGATGGGCCGTGCACGTGGTGCAGCCTTCTGCTCCGGACCTTTGTGAATCACCTCTAGACAAAGGGATGAGGACGCGAGTGAGAGAATCTTGTGTCCAGGCTTCAGATAGGGACGTCTAAAGTTAGGAGATGGATCCTCTCCTGCAAAAGGTTGGAGCCGCTCAATCACGATCGAGCGGTTTTCAATAATTCTCACGTTTTGTAATTCTCACGTTTTGTAGGTCCGAATCAAGGAAATTCGTGGAAATTGCTCGATCGTTATCGAACGGTTTCAAAAGCCACAACAGACTGCTGCATCCTTTGGTGCACCAGAAGATCCATCTCCCTGAAGTTATGGGTGCAATTCTGATTCTACATGCATCATCAACAATCTATAATGTTGAACACATGTGCGTATACTGTGTCCATTTAGGTGTTGTTTGGGTGAGAGAATGTTTTTTTAACTTGGTCTTATATTACTTGTTCTCAAGTATTTGATTTACATGAGGTTAGAGATAAATGTGGGCTTTGGGGTTTTTCATGCACCTTTATGTTTGCGATCTTGACATCGTCAACAATCATGTCAATTACAACCACATTGCAGGTGCTTGGTTACCTGTGTGGAATGAGAAATCTAGAATCTAGGATGTGAACTTGTAATGTTTAAGAAAAAAATATCTACACCAACCAAGTGCTGCGATTGTGATAGATTTTTTAGTAAAACAAGAGGGTTCATTTGGTTGGCAGGGTTGGGTTGGAGTACCTCCTGTGAATAGTAAACTGTGAGGAGGATTGGGAGGGTTGGAAGGAGGGGTACCCCGGGTTGGGCCAACCCAATCCTGCCCAACCTTGCAACCAAACGAACCCAGAGCATTGTCGCACACGAAAATGTGATACATTTGATTTTCTCAATGAATTACCAGAATCATCGAAAAGTTCAACTGACGCACGTTGGCAATATAGACTACAGAGTTGCGAGTCTAGCACGCATCTCGCTTACTCGACCTCGAACAATAACATTTTCGAACATGCAACGATTAATGGAGTACGTAGTTCGAGCATGAATATACTAAACAATCGCTTACCACCAAGATTCCACGACTCTTGAGATTCATATTCACCACGACACTACAAGGAGAATAAATTGTGGCTACAGAACTATGTCCTAGGAGGTTTGTGACCATAGAATTGGGCTCTGGCACAACACATCGTGGCTAGTAGTCGTAGCTACAAGTCTCGTCGCGAGAGTTCTCTAATCACAAATATGTCGTAGCCACTACAAGTGACCACAGAACTTTTGGTCACAACTCTAACACTTATACAAAGACATTGACCACGGATTTTAGCTACGAGAAACTAGTGGCCATGAAATTATCGCGGTCACAAATTTTCGTAACCACATTCCGTGACAACTTATTTTTCTTGTATTGCGAGAAGAACTCAATGTGATAAAAAAATAGATCATTCACATCTCACCCATCAAGCAAATGCATGGCAGCGCGTGACTGCTTTTTTCTGAATCCTCAGTGTGTTTATATGATCTTTCAATGAATCATCAACTCATAAGAATAATTAAGATCTGTCTGTTGAAAAGCTTAATTAACACTGTACTTCTCATGATACATGCTACAATGAACACACTTCTTCCCCCGATCTACATACAACTTTACAAGGGGTAGGAAAGGTAGCTACAAATTAGTGCTATAGGCATCTTGTTTACAGGGTGAAAGAAACTGTCTTCCCCGGTCAAGAAGGCCGCGTGCCATCGGTTCTGCAAGCCTGAAACAATCTCTAGGCCGAGACGCTTGGACCCCATGGAAAAGGATAGTCTGCGAAACTGGGCCTCGACCATTGTGGAGATCCTAGGACGACAAAAAAATTGCCTTTGTACAGGCTTCGCAGCGTAGTTCTCTCAGCATTCTATTCGTAGCCGCCTTAGCTCTGTTTGGAATGTTGGGCTGGAAGTAAGGGTCCGGTAGGCGAGGGTTCTGATGTCTTCTCTAGAACAATCTCGGGAAATTCGTACAAGTTCCCATAGAGCACCTTCGCCAATCATGTCTTTCGCATTGACTTCTGCAAAATTAGTTAGAAGGCATAAAAACCACCAGAAACCATAACAAAATCGCAGAGCAACATACTCTTAGGGTGGCGTTTGGTTCGTGGGTTATCCAGGGGTTGATAACCCAGTTTTGTTTTTGTGTTTGGTTGGTGGGCTAAGGGTTGGAAGGGTTTGTGTGATGTGATTGTATTGAAATTTGATAAAGTTGGTAGTTATTATGATATGATTGTATTGAAATTTGAAAAAGTGGGTGGTTGTTGTGATGTGATTGTATTGCAGTTTGGAAAGTGTGTAAAAGTTGACGGTGATTAGCCCGTGTTTGGATTAGGGCTAACACAATCTTCTTAAATCAAACCAGCATAAGCGGATGGGAAGGGGGGTTGGCCGGTTCTGTGCCCCTGCACTCCCTCAACCCTCACCTCTACCGTTTCTCCATCACAATAAAGTTATCATTTAGATATTCTCATATTAAAATAAACATTTATTTACCTTAAAGATGTTATTTACCATAACTAAAAAAGGTACTGAGCCTTCTCCCACTATAAGTAGGGTCGGCTACATGGATTCTTGCTCAAATCCATGTTGAACGATTCGTCTATTTTTTACGTTGACCGTCGACTTACCTAACGCAACCCCTGCAAGAGTGGGATTTGAACCCTGGTCTTTTGTGCTGTAGACACACTATACTACCATTAGACCATTAAGTGGGTATTTTATCTTCAATCATTTTTCATTGTTTTTTCAAGAAAGATTTATGAACATATTATTATATCGGAAAAAAATGTTAATTACAATATGGATGCTATATTGTACAAATGAGTATCATCATCATTATTTTACAATGTGTGGTTTGTAGTTTACAAAATTTTCAAATTTGGAGTGACTTTTTAAATTTCAGGAAAGACCCCATATATATGTATGCATATGTATGTATGTGTATATGTATGCATATGGGTAAAATGGAACTGCCCCTTTGGGGAGCTAACTTGGTTCCCCGGCCTCAATTTTCTCATTTTTAAATTTTTTTAAAAAAATGATTCTATAGATTTTCATAATTATATCCTTATATTATGCCATGCAAGTGTCGTGCAAAACATAGACTCTTATGACCTCCATCCAGATGGGATCGATTTCAACAATTATGCGACCATTAAAAAATGATTGTCTGGATGGCAGCCATAAGAGTCTTTGTTTCACACGAAACTTGAATGGCAAAATATAGGGATATAGTGGTGAATTTTCATGGAATCATTTTTCAAAAAAATGAAAAATGGGGTGGGGAGAGCCAAGTTAACTCCACTAAAGGGGCAGCCCCATTTTTCCCTACACACAAATTGTGTTAAGTACAGCAATCAAACTTATCCCAGTACTCATCTAACATGATGAGAAAGAGATGTCTGGCATCACATTAGCAATCTTTTCTAACCAACGCAGAAATCTATCTAGAATCAAGACTATGCATCCCCCTAACACCATTTGTTAAAATAAACTCACAAAATACATGCATCACCCCATAACCCCTCAATAAAAATATACTTCCTCGAAAGAATGAATTGTTACCATGTTGCGCCAAGTGGCAGAGTGCAAGCTCGATGTGCCGTCTGATTGGAGAAGCTTCATTGTTGGCATTCTTTACGATCCAAGGAAGAGCTCCATCTTCTATCAAGAGAGATTTTCCCGTTTTGTTTCCTGCGGTGTATTTAGCCGCACATCAGCAAATTGTTGCAAATGTTAAGACTCGAATCCATTTAGCCAAAAAAAAAAACATTTTGCATATTACATGAATTAGCATGAACTAAAGTGTATTATTCCTCGATGAGAACTTATTTCATTTGGAAGGAACTCACTAAAACTGACCAGCAATTATATCATCTTAGAAAGATGATGTTGGATACATCAAAGTTATGGGAATGCCACTCTAACATAAACTTAAATAGCCTAAGGTCATCTCTCCCGGCAGCATAAAAAATAGAGGTGACTCGTGTATGGATAGAAGGAAACAAATCCTACCAAAATCTAACTGCTTATTTAAATTAATACTTGTGCACACAGACATGTATTGCCTCGGATATGGGCTAAAAACAAGTATGCATTAATTCCCTTTAGAAGGGAAGCATGTCGAACTAAAACTGCTGGCACTTGTCTCAACAGGCAACCAAGCAACAATCAAACTTTTTAAAATGCCAGTAATTCTGAATTGAAATTGAAAAAGCTCGGGGAACCTTTCCAACCGAATGTATAGTGCAACATAGACAGAAAATGGAGATAACTTAAACATTTGATCAAACTCCTACTACAAAACTTGGGTAATTACATAAATCAAATTGGACCAACATCCCCTGAGTAATTAGGGAAGTCATTTTCATTTTTTAAAATTATTTTCTTGCTTACTTTATTTTCCTTTGAGAACTATTATGTGATTTGTTGTTCTCTCATAGGGTTTCCTCACACATCTATATGAGAGGACCTTGACTTTCATTAATTGAACATGCTGAAAAGCAGAATGCTGCAAAGCAGACAGCTACAAATTTCCAAAAAAAAAGTCGAACAACAACACGATTTATTGTATGTGCAAGGATGATGAGTGAAGTGGACTGTCTAAAGGGCATGATTGTGTCCACTTGTACAGACCCTCAATAGTTTCAAGAGTTTCTTCCATTCATCTCCAGATCTAACACAGATTTCATAGCATACTCGGGTGTATCCATTAATGTCGGATAACATATCTAGCATGTCATCTAATCAAGGAATTGTGGGACAATACTTGACAATGATTTAATTGATTGTGTAATTGTCAACATATACCTTCATTAACCTGCCTTCACATTTCCTCGTGTTCACTCAAGCCCATCCATTAATGCAGCAAATGGCGTTGACTAGTGTGAGGATCAAAGTAAATATGATGCTGGATCTTGGCAAAGGAAGGCCTCCATCGCACAGCTCCCAGCCACTACTTCATTAAACTAAGTCATAATGGGTTGTATTTAAAACACTTCTAAAAAAATCAAATCACTGACATCATTCTCAATCAAGAAAAAAGAATCGTGAATCTCTCTTTGTAAAAGCATCTAGCCTAAAACAAGGGATTCACAACCTAAACTAGAGCAGATATTACAATAGATTAAGCAGGCTTAGAGGTATGTGGCCTATGCGTGCAACTATAAGAGAAAAGGGTGCCAATTGCATTCGACGTGGTGCACTGGGGAGAAGGGTAATGCACATTTAATCCACCATAATAGACAATATTTTTAATACCCCTGTGACCAGTGTTCCTATCAAATTGGCAAGGATGTCCAACTTAATGGGACAAGCATCCGTTAGAGCCACATGACACCAAACCGAGTATGAGTCCAACCGAAAACAAGATTAGAAGGTGTGATAGGATAGGTATTTACATGCCACCATTAACTTAGTACACAGAAGATTGAAGCAAATGAAATACATGCTAAATTTCGCACTTGATGCCCACGTGTTTGCATACTCACACATTAGCAGAAGACAGGATAGAGCATATGCCTAAATAAAATCTAGTAGTGGATCCATAAGCGAAACGTTAAAACACTTATATTTAGTTGTCATTTCTTCCTAAACACATGAAGAAACCTTTGTAGAATTGTGTGCTTGCAATACGATTGGACCCCACAAGACATAGCTCTTATAGTAAGAGCTTTTAAGTTCTAAGTAAGCCAAGTTTGAGCATATGGGACATAACATTTTGGTAGAATGAACACGTATAAATCGTCTTTCTTCATTTTGGTTGTTGCTTGGGTATTCTTTGTAATTATTTAGCGCACGTTTTAATTTTTCTTAATTTTTCATAATGCGATATCCCCTACTCCCTTTTCTAGTGCACCTTCATTTAGTATTAAAGCATGCAGGTGGCGATCTAGGCGTAACTATCATGCATCAACGATCATGAACATGCGATGAAGAACACTTCGATGGAACTGGCTACACTAGGTAAAAAAAGGTAGACAGTTAGCAATCCTCAAACAAGATTCGCCGAATTTCGATGTAGTTAATACACAAACCTTTACAAAATAAATAATGAAAATAAAAATGACCTCTTAAACCATAATTGACCTCTAAAAAGACAAATTAAAATTTTCTACCATAATAATTAAGATTCTAACTGTTCTCAATTTATTTAAGAAATTGTGGATGGAAAATCCTAATTTGACAAAATCCCCAATCTATGATTGCATCAGCAACATTTTTTCCCCATCTCCACCTTGGTACTATCTAGTTCTTCTACAAGGTATTACATAATCTGTAAGTGCACAATACAGTGGAAAAACCATCAAGTCCTACATCTTTTTTAGATTTCATCCTTCTCCAAATCCTAATTATTACCCTTTATATCCATTTATAGGTTCCATCCGGTTCATCACGGTTCTGAATTAACAAGATCCACGAAGTAATCTCATCATATCCTTAGATTATTGAAAATCTTAAAAAAAATATCTCGTGCAACTTGGCAACAGGAGTTTTGTTTTTCGTTTAGTTTTTTTAAAAGCTGGTGCTCTCGTCAGACTGATGTATACAACCATTAGATACCTTGTTAAATAAAATGTCATGGAAACAATTCGCTGCTGGTTGCTGTTTTTTGCCATCTCTCAAAGGTGAAAACATGGTGATTTTCCACTAGGCAAAAATGCATCAAGTAATCACACAAATATTTACCAAGCTTCTCAAAAATAGATATGTATTTAAAGAAAACAGGAAATTTAAGAGAAATTTTGCCACATTGTACCGGGTCGTAGTGCAGTGTGCCTACCACCCAAAAGATCAGGGTTTAGATCCCCCCAAGTGGGAGTTGCGTTAGGTAGTCAACTAGTCAACAACCAGCGTAAAAATAATCGAATCTTTCAACATGGATTTGAGCAAGAATCTACGTAGCCGAACCTACTTATAATGGGAGAAGACTTTGATATTTTTCTGTAGAGGGAACATAGACGCTCATGGAGGCATGATCGTTGCATTAAAAGCCAGAAAGATAGCAGTGATTTCAAATACATTAGAAACCGAGTTAAAGGTTAGCTCGGTTTTCTTGCCTTTTAACTATCTCCATGAAACTCATGGGCCACAAATAAGGGTGACACAAAAAGGGAAGCCAATGAACCACTGTATGATCTCCCGCAATACTGGCACCATACAAAAAATAACAAACTTCAGATATATTACAAATAAGATCAATATTTAGGCTCTTTGTGGTAATAAAAAAAGTGATAGAAAGAACTATCAATGCAACTTCAGATAATATGAATCCAGTAATACTCCAAATAAAGATATGTACCTTGAGCTGAAGCTCTAGATTCACATTTAGCAAAATTTGCAATGCCCCGTGCTACTTGGGCAAGAACGTCAAGATGCCCACATCTCACCATTCCTAGCAATGCCTTAATGCCACCTTCAGCTCTCAATTTTGCTTGCAGCTTATCTGTAAGGGAAGATAAGGATATAATCAACTACATATATCAGCCATCATTTTTCTCATATTGTCTGGAAAAGGTAAGATTCGAACCATAGTAATTGGAAAGGAAATCATCTGCCAAACGAACATGGCAATGTACTCCCACCTGATCATTTGTGTTGTAATAGATTCTGGATGAAATGCTTACACCCACAACTAATATTCAAACAAGTTGCATAATTGAGTTGTGATCATTATCTTTGGAAAACAGGACTTGGACAAAACAAACATGAGGGCCAAGGAAATAACGAAGGTGACTCATTCGTCCGGACAAGGTGTTGAATCATTGCACAGAATTATAATGGTGTTGAACAGAATATGAAAATTCCCATATCTCAGGCTTAATGGATCGCTGGTTAGCGTGGTTAACATGAGTCAGGGCAGCTCCATTTTAGATTGCATGTAAAATTGTAAATAGTACATGAAAAATTGATCCTTGACTAGCTTCTTAATATACAATCATACGATACCAAAGGCCAAGTAAAAGACACAAGGCTATAGCAACCTCCCACCAAAAATCAATTTTTTGTATGAGATGGTACATTATCCACCAGCAATATCCCATGTGGAAGATCTGCAGCCAGTTCTCCAGGTTATTCATTGTTAGTTACTAATTTAAGCAAATGCTATCCCATGGAAGCATGCACTGCCTTCCATCCATACAGTGGTTGTCTTCCTAGACTGTCAATTGATAAAAGTAAGATGCCTCACACGTTGCAAACTTACAATGCACATCATGCTGGGGTTATTGAAGACTGAAAACTTGTGCACCTGTTCAAGCAACCAGCAGTTTTGTGTTGGTTCAGAGATTTATCCAACCAAGACATTGTGCCGCTTTACTTTGTCCAACCTACAGTGGTTTGTTCTAAGCATCCTAACCAACGACTACAAGTCAGATGCCTCACACATTGCAAACTTACTACGCAGGCACATCATGCTGGGGATATTCCAGACTATGAATTTGTGCACCTTCTCAAGTGACTAGCGTTTTTGCCTTGGTTCAGATATTTATCCAACCAAGACGTAGTGCTGCGATACTTTGTTAGAAATAAAGAATGCGGGAGGTATATCAGAGAAAAAGAATAAATAATATGGAGAACATCGGAAATTTTACGTGGAACCCTACTCATTAAGGAGAGAGATGAAACCACGGGAGAACGCCTCAAAGGGTTGGTTGTTCAATTGAACTTTCTCATTGAATACAGAGGGCGTGGGGCTTCTTATATAGCCCTCACTAGGTCTCCACATCCCATACCTGGTAGATGTGGGGACTAAACAACTGGATATGGTAAATGGGTCCAGAAGGGATCCATTTACCCATCTACCATATAAGTGACGCACAACACATATTTCAACACTCCCCCTCAAGCTGGATCATGCAATGCTCAGGTTGGACAAACAGAAAGAAAGCTCAAACTCACGCTACCAGACATTATGGACATCATCAACCCAACGCATACACATTGTTGGTTGTTGTCGAGGATGTTACTTCTCATGATGTGCAGGTGAGGAGGAACAAACAGCCTGGAGTGTGAGTCAAACTGAGTGTGCTTTGAACTGCGCTTGTCAGCGCCACTAAAACTGGAAATGAGTCTCCACCTGGAGAACTCAGGCCCGCCACATGTAGAAGACTGGATCATGTGGACAACAGCTCCATCTCTGAAGGGCCGAACTGAAAAGCCATGGAAAACATCCTCGTCGGAGTCCACGGTCGCTGGAGAAAGGAGCTTGAAAAAGTCTCCTCGTCGGAGAACGTCTCTCCCATACTGGCTCAGAGAATGGGATCTCTACTCTGGAGTCCATATGAAACCACATGAAAACCCTAACCCACATGGCATAGGGAATGTGATCTCTACTATGGATTCCCTACAGATCACAAGAAAACCTTGAGCCGACAAAACTAGAATGATGGGGACCACTGAACCGATAACCGCATACATGTGCGCATAAAAAAAGAAGACTCGAAACCAATCGTCGAGTCTGAAAATCTGAAGCCCTATGAAACCACATGAAAACCCTAACCCACATGGCATGGGGAATGTGATCTCTACTATGGATTCCCTATAGATCACAAGAAAACCTTGAGCCGACAAAACTAGAATGATGGGGACCACTGAACTGATCGCTGCATACATGTGCGCATCAAAAAAGAAGACTCGAAACCAATCGTCGGGTCCGAACATCTGAAAAATTATAGAATTTGAAATTCGGCCATGCATCTTGATTGGAGAATCTGATTCTGAACTGGAATCTAAAATATGGAGAATCTGAGAATCTGGCTTGTATAACTCTACACAACACTCCACATTTCTCCCATACTTGTCAGAAAACAATTGCAACGACAAAGTTAGGAGAATACAAGAAAATGTGAGGGGAACCCATAAACCGATAACATTGAAGCGACAAAGTTAGGAGCGACAAATGAACGAGGCCATGTTGCTAAAATTGTATAGTCCATCTTTAAACCTTCATATGTTCTCCATAGAAATTCGGGTAGAATAAAACTCACCGATATTGTAGGGGTAGTATTGGTATATTTATAATCGTGCGTTACACATTTATATTTTATTCTTTGTGTTTTCTTGGAATTTATATTTTTTACATTTTCTTCTTATATTATATTATTCATATAAAATCCAAATAAAAAATATAAAAATCAAGAAAGAAAAATAAATAAGTGTACATTATGAATAGCTAAAATGTACATATATTGTATGATGCAAATCGGAATTTTTGGGCGCGGCGATAAAATTTGAATATTTCGAACGGTGGATTTTGGTGGAAGAAATAGAGGGGTAGAGAAGAAGAACACGCCGGTTGCGCGAGGTTGAAGGAGGAAGAACGCGTAGACCGCGAGGGGAAGAGGGAGAGACGAGGGAGAGAGAATAATTCTCAATTTTTCATTAACCTGAACTGACTAAAACAATGGACCTCCATCCTTTTTTATAGGAGGGATGAGATTACAAAAATAGGAAACAAATTCAAATCGACAACTAATTGATCCTAATGGCCTTTAACTAATTAACCGGCTATTTGAAATTCAAATCGACAACTACTTGAGATCACAGGCGATCCCATTTATTTAATAAAAATTTCGACGACTCAAATAAACGTAAATAAAATTAAATAAAAATTTTGACGACTCAAATAAACGTAAATAAAAATGACAGCTAAGATTTAAATAAATAGGCGACCCTATATTTCGGGTCCACGCTGCATCAACTCTCCTCCGCTTTTAAAAATTCGCCTCCCGACGAATTGCTGGATCTTCGGGTTGTTGATGGCGAGTGGCTAGTTGGTCGAATCTCCCAATTTCGCTCCTTTTCCATGTTACGTTTGTAATTTTTTTGATTTGAGGGGTACGGCTGCAAATATTCTACCCCTTCACTTGAAAGGATTCCATAGCATAATTTATCCTCCAATGGGCCCTTTTGATAAATAATGTTGGGAGGAGGGGTCCCCTTGTAAATCTTCCAAATTAAACCCTCATCCCTTAATTTTAGGGATTCACCATCGACTACCAAGAAAATCCTTGCTAGGTCTTTGTGCGTCCAAGATAAGAGGTGGCGGCGCGTGCTTGGGATGAAGGGCCATGGCCGGTGGCGACGTTGAGAGGTTGAACACCAAGGTGGCAGCGGTAGGGCTGGTCCAGCAGCGGCAGCGATGGGGTAGAGAAGTGGCGCGAGGGACGGATAGCGATGGCGGTAGGGTGGGAAAGGAAGGGGGAGGATAGGGCTCGGAAGGGGTGAGGGCACGGGGCACGGTGAGAAGGGAGGGAGTCGGGGGAGAGGCAGGCGGGGCGCGGTGGCGAGGAGGGGGCGTAGGTGGGGATGGCGGCGATGAGGGAAGACGGGCGCGCGGTGGTCTGCACGTGGGAGAGGGTGCAGGACGGTGTTGGGTGAAATCGTGGCGGGTAGTAGAGGAGGGGGAGGCGAGTGGGTAGGCGTTGGTGAAGGGCGGCGAGTGCTGGGTCAAAGGAGGCGCGCCGGAACGGTGCGGGTGGTGGCTGGTTGGGGCGTTTCAGCGGGATTCGGGGAGGCCTGGGTAGGCTGCGGTGGGGTAGGGGGTGTATCGCGAGGGGTATGGGGATGGCGGAGGGGTCCGACGAGGCTAGGGGGGGCGCCGGAGGGGCTGGGGTTGCAGCGGGGGTTCGCGAGAAGGCTGCGGATGGGGCGAAGATCGATTTCAGAGGGTTTTCCAAGTCTGAAATTTCCTGGACAGCGCTCAGATCGCCTTTTTTTTCTTCCGAAATGGCCTGGACAGCGGCCGGTTCGTCGTTGACGGCTAGGTTGTTGTCTTCAATTTCGGGTTCGGTGCTTGGAGACTTCGATTTGGCGGCCGCATGTCCTCGAAGTTAGCCATAAGAGCTTGAAACTCGGAGTGGAATGTGGTTTGTAAATCACGTAGCATGCTCATCGTCTCCTTGTTGTAGGCGTCGAGGGCTCGTCATTTTCGTTCGGACGAACGATGGTCCCTTGATGCATATCGGTGCGAGTGTCTGGACGGATCGTCAGATCGTGAGGACGATCTGTAGGCCATACTCTGATACCAATTGATGCAAATCGGAATTTTTTGGCGCGGCGATAAAATTTGAATATTTCGAACGGTGGATTTTGGTGGAAGAAATAGAAGGGTAGAGAAGAAGAACACGCCGGTTGCACGAGGTTGAAGGAGGAAGAACGCGTAGACCGCGAGGGGAAGAGGGAGAGACGAGGGAGAGAGAATAATTCTCAATTTTTCATTAATCTGAACTGACTAAAACAATGGACCTCCATCCCTTTATATAGGAAGGATGAGATTACAAAATAAGAAACAAATTCAAATCGACAACTAATTGATCCTAAATGGCCTTTAACTAATTAACCGGCTATTTGAAAGTCAAATCGACAACTAATTTAGATCACAGGCGATCCCATTTATTTATTAAAAATTTCGATGACTCAAATAAACTGATGCAGCGTGAAATGGAAATATAGGGCTGCATTTATTTAATTTTTATCCGATAATTTTATTTACGTTTATTTGAGTTGTCGTGTTTTTAATTAAATAAACGAGATCGCTTGTGATCCCAATTAATTAGTTAAAGATTTGAATTTCAAATTAGTCGGTTAGTCGGTTAGAGTCAAATTAGGATAATTGGTTTCAATTTGAATTCGACTTTCTATTTTTGTAACCTCATCCCTCTTATATAAAGGGATGATAGGCTAGTATTTTTAGTCAGTTCAGTTGATATGAGAAATTGAGATTTTATCTCTCTCCTTCTCTCGTCTCTCTCCCCCCACATGGTCTTCACGTTTCTCTCCTCCAAACCCCTCCTGTTCCCGACGAGCTTCTTCTCTCAACCCCTCCATTCTCTTCTCAATCCCTCCATTTTCTTCTCCATCAAAATACACCGTCAAATATTTTATTTTTCGCCGTCGCCGAAAACCAATCCGCATCAATTGGTATCAGAGCATGGCCTACAGATCGTCCTCACGATCTGACGATCCATCCAGACATTCGCACCGACACGCGACGAAACACCATCGTTCGTCGGAGCGAAATTGGGAGATTCGACCAACAAGGCATGAGGAAATTCCCCATCAACAGCCCGAAGATTAAGCAATTCGTCGGGAGACGAATTTTTTTAAGCGGAGGAGAGTTGATGCAACGTGAAATGGAAATATAGGGCTGCATTTATTTAATTTTTACCCGTTAAATTATTTATGTTTATTTGAGTTGTCGTGTTTTTAATCAAATAAACGAGATCGCCTGTGATCCCAATTAATTAGATAAAGATTTGAATTTCAAATTAGTCGGTTAGTCGGTTAGAGTCAAATTAGGATAATTGGTTTCAATTTGAATTCGAGTTTCTATTTTTGAAACCTCATCCCTCCTATATAAAGGGATGATAGGCTAGTGTTTTTAGTCAGTTCAGTTGATATGAAAAATTGAGATTTTATCTCTCTCCTTCTCTCGTCTCTCTCTCCCCACGTGGTCTTCACGTTTCTCTCCTCCAAACCCCTCATGTTTCCGACGAGCTTCTTCTCTCAACCCCTCCATTCTCTTCTCAATCCCTCCATTTTCTTCTCCACCAAAATCCACCGTCAAATATTTTATTTTTCATCGTCGTCGAAAACCAATCCGCATCATAAACATAAATAAAATTAAATAAAAATTTCGACGACTCAAATAAACGTAAATAAAAATGACGGCTAAGATTTAAATAAATAGGCGGCCATATATTTCGGGTTCACGCTGCATCATTGTACAAATAAGTATTTATTTATAGTTGTATATAGTAATATAAACTATATTTAATTATAATTAATTTTTTAAAATTTGTTTAACTTAATAAAATAATAAAGGAATAAAAATGTATTAAAATAATAAAAAATATGTATATAGTGTATAATGAATATAGGTATATGTACCTATAATCTTATCTTTGTCATTTTTTACCGACATAAAACATGTAAATATACTAAATTAAAGAGAATAAAATGATTACATTTTTATGTTACAAGTTTTTTGATTTGAAATTGGTCAAAGAAGACCGATTGTTTCAGTAGAGGGCCGGCCCCTTCATTGGCTCCCACCCATAAAAAGTTGAGTCATCTGGTAAACATGACCAGTTGACCCAGTCTAGGGCTCTACCATCCTCTTCACCTCGCACCACCCCCTACTTCCTTGATTTATTCCTCTTCTCAAAAGCATCTTCTGGAACATTCTTCTTCATCAAACGTTGGTCTGATGTCCAGTGACGCTCGCCCTTGTCCACTCGCCCATCTAGGTTCAATGAAGTTGGTCGAATCCCATCGTCTATAAATAGCCCCCCTCCGTCGAAGCTAAACCATATTCTGCCATTTTCCCCATTTTCCTAGTGAGCTCTGAGTTCGTCGTCTGTTTGTGACAGCTCCGTCAAGGGTCCTCTCATTGCAACAATGGATTTGAGCGAGATTTTATCATCTTCGTCGCTACTCCGCTTACCGATGATCATCCAGCCTCCTCTGTCGTAGAGTTTTGGCAACGACCTCAGAGATCATCGATCTCCACCCCAGGTGATCGTCCATCATAGATCCAAGTTAGACTCTAGCCCTAACCCTCTGATCTCTCCTTGCATCCTCCTTCTTCACCTATCCACGTGTTCTCCATATATTCCCTCTTATTTCATCATCGATTCTGAATTTTCATGTGTTGATCACCATAGCCACACCTCCAATCCCCTTGCTTCTAATTTATCCTCAATGATCTGTCAGGTAGACTTCTTATGTTGCTGTATATGCCTCTCGTCTTTTGCGTTCCTTTGATTTTAGGTTGAAGGACACCACTTCGAGCAGTAGTATCATCTGTAGGGGTGTAGACCTCCAATCGAGAAGCAGATCATAGATATGAGTTCATGTGCATCATCTCAAGCGAAGCTTCATCGACTCTTTATTCCGATTGTAATTCATCATGTTTCGTTGGGCGAAAATGTGGGGAAGGAGCCCACGTTTTGTTAACAACATCAGTAAAGCTTGCTAATGCCAATTGAGGCCCAATCAAGGAGCATCCGAGCTCCATAGCCAGCTCCAGGAAACTAGGGTTCAAGATCCTCCTAGGGTTGGGCATTGGGCTGGGCCGGCCCGACCCGGCCCAAAACCCGACCCGTATAACCCGACCCAAACCCGAACCCGAAATTTAATGGGCGGGCCGTGGGCCCTAAAATGAGCCCATATTGATTAACGGGCCGGGTTTGGGCCTTAAAAGGCCCAAACCCGTTAGCCCGATAGCCCGATCCATTCTAAAGCAAATATATTTATATCCAGTACGGTATAATTATATCAATTATATTCATGTTCATTCCAAATACCATGTTCTAACTTTACTATCCTTATTCAAGTGTAGAATAAATGCTTAGATACATTAATAATCATATCCAATAGTGGATTGAGGATATTATTACATTAATATACAAGATTATTACATTAATATGCAATAATGGAATCTGTGTCCTCAAGTGTTACAGCATGTACAACTGTAAGTAACGAATTTGTATTGGGTCATAGTGCCCGCATTTACAATAGAATATGTAATGGTGAATTGAATGGTAGTTTAAGTCGCCATATTTTTACCACATTTGTATTTCCAACATACAATTAATGTTAAAATCACAAATTAGTTAGCATACTTTATAGTTTTAAACATGCACACATGCATAAGAAACAACCACACAAATGCAAGAAGAATGGAAGACATGATATTCGTATACATAGGTGTTAAATTGGGCCGGCCCGACCCGAACCCGACCCATTTTATTTGGGCCGGGTTTGGGCTTGGGCCTAATTTTTGAAAATAAAATGGGCCTAGGCCCGACCCGTTAGCCCATATTCTAAAATGGGCTTGGGCCGGGCCAAGGCGAACCCGGCCCGAGCCCGGCCCATGCCCAACCCTAGATCCTCCTATACTCCATCTCCGGGCACGATTCGAGGTCCATTGAACATGCAACCTTCCAAGGAAGCTCTCGGAACAGGTCCGAAATCGATCAATTCAGACACAACTAACTGGAATCGACCTTCTTTCTTGTTCTTCATGAAGAGCAGATATTGTCTGATAAAGTTCCTTTAACAACCAAGATTGATCTGGAGACATCTACTCCTAGCCATCGATATATAGCGACGCAATTGATCAGATTCATTCCTTAGGATTGCATTGTGATGCCTTCGATCAGAAGCTATCCAACGACTGAGATCTGATCCGCGACCCGAGCCTCGAACCTTGAGTGTCCCAAGCCGCAACAACCACTGAGAGCGAGCCATATGGAGAGTTGGTCGATGAAGCGCGTCTAACATAGAAGGTCGTATCGCGATATATCGTAGATATATCGGTGATATATCGGTATCGACAGGTCACTGATATATCGCTGATATGGTCGATATTTGTCCTTCCAAGGCCATTTTATTCACAATCTCGGTTCGATATCGGCGATATGGCTTCGATATATCGTCGATATATCGACGATATACCGTATCGACCTGGTGTCGATATCGATATGGCCATCCTTGCATCCGAGCATCGATCAGATCATGTGTAGCGGGCACATGATTAGGTTATTTACAGTGACTCGAACTTATCTTATTTTGTACATCAGTCCTTTTCTATTGTGAAGCAAGAGACAACTTATTATAAAAATTGTGGATCAAGCACGGACAATCAATATAGCACATTCATTTACAACCATTCCAAATTTTGGCATTAATGAGGATGTGCAATAAGGAATTACTTAGGCCTAAGATCACAAGATATGCAATCAAACTTATAGTGGTGCAAAGCTTGAAACAACACAAAACGAGATTGAAAATCATGAGTTATCAAGGTGAATGGTTCGAGATACCTAAGACTCGAATTGAACAAGGGTGGAAAGTGGGATCACTAATCAATAATCTCTACTCCTGCAATGATGTGACACAAGTCAGAAAATCATGGAACTTTTTAAATCTGCATTGAAAAATCATGGACGATTATTAAAAAACCGACCATCAGAGGGGTCTATGAGCCAATATATTGCATGAGCAAAAAGATGAAAGAAAATTATGGTAGAGGATTCAAGGCTTGGCCAGACATCACGAATGAGCAATTATGCATAATGCTCTTGCATACTCTTCAAAAAGATTATATTTATCCTAAAGAATTATTTATAGCATTAATTAAAAAAGGAATGGAAATATTTATTTAGAATCTAAAATTGGTGTGTTTGTGTCTAGCTTATTATTTCAACCCAAAGTACGAACATATACACAACCTTGGGATTAATACCGATCTGTTAGCATTTGTTTAGATTGTGATAGAGAAGCTCGTGAAGGATGAAAAACACGAAAATTGTGCATGAATGAGGTAGGAAATTATAGGAAACAATTCACAAGTTACTTAAAGAAAATTCTAGGTGGCGTACTATGACCTAACTTAATGCAGGTCAAGTTATATAAATGATCATTGGGGGCATTTAGAAGAATTATCAAGATCAATGGACGAAGCAATACTCTTCTCGATAAGTTTCCATATATTTATATATATATATATGTGTGTGTGTGTGTGTAACATAGATTTTCATAACTATATCCCTCTAATGTGTCATTCAAATTTCATCAAAAACAAAGACTTATATACGCTCCATCTAGAACATGCAATTTTAGCGGTCCTAGATTTGTTGTATTCGACATGTTCTGGATGTAGAGCATTGTCTCTATTTCTAACGTAATTTGCATGACATTTTAGAGGTATATAGTTATGAAAAACCATGGTAGTATTTTTCAAAAAAAATTTAAAAAAATAGACAAAAATGGATGTGAAGTACGTAAGGTTACCCACTTCATGAAGTAGGTTACCTTCTCTCTCTCTCTCTCTCTCTCTCTATATATATATATATATATACACATATGATACTTCTCAAGTACTATGACGATTATTTGTTAAACTCAAGGTTGCAGAAAGCAAGGTTACAAAAATCGATAGTCGGTACTCGGTCGGTAGGGTCACCAACTAAGGATTAATCGCCAGTCTGTCTTTAATCGATTTTGATTTTTAAAATTATTTTAAATATATAAATCATTTTATAGACATATTCTTATTTATTTACATAGATTTGTACATTTTTAAACAGTCATAATGAAAGAAACTAAGTAATTGAATTCAAAGTAAACACTAAATAAATTAGAATAATACTTCTTTTAAAAAATAAAAAATATGTTATCTCCAAACAAAAATCGGTCGACTAATCGACCTAGTTGGAAATAGTCAATACTCAGTCGACCACCCCACCTACTAGACTAGTCGGACCTACTAGTTGGGAGAGTCGGGGATTTTTACAACATTGGCAGAAAGCGGTAGTCGGTACTCGGTTGACAGGGTCACTTACTAAGGATTAATCGACAGTCGGGCGACTAATCAAATTTATTCGTCCAATAGTCAATTTTGATTTTTTTTAGTTATTTTAAATGTATAAATCATTTTTTATACATATTTTCTTAAATATTAAAATAGATTTATACATTTTCTATACTATTATAATGAAACAAAAGAAGAGATTGACTTTAAATATAACATTAAGCATAATAGTATATGTTCGCTTTTTAATAAAAACAAAAAAGCCTTCAAAAAAAATAAAAACAAAAAAAATAAAAAAGCTCGATGTAAAAGTCGGCCGACTAGTTGACCCAATTAGATGGGTTGACCGACTAATGGCCGACTAGGCCTAGTTGAGTCGGTTACCCCCTCCCCCGACTCGACTAGTCGTCAATTTTTACAAGCTTGGTTAAACTCAGTATTCTTTTTTGATTTTGAACAATTGAATGGTGGCCATTGGTTACTATACGGGCTAAAAGCTCCTAACTTGCAGCATAAGCATAAGGTAGTAGAAGTGTTGTCTCAAACTACATTTATGGGAGGATATGAGAATAATTCGAGTACACTTAACCCATGGCCTCAAATTGCAGTGAAATTCGGTCGAATTTCTGTCGAATATCAATATCCTGTTGAAATCAAAATTCGACTGAAATGGCCGAAATGACCGAAATATGGAGGCCCTAGTAAAAAAATGACCGAAATAACAGAAATTTCGGTCGAATTTCGACCGAAATTCCATTTCGATCGATCACCAAAATGGTGATCGAAATTGACATTTAAAGCCTTGACTTAACCTCATGCATTCTAAAAGAATGAACAAGTTGAGAGAGTAGAAGCTCAATGATCTTGTATATATACATTACAACTTGATGGTGAAGATAAAACATGCAAGAGAAAGGCAGGAGAGAGGACCCCATCGACCTTGTTATTTCAAAATGCACGATGACAATGTAGAGGATTCCTTCGGAAGTGGATGGACTCCAATGGTAATTCAATACTTTGATGAGGCGGGAGGAAGATAAAATCAAAATATAAGACAACAAATGGGTGTAGATGTTGATAATTACACAACATGATCAGAACTGATGACTGACCCTCTTGGAAGGTTGGAAATTAGTGATGATGATGATGTTGTTTCCATCACTTCTAGAGCAAAATCAAAATTAAGAAAATCAAAGGATGATAGTGGAGATGGTGTTAATAGTCGTAGTAGGTGGTGGTGGTGACTGGTGATGAATGGCTATATTCAGAAGGAATAATGGCAGAACACACAATCAATGATTAGAGGATGGGGTACAATCAAGTCATGAGTTTATATAACAACGTATAAATACATAGAGATAATTTACCCTAAATCCAAGTCCAGATCATGCAGAGCCTATGAATTATGAGGGATAACACATCTATGGAAATGATAGCTACATCATAGAGGATTTGAAACCTTCTATTAGTTTATTATGTATAGATGTAGGAAATTCACAACACGGAGATGCAACAACATCAAACCCTCTAGGTGGATATTGATCAATGATAAAAGATCAATTGACATATTTCTAAATACTTTCATGCACCTCCTCGGAATTCTCCTTCTTATGACCATGGCTATGGCTATGATTACGGTGATCAAATTTATCAACATAGCTACCAAGACCACCCTGATCCTCAATCCCAATATCAGAGCGAGAAGCTTTTGGGTGATGATAGTTATGAGATCTTTCTGAAATATTACTCGATAATGACTCCTCCCAAACTACCATCCCCACCTCAGAGATCGTTTCCGACTCCATCATCATCACGAAGTTTCAACACTCCTTGGCACTCTCATTGGGTCACCCGCAATACATGATCCAGTATTTTGTTGCTTATCCTCTCATTGGGATCCTGTTAGATGTGGATGAACATAAATTTATGCAGTACGTGATGAATTACAAGGTTATGTACTCATTTAGGCTAAATGACAAGAAGAATTATTGCCAATCTACAATATTATATGAGCGAAGACAAGGAAGGGAAGGTTATAACGGATCTGCCTGGTGGCTCTTGGTTTTGATTGTCTTCAACTAGGATCATATTTCGTTATTAATTTAGATGCATATATACTTATTTTTAGAGCACGTTGTGTGTTGTCATTTATTTTTATGAATGATGTAGTTTATATATTGTTGTATTATAAATCTCATTATTTACTTTCTATTATCACTCGCCAATAAACAATCAGCAACGATATGTGTGTTATATGTGATATAATGTCTATTAATGTTTTAAATACACCTCCATCTTGCATACATGAGCGTATTTGTATGTTTCTATTCATTTTAGGAACTAGGATGCTCTTTTTTGGACCATTTCCAAGATTTCGTCGATCCCTACGATATATTTCTGTATATCTCTTTTCAAACTTACAGATACGATATCGATATCTGCATCTATGCCATCACCACACCTCAATGAAATCAACAGTAGGAAGAATACATGCCAGCAGAGATAGGGATGATTGTGAAGATTGCTAAGATCAAATTATGCAAGATTCTACGGAAATATGCGCCTAATCATCTAATAATTTCTAACAATAACATGTCAATTTTCTCTTTGTAGATGTGCCATTTAGAAGCTTCAATGCCTTTTAGCATATGTGGTTGCTTTGCCCTTCACTTGTTATCAAAATTGCCAAGTACAAAGATAGATGATACATAGCCAGCTCAAAAACTAATGCCATCTAGAACCTCCAATAATTATAGACCAAAATCTATCAAAAAGACACTAACCGTTGCCACAGAGGTTAGCTATCGCCCCTGCAACCATCCGAAGAGTTTGAGGATCCTCGGCTTCAGATGAAGTCATTGACAATAAGCTAATCCCTCCTTGGCCCATTATAAGCTCCTGGTTTGTTTCTGCAAGGCAAAAGCAATATGTGACTATAGGTCGTAGATGACCAGATTACGGAGACAAAAAAAAAGAAATCAACCATTATATAGAAATGTAGAAATAGTTTCTAATATTATTATATGTTTCTGTACCTTGTTTCTATTTCTCTTTTCTATTTAGACATCCATGTAATTTACCCTTAAGGCCTCTCCCTATATAAGAGAGCCTAGGGTTTTCCTATGAATCATAACGAAGACTCCTTTCTTCTAACATGGTATCAGAGCCGCCTTAGGGCTCTCCTCCCTTCCCCACCCGCCGCCCCTCCTCTTCGCTCTCTCTCTCGTCTAGCCGCCGCCCCAACAGCGGCTCCCGGCGCCCCTCCGACATCCCCTTGCCACAGCCGCACCCTCCAGCGGCCCCCAGCCGCACCCTCCAGCGGGCCTGCCGCCCCTACCAGCGGCGCCCAGCCGTCCGTGCGGGCCCCCGAAGCCCTAGCGGCACCCTACTGCCGTCTACAAACGCCCCAGCGGCCCTCGTAGCCCCAGCGGCACTTCCCATCTGCCGCTGTAGGATTTCCAGTGGCCTCCAGCAGTCCATAGGCGTTGCTCTCGAGGCGATTCAAGGGCTGTAAGCTTCCTTCGAGGCGTGCCCTAGACCCCTCTTCCTCCGGTTTATGGATTTGAGTGCGTAAAAGTCTACACACGTACTCAAATCCGATGCAGTTGGTGTAGACATTCATCACATTGTCTATTCTCCCTTCGTCTTCTTCGAGCAGCAGTATGTCAGAATCGAAAGTTGATTTGCCCTCCACCGACGCATTCAAAGGTCCGGCGCCAATAGTCAAGATGGACGGGTCTAACTATGAGCTATGGGCTATGCAGTTCATGAGCCTCATGAAATCAAACGGTAAGAAACACATTCTTACCGAGGATGAGCCTGCGGAGAAGACAGGGATCTATGCCTCATGGGAGGCCGATGACGCTTACGCAAAAGTATGGTTGTCTGGTACGTTGACGATGGAGATAGCGAATGATGTCCTCCATCAGCCCACGGCTAAGGCAATGTGGGACATCCTTGCTGCTACGTATTCGCAGGTGCGAAATGAGACAAAGATGTTGCAGCTTCAACATGACATCTTTACGATGAAGCAGGCCGGCAGACCTCTCCATTCTCTATACACATCCCTAAGAGGGATGTTCGAGAAGCTATACAGTACCATTCCTCTGACTGCTACTCCGGAGCAGCAGAAGACATTCCGGAACGCCACCATGGTGGGCGTTCTACTTGCTGCCCTCGATCCTGAGTATGATGTTGCACCGTCACAGATCTTGGCAGATGCAGTTATTCCTCCAGTGGAGGATGTCTACAGGAGGCTCAGTCGTATTCATGTTTCCTCCAACTCTTCTACTCCACCCCCATCTGCAATGGCAGCTTCGCGTGGGAGAGGTGGACCACCTTCTTGGCGTGGTCGTGGACGTGGCCGTGGCTCTCAAGGAAGAGGCGGTCGAGTCAGTCAGATGTGCTCCTACTGTCACAGAACTGGACACTCAGAGGAGACATGCTACTCAAAACATGGGTTCCCAGCATCGGCACGGGTCGCAGAGCATTCACAGTCTCCATTACCGTCTACTGCAGATCATAGATTTGACGAACTCGTGGCCCGTCTCCGTGATATTATGCCACAGTCTTCTGGTGATTCATCTGGTGGCTCTTCAGATATTGCTGCTACAGCCTCTGCCAGTTCATCCGCTGCAGCCAGTTCCTCAGGTAGATCATCAGCCTTCATACCTTCACATGATATATCTGACTGGGTTATAGATTCTGGAGCTACACATCATCTGTGTCGAGATAGAGGTAGATTACAGGCCTACAGGGCTATTCCTCCAGGTCGCTCAGTACAGATAGCAGATGGTTCCCACTCACCCCTTGTTGGCCAGGGGGAGGTTTTCTTATCCTCCACTATGCAGCTACAGAATGTTTTACATGCCCCTGAGTTCTCACTGAATTTGCTATCTATTAGTTAGATTACAAAGGATTTGAATTGTCGAGCTATATTTGACACGTCTTCTCTCATTTTTCAGGACATACTCACGGGCAAGGTGATTGGTTGTGGCTCTGAGCAGAACAGTTTATATCGACTGGTCCGGGAATCCTATGCTGGCATCTCCACTCACTCTGCTGGACCAGTCTCACCTTACATTTGGCATCTTCGTTTTGGTCACCTTCCGCTCCAGAAGATGTGCCATCTTCTGCCCCAGATCTCTCCAAGTTCGTCGTTTCGGTGTGAAACATGTCAGTTAGGAAAGCATCACAGGTCGAGCTTTCCAGGTCGTCAGAGTCGGAGAAGTAGCTCCCCTTTTGAGTTGTTACATATAGATATATGGGGTCCGAGTCGTGTCCCCGATCACCAGGGGCACAGGTTCTATCTTGTGGTAGTAGATGACTTTTCTCGTGTCTCTTGGGTTTTTCTTCTGAAGAATAAGTCTGAAGCAGGCGATGTTATCAAAAATTTGATTAATGAAGTGCAGAATGTTTTCTCTTCTTCAGGCAAATATGTTCGGACTGATAATGCCCTGGAATTTTGTACACGTTCTCTTTCTCAATTTCTATCATTGAAGGGTATATTCATCAAACCACCTGCGCATATACATCCCAACAAAATGGTGTGGCGGAAAGAAAGCATCGCCATCTCTTGGATATCACTCGTACCTTTTTGATTCAAAGTTGTGCTCCTATTTCTTTCTGGGGGGATGCTGTCCTTACTGCATGCTATCTGGTCAATAGAATGCCGTCCTCTATCCTTGGAGAGAAGATACCCATTTCTCTTATTTTTCCTGACAAGGAGCTATCCTCACTGCCACCACGTGTCTTTGGTGCTGTGGCGTTTGTCCATCGTCTATCTCCTGGACTTGACAAGCTCTCTCCAAGAGCAGTCAAGTGCGTCTTTGTTGGGTATTCCAGAACCCAGAAGGGATACCGGTGTTACGATCCTACTACCAATAGGTACTTTGTTAGTGCGGATGTCACTTTCTTCGAGTCGGTTATGTATTTCTCGCCAGCTGGGGACAGAATGGTACCATCCACCACCGCTGATGATATTTTGGTTCCACCACCACCTGCTTGTCTTTCACCTGACTCGTCTCCTGTGTCAGTTTCTATGCCAACACCACCGCCACCACCACCTCCACCAACACCACCACCTCCACCTCCACCCATTCCACGGCGAATCATATCACCATTTCCTAACCACTATACGCGTCGGTCAGGTCCCGCTCAGACAGCAGATCAGCCAATCACTAAGCCTCAGGTATGTTCAGATGATGTTACTACTGACGGGTCAGGTTCGGTGCATATGCAGGATGACTCCTTACATGTGGACCCAGATGATGATCTGGATGTTCCGATTGCTATTCGGAAATAGAGACGACAGTGTGCATCCTATCCATTTGCTTCACAGGTTTCCTTCCACCGACTCACCGGTGATTTCCAGAAGTTTGCCACAGCTTTGTCTTCCGTGGACATACCACGGACATACCAGGAAGCCTTGAAGAGTGAATGCTGGAGACTTGCTATGGAAGAAGAAATGGGGGGCTTGCAGTCCCGTGGCACATGGTCGTTGGTCCCTGCGCCTCCTGATGCATCAGTTGTCAGCTGCAAATGGGTCTTCACAGTCAAATATCATGCGGATGGCACATTGGATAGGTACAAAGCACGCTTGGTTGCCCGAGGATTTACACAGACATATGACGTTGATTACATGGATACATTCTCTCCAGTGGGTTTTTCTTGGGTTTTTCTTCTGAAGAATAAGTCTGAAGCAGGCGATGTTATCAAAAATTTGATTAATGAAGTGCAGAATGTTTTCTCTTCTTCAGTCAAATATGTTCGGACTGATAATGCCCTGGAATTTTGTACACGTTCTCTTTCTCAATTTCTGTCATTGAAGGGTATTATTCATCAAACCACCTGCGCATATACATCCCAACAAAATGGTGTGGCGGAAAGAAAGCATCGCCATCTCTTGGATATCACTCGTACCTTTTTGATTCAAAGTTGTGCTCCTATTTCTTTCTGGGGGGGATGATGTCCTTACTGCATGCTATCTGGTCAATAGAATGCCGTCCTCTATCCTTGGAGAGAAGATACCCATTTCTCTTATTTTTCCTGACAAGGAGCTATTCTCACTGCCACCACGTGTCTTTGGTGCTGTGGCGTTTGTCCATCGTCTATCTCCTGGACTTGACAAGCTCTCTCCAAGAGAAGTCAAGTGCGTCTTTGTTGGGTATTCCAGAACCCAGAAGGGATACCGGTGTTACGATCCTACTACCAATAGGTACTTTGTTAGTGCGGATGTCACTTTCTTCGAGTCGGTTATGTATTTCTCGCCAGCTGGGGACAGAATGGTACCATCCACCACCGCTGATGATATTTTGGTTCCACCACCACCTGCTTGTCTTTCACCTGACTCGTCTCCTGTGTCAGTTTCTATGCCAGCACCACCACCACCACCACCTCCACCAACACCACCACCTCCACCCATTCCACGGCGAATCATATCACCATTTCCTAACCACTATACGCGTCGGTCAGGTCCCGCTCAGACAGCAGATCAGCCAATCACTAAGCCTCAGGTATGTTCAGATGATGTTACTACTGACGGGTCAGGTTCGGTGCATATGCAGGATGACTCCTTACACGTGGACCCAGATGATGATCTGGATGTTCCGATTGCTATTCGGAAATAGAGACGACAGTGTGCATCCTATCCATTTGCTTCACAGGTTTCCTTCCACCGACTCACCGGTGATTTCCAGAAGTTTGTCACAGCTTTGTCTTCCGTGGACATACCACGGACATACCAGGAAGCCTTGAAGAGTGAATGCTGGAGACTTGCTATGGAAGAAGAAATGGGGGCCTTGCAGTCCCGTGGCACATGGTCGTTGGTCCCTGCGCCTCCTGATGCATCAGTTGTCAGCTGCAAATGGGTCTTCACAGTCAAATATCATGCGGATGGCACATTGGATAGGTACAAAGCACGCTTGGTTGCCCGAGGATTTACACAGACATATGACGTTGATTACATGGATACATTCTCTCCAGTGGCGAGACACTCGACTCTCCGTATCCTCCTGTCTTTTGCAGTGGTTCGTGATTAGAGCATTTATCAGCTAGATGTCAAGAATGCATTTCTGTACGGGGACTTACAGGAGGAAGTCTACATGCAGCAGCCACCCGGGTTTACTGCTGAGGGGGAGAAGCATATGGTATGTAGACTTCACAAGGCTATATATGGCCTTAAACAAAGTCCACGAGCGTGGTTCCAGAAGCTGTCCAACCTAATTGAGCACCAGGGATTCAAGAGGTCCAATGCTGATCATTCGTTGTTTTTCCAGAAGTCCTTGGCAGGTACGATTGTCATAATGTCTATGTGGATGATATTCTTGTTACAGGAGACGATATTCAGGGCATAGCAAGGGCGAAGGCATTCCTAGGTCATCAGTTTGTTACAAAGGATCTTGGAACCAAGGTTTAAAAAAGCGCGAGGCGGTCTGAGGCGTTTTCTCTGAAATTGAGGCGAGGCGTAAGCCTCGAGGCGGTCGAGGCGTAAGCCTCAATTTTTTGGAAAAAAAATTAAAATTAAAGCAAAATACATTTAAAAAATATATAATAATATTACATTTTGCCAAAAACACATTTAGGAATAATTTAAAACTAGTAAAAGATACAATACATAAGCGATGAAAGCATTGAAGTTCAAAAAAATTAATACTAAGCCACTAATATACAGATTACAGAATATCAAGTTCCAATTCCAACTTCAATGACTCTATATGAGTATTAAACTAAAGTCTATACTTAATAATAAAGTACAATAGAAACCATAATCTTTAGTGCGAATAAAAAAATATTAATATGCCTTGAATCCCAATCAATTGTCTTGTTGGACGTAGTTGGAGAACTGTCATGTGCGATTTTTTTACTAATGATATTATTTGTATTCAGCTACTCACAATAAAATGTAGTAATTATTTTACTTCAGTCTTCACGTGTTTATTTTTCAACATTACTTCATATATCATATATGTGATAACTATTGTAAGTTCACAACTTATACAACCAAACAACAACATCAAGTTGCAAACTTGCAACTAATATAAAATTCTATTACAATTCAAACAAAAATATATGTAATAGAACTAGTATGTGTAGATGTATGATAAATTGAATATGATGTATACAAGATCATGTAACTTCGCTTGTTTCAAGCTATCTCTTCTCTTTGCATGGAGCTATATATATAGAAATATGCAAGGTTTAACATGGAAACAAAAATACAAAAATAAAAAATATAATGCTAAAAAAATAGGGTTATGTGTAACAAAAAAATGTAAAAAAAAAGCCTCATGACTCGAGGCTTACGCCTCCGCCTCGCCTCGAGCGCCTCACGCCTCGAGCGCCTCAGGCGAGGCTGAGGCGTACGCCCCTAAGACTATACCTGAGGCGTGCGCCTCGGGGCGTTTTAGGCCCGCCTCGCCTTGAGGCGTACGCCTTTGCGCCTCGAGGCGCCGCCTTTTAAAACTATGCTTGGAACCGTAAGATATTTTCTGGGGTTGGAATTTGCAAGGAATGCACATGGTTTGGTGATGACACAACGGAAGTACATTACAGACTTCCTGGTTGAGACTGGTATGGATGGGTGCAAACCATCAAGCATCCCCATGGACCCTAGCATGAAGTTATATGATGATGATACTGATGAAGTGGATAAGAGGAGATATAGAGAGATGGTGGGAAAACTCCTCTATATTACTATAACCCGTCCAGACATTGCATTTGCAGTTAGCAAGGTGAGTCAGTTTGTGGAGCAGCCCAGACAGGTTCACATGGATGCTATACACATGATACTGAGGTATCTGAAGTCTACTCCAGGATTAGGGCTACTATTCAGAAAGGGTGAAGACTTATCCATCTCAGCTTGTGCAGACGCAGATTATGCAGGATGCCCTAAGGATAGAAAATCAACCTTAGGGTTTGCAGTGTTTGTTGGAGGCTCTCTGGTTTCTTGGAAAAACAAGAAACAAACGGTGGTGACAAGATCCAGTGCAGAATCCGAATACAGGGCAATGGCCCAAGCCAGCACGGAAATGATGTGGGTTCGCTCCGTACTAGAAGATCTACGTGTAGCTGTACCTCTACCTATGAAGCTTCAGTGTGACAATCAGGCAGCATTGTTCATTGCCAACAATCCAACCTTCCATGAGAGGACCAAGCATATTGAAGTTGACTGCCATTACACCAGGGACCTGATCCAGAGAGGATTGATATCCACGGCCCATGTTAGCTCAGGAGATCAGACTGCCGATATATTCACCAAGCCATTGCTCAGAGGACCTTTCCAGAGATGTTCATCCAAGCTGAGCATGATCGACATCTATGCTCCACCTTGAGGGGGAGTGTAGAAATAGTTTCTAATATTATTATATGTTTCTGTACCTTGTTTCTATTTCTCTTTTCTATTTAGACATCCATGTAATTTACCCTTAAGGCCTCTCCCTATATAAGAGAGCCTAGGGTTTTCCTATGAATCATAACGAAGACTCCTTTCTTCTAACAAGAAATATAGGATAATTACAACAAGGAGAAATTGAGAAAAACAAACCAAGTTATTTACCATTCATTGCAAGGTTAGCGATTGCACCGGCAGCTACTCTTCTTATGGTCTCTTCCTCAGAGCTCCTAAGAAGCATCAACAAAGATGTGAGGCCTCCTGCTTCTACAATTTTTTCTTGATTTGCTTCTGCAGCAAACAAAACCAACATAGTTACGAATTGCACAACTAAACCAAAAGAAATGAAGTAAAATTCTATATTCATATTAATAATTAAAAATCAATACATCATCTTGTGATATGAGAAGTGGTAAAAGGCTACCTTCTGCAGCAAGATTTGCAACAACTTTGACAGCATGAATTCGGACATCAGCATCTTCAGATTCAAGCAAAGACAAGATTTTTTGCAAACCAACTGAGATGTCAAGAAAAATAGTAAATGTTAAAGTTTTCCATCATAGCAGGCATCCATACATGTGCATGCACGCTCTGTGTAATAACTTGCCTTGTTCAAATAGTTTGGCAATAGATGCTTTCTGACCATTTCCAGAGTCCCTAAGCTGAGAGTGACGAACTTGAGATATCAGAGACTCCAAACCAGGATAAACTTTCCCAGTTCCACCCTTATCTAAACTCCTCCTTGTCTAATAAGAATAAACAAGCTTCTTTTGAGAGTACAATAGACTAACTTTTTTGGGAAAAAATAAAACCAGAGAACATATAATTGTTAAAATATAGGAATTTTATAAGCACGAGGTTAATATATATATATATAATTACTGATAGAAAGTCTCCTGTTATGAGCTTAGATACACACAAACATATAAATTTAATTACTGATATAAAATTCCCTATTTTTGTCCTAGAATGCAATTTATCTCCCGTCATATTGATAGCATTGACTGCCCCCGTATGATATCCCATTTCATCGCTTCACCACTTGGGATTACATTTGATGGAAAACATGCTACCCTCTTTTTCAATACTCTGTGATAACATGCAACAAGCTTCAAATCTAATTCAAGCATCATGCGAAGCTCCCTTAAATACGGCATTAACAAATGCAAAGCTTCAATCTGATTAAAACAGTGGGCAGCCAACAAACAATACTATCAACATCGGGGGTGATTATTTTATTATAGGAGCTCTTTATACATGCAAACTCCATCGGCATGACCGGCATCGTGACGTTATCACACTCCACACTCTGATTCGCAATATAAGCAGAACTTCTAATCATGACTTCCAATGTGTGTATGAGTCGGAATCAAACATCCTGTTGAAATAATGTTGATAACCCCAGTAGGCACTCAAAGAACATTATAAACCACTTCAGTTATTGCTAGAAATGGTTAGGGAGGACAGTAGATACCCGCGGTTATGGGACTTGATTCTGAGGGCTCAAGGGGAGTCAAAAGGGATCTCAATGGGGGTGGAGGTTGCGGGGCTGGATCTCTTAACGGACGACGTCAACAGCCAAATGGCATGGGCAGGGTTGATATGATGATTGACGGAATATTCCTTGATAGGCTTAAGGACCAAATAGACCTTAAACAATAGGATAGAGGATAAGTTGAAATAACCTCAGGCTATATTGGGTTTGGTCAAGATAATTGTTATACCACGACATGATTCAATACAACTCTGGAAGACTAAGCGAGGGTAATCCTGCATCCAAATCTTAAATATTATTAGATGCCTTGGAAGCAGTTACATGGTTTGGTGGTGTATATATTTCTACCCTTGTTGATTATGAATTGATGAATGGCCCGACTTATGTCCGCAAACAAATGTGGAAACTTGTAGTACAAGAACTAAATATTTACATAGATCTAAAGGAATACCTCATCTGCTTCAAAACTCAATTGTAACAACTGACTCCTTAATATAGCTATCTCTTCTTCAAGCTTTGTCTTCTGGTAAGCCTCATCTTCAAGCATCTTCCGTAGTTTCAATATGTCAGCATTTACAGATACCTGGCATCAAAAATGGATATGATATAATAGTTTGCAACCACAAAAAGGGAACAAAAATGCAGAACTAAGCTAAGGGAAATATCCTAATGTGAGCTGACCTCTGACTTTCTTGTCTGTGTCAATTGGGATTTTAACTTGTTAATCTCGTCTTCAGCAGATTGTCTCGCAGTCCTTTCCTTTTGAACCAGTTCGTTCAATTCAGCAAACTCTTCTGCGGAGCATGGAGCCTATACCGAGAAAAAGTAGTCTGAATAAGTCATAAAATGTTAAGCACTTAGTGTAAGTGTGAAGATAAAAAAGAAAATAGGATGCTAAAACTTTCCAATACATGATCAAATCACCCAAACTGCACGTTCCATATCCCATTTCTTATGGATAAAATGCCTAATATTGATGATAAACTAGGGAAAAGATTAAGAATGCATCAGAACTGCTAATGATATAGGGAGGAAAAAATAAAATGGCGCGGGAATCAGGTAAACAGATATTATTCCTTTTTTAACTCTTTCAGAACATTCTCTAAGGAAACGTTCTTTCAATGTCATTCTTCTCCAACCATATTTCCACAAATAGTCGAACAGTATTGGTATTTGTCCGTGTTAGGTGTATCTAGCCACATCCACAGACCAAAATTCATCAAATCAATGAATCCAGAAAGAATAAGATGATGGAAAAACGACAGGCCTTTCAATCATATGTCAACTTATTATAAGTGGAGCCCGTAGCCTCGAGGAGGATGGTGGGACTGGGCATGTCGACCCTTGTGGAGATGAACAAGATGTTGTTTGTCAAATGGGTTACACTTGCACATTTGGGGCAGTAGATCAGAGTCATCAGACACGCTTTCTTCTTTGCTGTGAAGGATTAATGGAGTTCTTACTAGACTTTCTTGGTGGGTTGTGACGCGTTGCATCGCCCGAATGCAATGAAAAATTGGCAAGGGCCGCTACATCGCAGTCTGGATGTAGTTCAAAATTTGCAAGGGTTCTCGCATGAGGAACGCATGCGGGTAATTAAGCTAGTTCCGCTGCATCACTGCCCGGATGCAGTCCAAAATTTACAAGGGTTTTCGCATAATGGACGCATGCGAGTAAAGTTAGTCCAAAAGAGATTACAACGGAAGTTGTGGATTGGTAGTTGGAATTATTGGCACTTTAACTGGAAAGTTGATGGAGATAGTGGATACAATGGAAAGAAGGAAGATTCATATACTATGCCTTCAAGAGACTAAATGGGTTCGAGAAAAAGCAATGGAGATTGAAAAGACAAGCTTTAAACTTTGGTATTCAGGTAAAGATAAGGGTAGAAACGGTGCTGGAGTGGTTGTTATCATAAGGATTTGAAGGATTGTGTGGTTGAGGTGAAAAGATTCTTGGACCGAATTATTTTGCTAAAACTGGTGCTTGAAGAAGAAATTTTGAATATCACATCAGTTTATGCACCGCAAATTAGTTTAGATGAAAGGACGAAACAAGCTTTTTGGGAGGATTTGGATAAGAGTCTACAAGGAATCCCACAAAGAGAGATGATTTGCATCGGTGGAGATCTTAATGGACATGAGGGAAAAGATGCTTCAGGGTATGCTAGTATTCATGGAGGACATGGTTTTGGGGATAGAAATGAAGAGGGAAAAGCCATCCTGGATTTTGCAACGGCATATGATCTTTTCATAGCAAACACTCTCTTCAAGAAAAGGGAGGAACATTTAATTACTTATAAGAGTGGACCAACTAGAACGCAGATAGATTACTTTGCGTTGAGGAGAAGAGATAGGTTGTGTTGTAAAGACTGCAAAATAATCCCAGAAGAGAGTTTGACAACCCAACATCGTTTGTTAGTCTTGGATATAAAAATAAAAGGGTTGGTAAAGAAAATGAGGATTTCTAAGATAACTAGAACTAGATGGTGGAATCTTCCACTGAAGCAAGTGAGCTTCAGGGAGAAAATTTTAAAAGACTTATCTTGGGATAGTAGCGGTAGTGCAAACGAGATGTGAGAGGCAGTAGCATCTTGTATCCGAAAGATAGCCAAAGAGATGCTACGCGAGTCAAAAGGATGAGCTCCATGTCAAAAGGAGGCTTGGTGGTGGAGTGAAGGGGTGCAAGAGAAGCTAAAAATAAAAAGAGCTTGCTTTAAAGCTATGTCTAGAGATAGACAGAGGAAATTGATACAAACTACAAAATAACGAAGAAGGAAGCAAAGAAGGCCGTAAGCGAAGCTAAGTCAAAAGCTTATGAAGTTTTGTAAAAATCTCGACTCTAAGGAGGGACAGAAGGATATATTCAGGTTGGCCAATGCAAGAGAAAGAAAAACCAAAGACCTTTCTCAAGTGAGATGCATTAAGGACGAGGAAGGTCATGTGCTTGTTATTCAGAAGGATATAAAGACTAGATGGGAGCAGTACTTCCATAAACTTTTCATTGGGGAAGGAAATAGAGATATCACTTTGGGGGATCTAGCTTGTAGTGAAAGTTACTTGAATTGTGCATGTTATAGACAGATATAAAGAAAGGAAGTAGAGGAGGCTTTGAATGTTATAAGACCTGGAAAAAGGTGTAGTACTGGATGAAATCCCTGTAGAAGTATGGTGAGTTTTAGGTGAGTGTGGTTTGACTTGGTTTACGAATCTATTCAATATTATTTGGCGAAGCAAGAAAATGCCTGAAGATTGGAGGAGTATCGTGGTGCCTCTTTATAAGAATAAAGGAGACATTCAAAATTGTTCAAATTATAGAGGTATCAAGCTGATGTGTCACACTATGAAAATTTGGAAACGTGTGATCGAAATAAGGTTGAATTTCCAATGTAAAAGAAAACCAATTAGGATTCATGCCAAGTCGCTCAACGACTGAAGCCATTCATTTGCTGAGGAGAACAATGGAGATTTATAGAGCTAAAAGGAAGAATCTCCACGTGATCTTTATTGATTTGGAGAAGGCCTATGATTCTGTCACACGAGAGATATTGTAGAGAGTGTTGGAGAAGAGACAAATACATGTCCTATACATTAACCTCATAAAGGACATGTATGATAGGGCTTTGTCTTGTGTAAGAACCCCGTCTGGGAAGATTGGATATTTTGACATCAACACTGGTTTACATCAAGGTTCTGCTTTGAGTCCATTTCTTTTTACTTTGATTATGGACGAGTTGACCAATCACATTCAGGATGAGTTACCATGGTGTATGTTATTGCTGATGATATTGTGTTAACTGACAAGACTAGTGATGGAGTAAATGAGAAGATTGAGGTCTGGAGACATGAATTGGAGACTAAGGTGCCGTTCGGGTAGGGGGTAAACCTCCCCTTACCCCATTCTTTCTCTTTCCAAGTGGGTCCCACATTTTCCCTTTTTTAAAATATTAAATAAATTAAATTTATTCCATCTAATCCATAAAAAATAATATATTATACCATTATATCATATAAAAATTATAAACTACTCCACTTCTACTCACTTTTTCAAACTTCAATACAATCGCATCACAATAACTACTCGCTTTTTCAAACTTCAATACATTCATATCACAATAAACACGCTTCTAACCCACCCCCAGTTTAACCCTCTATCCAAACACCAAAACCCAAAATGGGTTATCTGCAATCAGTTTAACCCACATAAACCCACTATCCAAACACACCCTAAAGGATTTCGTATAAGTAGGGCTAAGACGGAATATATGGCGTGCACCTTTGATGAAAGCAATGGTGAAGGAATCGAGGTGAAGATTGGTGACGATAACATTCAGAAGAGAGATTCCTTTATGCAACATAATGGGGAAATTAATGGAGATGTTAGTAATAGAATAAATGCAGGCTGCCTAAAGTGGAGAGGAGCCTCTGTTGTTCTTTGTGATAAGAAAATTCCTTTAAAAATTAAAGGAAAGTTTTACAAAGCAGCCGTAAGAGCAGCTATACTTTATGGGTCTGAATGTTGGCATGTGAACCATAAACATATGCAACGAATGAATGTAGCAGAAATGAAAATACTAAGGTGGATGTGTGGACACACACGTAAAGATCGGATTCGGAATGATGCAATCAGAAAGAAAGTTGGCATAGCTTCGAGATGCGAGAAAACCGCTTAAGATGGTTTGGACATTTGCAAAGAAGATCAGTTGATGCACCAGTTAGGAGATGCGAGTGTTGGGATGTTGAGCCGGCTAAGAGAGGGCGAGGACGGCCCAAGAAGTGTTGGAAAGAGACCATACGAAGGGATATTAGTTTTGTAGATATAAGCCCGGGATTGGCCCCAAGATAGATCTGAATGGACGCGAAGAATCCATGTAGCCGACCCTCCTTAATTGTGGGAAAATGCTTTGTTGTTGTTGTTGTGTTCTTGGTGGGATGCAATATTGTGCACCCCGTTTGAACTTTTTTAGGTGAGGTTGTTCTTCCTGAGATCAGCCCTTTGAAGCATCTCTTGGGTGATGGTGGCCCTTTATGATTTTAGTTGATGATTGGACTAGTCGGGGGACTTTGTGTGACTGTTTCCCACATCTGTTTGTGATGGTTGCGAGCCTTGGGATGACGGGTTTGTGAAGTCTAGGGCACTGGGATCTGGTCCCATCAGTTCTGTCCTGAACTTTCGAACCAGTGCATGATGGAGTTCTTGTCGTTGACTGAGTCTCTCTCTTTCGAAAGTCTTGCTAGGCTTGATCACTAGAAGAAGGTGGATGGCCCTTTCTCGATGAGGAAGGCTTACATGGTGATCTACACGGATACACTAGTTGACTCGGGTGCCTATGTCGGAGTGCAAGCATATTTGGGGCGGAAAGATCACCCATCAGATCAGGATTACTCAGTGGTGTATAAGAAGGGCTCGGGTGATGACAAGTGCCCAAAGGCACGCTCTTCTAGGTGTCTAATGACTCCTGCCAGTGTTGTTCGTAGTAGTGGAGGACACTAGTCGCATGTTTCTTTACATGTACCACTTCGATAGACATATGGACGTAGGTCAATCTCGACAGGTGTCTGTTTAGAGCCAGCTCTGCTTTTTGGGTGTCAATTGGCTCATCTTGCATTGTCAAGATGACAAAGAAAATCTCAATGGTTATTGTTCTTCAGGCGATCTTGCTTGTGAAAAATGATGTAAATTTTTAAGTGAGGTTTTACGGGGAGAATGTAATGGGACATTCCTAGAATCCTGTGATTCTTGGTCTTTTTTATATTACCTAACCTGTGAATATAAAGTTTTTGGATGTCCATCTTTACGATGGGGCACCATTTTTCCTTTCAAGAAAACTTGTGGCAGCCTTTTGTCAATAATGCCTTGTACTAGATAAACAAACAAAGATTGAACCTTCAAAGTCCAGATTTCTAAACATATCAAAGAAAATCCAATCATATATTAGAAAGTGCTAAAAAAACTAGTCGTCACAATATCAACCAGTTTTACATACTCTAACTCACACCTACTTGTCTATATGTAACTATGGAAAACTCAAATATTTCAAAAAACAGTCAATGTCCTGGCCCCTTCAATATTCCAAGTAATCTTCATTTTCAAACCCCACCACCAATTTAACTGTTACAAAACGCATGGGACCATTTAGTACATGCGATTTAGGAGATGTTTTCCAAAGGTGATTCTTCAAACCGTCATATATTTTTACCCTCAAGGAAAGAGGTTGTGCTATTTTTATAATTTCAAGTCACTTCTGCTGTCGAAATCACTTTTTTCCAACCACTGATACAACCGAAATTTCAATTTATTTCATTCTAATTTTCTTCTTTTTTTTCCACTCCAAGGGTTACAACATGTGGATGTATCCATAAGGTGAAGTGCCATGCCTTTTAAATGAAGGATTTGCCTCTCGATGGCACGGTTCTATATAAAAAAGCCACCATCCCTTCGTAGTGGATAGATGATGCATGTGAAAATCAGATATGCGAGAAGAGAGAAAAGGTGCGACAATCCTCGTTGGTTGAGAGAGGAATGTGGACGAGAGGTGGAACTTCCGGACAATCAAAGAAGAGGATAAGTAGAAGAGTGATGAATTGCTCAATTGTCTGGTGCAGATTATTAACGGTGATAAATCAAGTTTATCAGTTGAACTAGGTAATACCTGATGGCTTCTAGTTTCTGATAAGGGATCGACTACGTTTCGCAAAATGTTGCTTCATTTATAGAATGATGGTGATTGGTGAGGGGTGGTGGAACTTTCAGGTTTTTGATTGATAAGTGGGCAAAGGATGGGATTTCTATGTGATCATTTTTTAAGGCTCTTTACGGTGCAGCCAATCGGGGTTTATATGAGCCGGAGGTTTGATCAGAGGAGACATGGCCTCCCTATGTTCGTCGTTGACATCTAGGAACATAGGATGCTGAATTTCATGAGGCTGAATGAATTTCATGAGATGGTGGAGGGACCTTCTAATGGATACGAGTACCATGGCCTCAAATTTCAGCGAAATTTGGTCGAATTTCTGTCGAATATCGATATTCAGTCGAAATCGAAATTCGACCGAAATGACCGAAACGACCGAAATATGGGGGTCCTAATACAAAAAATAACCGAAATTTCGGTCGAAATTCCACCGAAATTCCATCGAAATTCTGTTTTGGTCGATACCGAAATGGTGACCGAAACCGACATTTAAGGCCTTGAAGAGTACAGATCGTGGGAGGTACAGAGTTCTCTATATTCCCATTATGTTTGACCATGGAGATTTGACGCGGGATTGCATGTTAATTTTGGGAGATTTTTTAAATAATTATTAAAATATTCTTAATTAATTAAACAACCATCAAGTCATTATATTTAAAAAAATAGCCATCAATCGGCACATGAGGTGCCGATTTGGAGGCTTGAGGGATGTAAGTGTAAATTACCCAATGAGTTTGCCCAAATCGGCACCTCAAGTGCAAAATTGGACATCTCATTGGGTAATTTGCATTTCCAACATTTGGGTTATTTGTGCTTACATCCATCATTTGTTATCAATTATTTTTTCTACTAACCTCTTTTGTTATCAAAAGTATAACATTTGCCATAAGGATGTAATTACATTTGAATGATAAATGTATAATCCAATTATTTGTTTCTCGAGCTAAATAACATTGATTTTTATTCGATCTCACTCGTATCCGATCTTTAGTCGATCAATATTATTATTCACTTTTTATTTGATTCATATGCATATTCAATGAATATTGTATATGAATTCGTATCCAATTATATAGTTTCCTAAATCCTCATCCGACTCATATCTGTACGCAGATTTTTATTCGTATTCGATATAGACGACGTGAATATGGATGAGAAAATTGACACATCTTATATGTATCCGATCCTTTTCATCGCTAGTCAAAGTTGATCTGACCACTGTAAGGTTAAATTGAATTATTCACAATTACTACGTATAAATATAATTAATTAGAATAAGATATCTAATATATAATATATGAAGAAAACGAATTATAAATTAAAAATTGAAAATTTTGAAAATAACAATTTCAGTAATAAAAAGGATACACATTTACCATTCAAATGTAATTATATCCTTATGGCAAATGTTATACTTTTGATAACAAAAGAGGTTAGTTGAAAATACAATTAATAACAAATGATGGATGGAAGCACAAATAATTCAAATGATGGAAATGCAAATTACCCAATGAGGATGCCCAAATCGGCACTTGAGGTGCCGATTTGGGCAAACTCATTGGGTAATTTATGGGAATAATTACACCCATAACCCTGAGTAATTCCTCAATATCAATCATAACCCTGCATAATCGCGAATTACATGGGAAACCCTGGATAGTTACTCCGTCTCACGCCCATAGCCCTCCGTTAGTTTAATAGGTTAACTCAAATATATGAATGAGTTAATCTAACTCACCCTCAATCCAACGGTTAGGAAATAATCAAAAAAAATATCCCTCTCCATCAATCTAACTCACCCTCAATCCAACGGTTAGGAAATAATCAAAAAAAATATCCCTCTCCATCCACCCTCCCCTCCCCCTCCGTCGACCTCAATCTCCCCACTCCGACCCCCTCCCCTTCCCCCATCGTCGAAGGATAAGCTCGGGGAACTCGGGCACTTGAAGGTCGATGCGGACGGGAGGAAGAACTGACTGGAGAGCTGGACGCCAACGTACAGGGGTGCGAACTAGAGGTCTTCTCCTCGTTTCCAGGTGAGGAAGCGCGGCGGAGCTTCCCGGCGAAGCTCGATGGCGGTGGCAATGAGGGACATCTCCAGCTTGGATCTGCTGAGTCTCCTCCAATGCGTCTGATGTTCTCCGGTGGTTCGATTAGGCTCCCAATGGTGGAAGTTTCTACTCTGATTATGCTGAGGATGGAGGTGCTTCGTTTTCAAGGGATGACAAAGGAGGAGCTCCTCTATGGATAGGTGCTTCTGAAAATGACGACGGCTCTGCTAAATCAAATCTGGTAGGTTCTTGGATGCTGCACTAGTAGGTTGGGTGAGGTTAGAGGTTGATCGGCGGCGAAACTCTTACTCCGATCCACGACGGTGCTCGAGCTTGAGGTGCAAAGCCGTAGTGTCTGAAGGTACCAGTAGTTGAAGGACCGTGCTCGAGCTTCAAAGCTCGGCCATGGATGTTACCAAGGAGCAGAATGATGGATGTTCGCCACCCTCCCTCCAAGCTCGGCCATGGATGTTCGCCACCCTCCCTCCAAGCCGGCCACCAACGACTCCACCCCCCTCCTGGCCAGCCATCGCCTCCTCCCCATCTTGGCCCGCCGCTCCCCTCCCTCTAGGCATGTCTCCTCCCTACCCCTCCAAGCGAGCCACCGCCTCCCTCCCTCTCCCTTTAGACCCGCCGCTTTCCTCCCCCTCCATGCTCGCCACCTCCCTTCCCCTCCATGTCCGTCACCCTCCTCCCTCCAAGCCATCTGCCTCCCCCCTCCCCCCTACAGACTCGTCGCCCCCTCCCTCCACGCCCGCCACCTCCCTCCCCCTCTCCAGGACCGTCATTCCCTCTGTCCAGGCCCTCCGCCCCTCCCCCTCTAGGCTCACCGCCCCCTCCCTTCAATCCATCGCCTCCCCCTCTCCAGTCCTGTCGTCCCCATCCGTCTCGCCTAAATCGAAAGCGATCCCCAGTCAGATATTGAAGATAAAAAATAAAATGAATGGGAAATCCTCGATCGAAAGTGAAGGAAGAGGATGGCCTGGTGCATCAAGGAAAGGAAAAGAGATATAGGGCACGATTTGTAAATTCGGTAGAGTATTAGGGGTAATTTTGTCTTTTTCTAACGGAAACCGTCAACTATAACGGTCATCTGAAACGGAACATAACACAGGATTATGTCATGTAAGAGTTAAGCATTACTTGGGGTTTCACGTGTAATTCGCGATTATGCAGGGTTATGATTGATATTGAGGAATTACTCAGGGTTATGGATGTAATTATCCCTAATTTATACTTACATCCCTCAAGTCTCCAAATCGGCACCTTACTTCCCAAATCGGCACCTCAGGTGTCGATTGATGGCTGTTTTTTTAAATATTATGACTTGATGGTTGTTTAATTAATTAAGAATATTTTATTAATTATTTAAAAAAAGTCCTTTAATTTTCAGCTCTATGGTGCCGTTACATGTGAAAAGGCTTCCTTCGGTTGTCGAAAAGATGTTGGGAGATGACGAAAATTCAAGGAGTCAAAATTCTATACGAGAGTGTCGTAGAGTATCGAAAGGTTCAGACACTCCAAAAGATGTGAATCACATTATTTCGAATGTGCTCAATATAGGGAAGTTTGGGCTGGGATGGCAATTGACTGGTTGGACTATATGTGTGCGACAGGGTTATGACTCAAGGCCCGCAATTTTGTGGCCCAGCCCGGCCCATATCGCAGACATAAAACTCAGACCTCTTGTTCTTATGTGGGTGTTATGGTACATGTGCAACAAAGTGGAATTCCAATAAGAGAGATAATTTGCGGAAAATATCCTAGAATATGCAAAGGCTCTTCTTGAGCCTTAGACTTTGCAACTATCTTTGTGATTGTTAATATATTTAAATATTGGGTGTCTGCCATTATGGGTGCAAGTCCCTTTCATTAAAAAAGGGGGGTACGTTGCCTATCCATCCAAACCCCACTAGTTCATTTATATAGATACGGGTGAGATTACAAAATAAAATTAAGATAATAAAATTAATCTAACAAACCCTAATTGACCCCCTAAAAATGCTCTCAACTAAACTAACTAAATTATCTACCTATAATTTTGAGATTTTGCACTGATTTCCGAAAATAGCAAAAACAACAAAATAAGATTTATTTTATCAAATACTTAATTGGTGTAACTATCAATGGTGCTCCACTTCAGAAAAACTCGCATGTTGATAAGATGATTATTATCAAATGATGAGGATAGTAGATGGATGGGCACCTCATTTAAAATGGACAAACTGTCCACGAATTTCTTGCATGATTATGGGCTTGTGTGCAGTCTGAAATCTACAAAGCTGGAGTGTGTCCTTGTGAATTTTTCATAACCTTAGGTTTCGTGGGAATCTGTACAACATCATGACCATATAATGAAATTTGACACCAAAACTTCAAAGCTGGAGTTTTTTCTTCTGATTTTTTATAACCTTGGGCTTCTAGGTCTGTATAGAAATCACTAAAATCAATATCTACTTTAACGAAGTTGAGGATTGCATGGGATGATGGAATAATCCCTTGTTTCCCTTTGCAAAAGTATTCTTCCAGCAATTTCTAGAATCGGAGGTGATTATTGAAATTTGACCACATAAATGTACCCTTTATACGAGCACACTTCCAGTATTCATCGAGAAAGTTAGTGCAATATCCAGTCCTTCGTGGTTTTTCTCTCATTTCAACCCGCTCTTCTCAAGTAGAGTTCCATGTACCTATATTTTTGTTCTTGTTTATGGATTTCGCTTTATTTATTATATATCTTAACCTTGTATCAGAGTAGGATGATTCAAATATTTTGTTAAGCGAGGTTTGATTATTGTTTAAAATGTTACTTTTCATGAAGTCCTCTAACATATTCGATGGCGGCAAGGGCATTACCACATCTCCAGGTCACATCAGTATCTTAAAGATAGGTCGTGAAACATCTTGCAATGCTCAGGCACTGCTGCAACGACTGAAGAAAGGGAGGGTTAGGCTATGCATGAAGGAAAGACCATATAAGGAAAGGAAATTGAATGTGCTTGCATGATTGCAAGCTTGGAAAAGTTCACAATCAGGGTGGCGATGACCAAAGGCGTAAAGATTGAGATCAAGTAGGTCACTGGAGGTGGTAGCAGTCGCTTGAACAGCTAGAAGGCAGTTATGGTGCCAGACAATGGAGGCATACAAACAAGTCAGTGATGGTTGGAGTTGCAAAGGCTTCCTATAGTCGCAGGTATAGGCAGCAGTTACAAAGACGTTACCGAGAGGATGGTGGTCGATAAGCACCAGTTACACACAGGAGATGGAAGTTACCGAGAGGATGGTGGTCGATAAGCACCAGTTACACACAGGAGATGGAAGATGTTGATACATGAGTTATCTTTTTATTTGTTTATATATTTTCTATTCTTTCGGTCCTCTTTATGTAATTTTCCCAACAAGTGTTCCTCTATATAAAAGATCCTAGGGCCTCAAGAATAAACAAGTTATTATTTTCTCCTAACATGATAACAGATCGATGATCCTAGACCGGAGTTCTCGTACTCAACTCGTGCCCTAGCCCCCATCAACCACTCTCGCAACGCACCATATACGCCGTCGCCGCCTCTCACGCGGCTCCCGCGTGGCATCCAGCCGTCGCCAGCACCCCATGCAGGCCACCAGCTGCTGCCATACGCAGCAGCAGCCCTCCATGCAGCCACCTGACACTGTCAGCACCCTCTGCGCGGCACCCCCAGCCGTCGTCGACATCCATTTGAGCCGCCGTAGCGCCACCAACGGCCCCAAGGGTCAGTTTTTTTTCCTCTCCTTCGCAAAATTGCAGTTCGAAACGATCCAATTTTGACCGAAAAACGTGATTTCAGTCCTACAAGTAATGTTTTCCAGCCCTAACACGGATCGAGGATTGACGAGGATGGTTGTATGAGTCTACACATACAATCAATCCTCTATATGATCGTGTAGACTCGCTTAGATCGGTCTTTTCCCTAGTCGAGTCCATTTCGGCCTTCTTTCTCATCATGTCAGAGAGCAAGGGTGACGTTTTCTCTTCTTCTGGTGCCTTCAAGGGCTTGGTTCCCATTGTGAAAATGGATGAGACCAACTACGAGTTGTGATCCATGCAGTTTATGACCCTTGTGCAGTGCAATAACAAGGAGCACATTCTAACAAATCCGAAACCGCTATAGTTTGATATATACATGGCCAAGCATAATGATTGTCCTCTGCATACACTCTACTCTTCGCTTCATGGCATGTTTGAGAAACTTCACAACTTTATGTGTGTTACTACTTCTACGGAGCAGTAGATGGTATACAAGAACTCCACGATGGCTGGAGTTTTCTTGACAGCCATGGATCCGGAGTACGAGGCCGCTCGCACACAACTTCTTACAGGCACGACTATAACTCTCATGGAGGAGGCCTACAGTTGCCTCAGCAGACATCTTATCCCATCTAATGCCACTACACAAACCTCCTCAACGATGATTGCATCTGGCAGCAGTGGAGGTTCTACACCGTTCAGGGGGTGTCATCCCTGTAGCAGAGGAGCTGGACGTCGGCGTGGCTCCTGTACCTATTACTATCGTCCAAACCACTCTGAGGATACATGCTATCAGAAGCATGGATATCCCGCATCTGCTCGAGGACAGAGCAGATTGAGCCTCCAAACTTCGGCTCCTCAGGCAGATCCACGTATACTAGAGATAATGACTCTTATTGCCAGTACCACTACAGGTTCCTCAAATGTTGCAGCAACTACTAGAACCACTTTGAGCTCCTCATATCTAGCATATGCTTTTACTAGCTGTAGCAGGACAGATATGACAGAGTGGATCATGTACTCAGGAGCTTCCCACCATATGTGTGGAGATAGAGCCCAGTTCAGTTCTTACAGGTTTATACCCCCAGGAGATGGGTCATCATCACGAATGAGGTTTATTTACCCATCACAGGATATGGGGAGGTTCATTTGACGTCATCCATGTGCCTACAAAATGTTTTATATGCTCATGATTTTCAGATGAACTTGATTTTTATTAGTCATATCATAAAGCATCAACAATGACGTACCATCTTTGACCCCCCCTCCCCTTTTTTAGGCAAGAAAAGAGGGGGTATCATGCTATGGAGACCACCCCAATGTATTAAAGAGCGAGAGGGTTACATAGAGACTTACAAAGACGATGACTCTGCTAGAAATCAAGAGTGAAAAAAAATACATTTTCTCCATAAAAACAATCAGAAGAGAACAGACAACCATTCCTGCCCAAGCAAATAGCCCAGAGCAAAGCCAATGGGTGAACCAAATCCAGGCGAGGTCGGTTCCTCGCAGCGACCAACGACTCCCAAAAGAGATTCAGCTTTAGAGTATTCAGCCAATTCAAATTTACCTCCAACCAAATGGACTCAGTCAAGGAATACTTGAAGAAAAGATGGTCCACCATCTCGATACAAGTCTCGCACAAAGGGCAACGGTTGGAGATGCCAAAGAAAAGTCTTGTGCAACGGTCCCAAATCAGAAAACATCTTCTTCTCAGTAACCACAAGAAAAAACCAATCCTACAAGGCAGGCGCAACTCCCAAATCAAGTTACAGTCATGAGTCAGCAAATCCGTACAAGCAGGTGGGGGCCTAGAGATAGCCCTATAGGCCCTCCTGACACTGAAGCACTTGTCCTTCCAGACCCAATGGCAAGGTTCGAAATCTCGATTTCAATTTCATTTCGGTTCCCTCCAAAATTGAAATTTCGGTGAAATTTCGGGAAATTCCGATCGTTTCGGTGGAAATGTTGAAAATGGCACAGAAAAGCAATTTTTCGACCATTTTTTCGTAAATTAAGATCTTCCAAGTTATTACAACAATAAATAACTTACAAATACACTAATATCACACATATTGCTCATATACGTCCCTTATATCGCACATATCGGTCACATCGGTCAAATCGATGTTAATATTGATTCTTGGATGATACATAAAATCCAAGATCTTAAAAAAATAATAGCTTACAAATGCACACTTATATCACGCACATCTCTCATTAGTATGCCTTATATCACAACATATGAAGCATATCAGGCATATTGTTGAGCTAACTGATAGATACTGGAAATGAAAATCAAAATAACTAAGTTAACAACACTTAAAAGACATCTTTTGTTCATAAAAATAGACGAGCGTTTTAATTCTAAAATGTAGATAATGATTAATTAAATAATGTTTTGTTCATAAAAATAACTGTTGTGAACAAAGTTCTAAATTTCTAATGAATTACGGACTTACAATAAAGACGTATTCAAGCTCACATAGATAATATCATTGATATACATAAATATTGACGAAATTCACCGATATCGATCGAAATCCAGGAAATTTTATACTAAACCCCATGAATTTCAACCGAAATGGGTCGATATGTCATATCACCAAAATTTCGATCAAAATCCGAGAAATCGATATATATAGGTGTTTCGGTACCCATGACCTCTCGAAACCGACATTTTGTGAAAATTTCAATACTTGCCCAGTGGCCAATGCCAATAGAAGGCGTATTGCAAGGATGAAGAGCATCAAGCAACATGAGAAAGTCTTCCAACAGTTGGTCTGAGAAATCTGTCACAAAGTTAGGCATCTAGCTCCCATCGACCCAACACTCCGCCACACGTGCATTCGGGTTAGTCGCCAGCGCAATAGCCTCGGAAAAAAAACAAAGAGCACCAACACCTGACCAGTTGTCCCTCCAGAAAGTAAAGGAGCCATCGTCCCCCAGCACCGGGGAAAAAAGATCGTGAAACCGAGGTAAGACCGAACAAATCCTCTTTCAGAATACAGAGGACCATACCTGCAGGTGTCGCGCACTCCCATCACTGACGCCAATGTCATATATCCGGTGGAGAGGACGGTAGCAAATATCATCCTCCCCGCCCCACAACTGGCTAACCCATTTCAACAACACTTAGTTCATAGTCTCCAAATTCTTCACATCTAGCCCACCATCTGCCATAGGCAAGCATACTGTCTCCATTCCACCAGATGGACACCAGCATTCTCTTGACCAGAGTTCCCCAAAGAAATCTCCACATAAACTTCTCAAGTCTGATTCTAATACCTCCTGACAAGAGACGGGAGGACATAAAAAATATCGAGTTGGAAGAGAGAACACCCTTCACAAGAACGAGTCTTCCCATGCACGAAAGTAGTGCTGCTTTCTATCATGACAACTTCCACTTCATTTTCCCAACAAGCGGAAGCCAGTCCGTAATCTTGATCCTTCCTAAGGCGACATGGACTCCCAGATAAGTAATTGGCAAAGAACCGCAACTCGTACTAAGCTCCACAGCACAATCACTTACCTCCTCCTCAGAAAGGGCAAAGGGAACAAAAGTAGACTTTCCATGGTTAAGAGCAAGGCCGGACATCTTGCTGAAAATGTCCAAAATTTAGGCCATATCTCTAGCCTTCTCCTTCCCGCCCTCCACAAAGAAAACTATGTCGTCAGCATACTGCAAGAAAGGGATGGAGATATCTCCATACGAGTAGCCCGAGGTGAGGCTACTGCCAATGACCCGGTTCACCATGTAAGGTAAGACGTCCGCTGCAATAGAAAACAACAAAGGAGCAAGAGGGCACCCTTGATGAACCCTCCTCTGTGGCTGAAAGAAACCACCCTCAAGGTATCCATTGACAAGCACTGCATAAGAGATTGTAGTTACACAACGCTTCTTCCAAGTAATCCATTGATGAGGAAAACCCCCCCTACTAAGGGCCGTCCAAAAGAAACACCAATCCACTGAATCAGAGGCCTTAGAGAAGCCACTTTTCACAGAAATCCCTTCACCTTGTGTCTCTTCCAATCAGAAACCATTCCAGCATCCATGGTAATACTATATCCAATCTGCCTCGAAGGAATGAAAGCAGATTGCAAAGGAGAAATGAAATGCTCCATTACCCTACTCAGGCAAGTGACAAGCACCTTACCCACAATGAGGTAAACCGCATTGGAGAGTGCAATCGGTCTAAATTCTTCCATCTTTTCAACCACGACCTTCTTGGGAAGCACGAGAATAAGGGCCTTCTTCAGTCTTTCGAACCCAGTATTTCCCTGCAAATTCATTAATAACATCCACCACCTCATTGCCTATTAACTGCCAAAACTCACAGAAAAAGAACACGGGAAATCCATTCGGGCCCGAGGCCCCATTAGCATTAAGATTCCATACCGCACTTTTTACCTCCTCAGATATGAAACACTGCACAAGACTGTTGGCATGTGCCGCAGAAATCCAAACTGCCCCAACGTCGGTCCACCTCCACTGCCTCGGTTCCATCCTTCGAAAGGACTCATGGAAATGATCAGCTAGGGCTCTACCCATTTGACGATCCACCTAAACCCTGATCCCGTCCACCACCACAGATCGGAATACATTTCGCCTATGGCACCCGCTAGCCATCCAATGAAAAAAAGTCGTGTTGGCATCACCCTCCAAGATCCATTTCTGTCTGGACCGCTGTTTCCATTCAATAACCCTCTTCGTGTCTTCAGTTGCAATAATCTTCAAAGCTGCAAAGCTAACAACCCATTCATCCTCCACCAGATCTCTGACATCCTCAACATCATCTAGCCTACGCAAGTCTGCCTTAGCTGCGAGGCAGATGGCCAGACTGGATCCATGGATTTCCTTCCTATACTCACACAGATGATTGCAGAGCAAAACAAGCTTCTAGGCCAACCGATAAGCAGTCGAGCCAGAAACAGAGAGAGAAGATCAAAAATTTTGAACCCTCGCTCTGAAAAAATCCTCCAACAACCATGTCGTTCAAATCAAAAGAAGTTGTGAAGAGTCTCCCCATCCCCAGAGTCCCACAACAGTTGTGAATGATCAGATCTCATACGAGGCCGCGCAGAACAAAAGGAGAGGGGGAACTCTCGAAGAAGTTCTTGAGAAGCCGTGAACCCGTCGATCTGAGAGCGTGACCCAGAACTCCTTTAGGTACATCTGGTGTCAAAGACATCAATCACCTCAAGATATAGTTCATCGATCAAGTCAGCAAACACAAGCAACCCCGGGTCCTAACCATCCCGGGGCCTGGGACGGTCCGAGGAGAGAAGGGAGACATTGAAGTCGCCTCCCAAAAGCCAAGGCATCCCAAGGAAAGCAGCTCTGGCATTCCAAATATCAGCCCATATCTCATCTCTCAACGTAGGAAGGCAAGGCCCATAAATACAAGAAACCAATAACTGCAAACCTCCACTACGTTCTCCAGAAGAACAGAAAGAACATGTCTGGCCTTGAACTCCGCATGAACCGAGAAAAGGGATTCCTTCCACGCCACAATCAAGCCCCCCTAGAACCAACCGCTTCAAAAGCACAGAAGCCAGAGAGGGACCAAACCCAAACGAGTTCCAAGTCACCATATCACACGAAGACAGCTTAAACTCCTGCAATAGAACAATGTCACAACCCCACTCCAGAAACTGTTGCTCATTAACCGTCGCTTCTCTAGGTCACCCAGACCCCTAACATTTCATGTTAACACCTTCATTGGACAACATTGATCTCCCCCTCCCCCAATATATACCACTCTCGCTGCAAATGCCACATGAGCCATCTCCTCCGAGATAACATTGATCGACAAGTCCTTTGCTCCTGCCGCTTCTGAGGCCTATAACTCTAAGCTTCCTCTCAAAACCACGGTCCCCTGGCTCCAAACAAGAGCTCAAAGAAGCAGCAGGAGGATCATAGCTTGCTCCAACCGAGTGGGTCATCGATTTAACAGCTTGACTCAAATCCACAGCCCAATCAGCAGACGAGAGCCGCACGAGCGCACCGCCCCCGACAGAGCCAATACCTCCATAGGCGGAGGAGAAACCAGACACCCGTCAGGGCCATCCACCGCTTGCTCACCGGACGGAGAAGGGTTCTGCGGCAGAACCTGCTTGATCGAATTCATCATCAACACAGCACTCAGAGAAGACGATTGAAAACGGGGCTCAACAACAACTGAGATCGAAACCCGGGGCTCTGAGAAAGCAATGGACTCGAACAAGGGATCCTCACAACCAAACTCGGGTACATCAAGCGGGTCAGCAATTGAAGCAGCACAAGTGGATCCGGGATCAGTGATCGAGTTGGCATTAACTCGAAAAGGAGGGGAATGGATTGGAACTTCAATCAAGGGCAAAGAACCCTTCGCATTCCCCACCTCAGCAGAAAGATCCGAGAGCCGAGGCAATGCAACCGACTAATCTGTACAAGGAAACCCAAAAGGGAGAGGAAGAGACGACGAACCACCAGGGAGATGCCACGTTCCCAAGAAAGAAGGCAGCCCAAGAGGGAGAACCGAAATGCTAGGGCAAGGGGAAAATGAATGTGATAGCAAAGATTTCGGCGAGAAAGAAGGGCCCACCGACTCGGGCACTGTCTCCACCACCAGCCCGAAGATAGCACGTCCTACACGGACAGAGCACGAAGAGTCTGCAGAAGAGTGAGGGCTTCCTTCAAGCAGAACGAACGTAGCTAGAGGATCGGAGCTAGGTTGTAGCCCATCTGAAATGATCTTCGTTGCGAATCCAAGAGGCCTCAACATCGAACACAGCGTTGACAGAGAACACGAGAGGAATGGAACCCCAAGGACTCGAGCAACACACAACATCCTTCTTGTACCTTCGCCATCCGCGAAACGGGGGAGTCGCCAGATGCATCGTGTGACTCTACCTCCCACCAGGAGCAACGAGGCTTCCGGCCTCGACAAGCCTCTCACGTAGCAGCAATTAACATTAAGGCGATCACATCTCCCGAGAAGGAGGAGTCCAACACTGAACACACCTCAGATCGAACCGAATCAGCATCCAGGTGGCCATTGATTCCAGAACCCAGAACAATAGAACTCTTTGCAGTGATCTGATTTATCATGAAATTCGCACTAACAGGGCCTTCCGCCACAACCGCAGCGAAGGATCTTCGGTGATCAACCGAAGCTAGTTCTCCATGAATGTGGCTACAACGTCCCCTACCCCGTTATGACCACTCTGCTTACAACCCGACCGACGATGACCAACGGCATTACAGGAGAAGCAACTCAGAGGAAGAATGCACCCGACGCATCTATTGTGTTTCAGGACATACTCACTGGCAGGGTGATTGGATGTGGCCCAAAGCAGCATGGCTCTAGTGATGGTCTAGCCTCTTCATATTAGTGCCTCTACTATTCCTACCGTATCAACCTCAACATATTTGTGGTACCATTGTTTTGGCTACCTTCCTCTGCAGAAGATGTCTCGTGTCCTCCCACAGATTTCCACGTAATCTCTTTTCCAGAGTGAGGCTTGCCATCTTGGGAAGTGTTGGAGCAAATCTGTCACTTATGTGAGATGGGTTAATGGATCCCTTCAGGATCCAGTCACCACATCTAATGTTCAGTCCCACATCTACCAATGGTAGGACTTGGAGGGACTGTGGAGGCTATAAAAGAAGCCCCAGACATCCTGTATCAAATGAGAAAGTGCAATGAACACATCAACCCTTTCAGGCATTCTCCTGTGGTTTCTTCTCGCTCCTTAAGGAGTAGGGTTTCACGTACAAATATCAGTGTTCTTTCTTGTTATTATTCTTTTTCTCTGACCATGTTTCCGTATATCTATATTTCTAACATGATATCAGAGCGGGTCGATTCTTGGTTGATTTTTTGAAGAGTTATCGTCCAAGACCGTTCAAGTTCGAGTTTTGATTTTTATGTTTTTCTCAAAATCAAATTTTCCGCCGTCATAGAAATCTGAAAGATCGATTTATGTAGATCTATTATGATAGGATTCAAGTCCATGGACGTGGTTGTTAAAGATAAAGTAATAGGATTTCTTTCTTGAAACAATAAATGCATATTCCGATGTTCGTCATGAAGATAATGGCACGTGATTCTGACCACAACTCCAGCCACAGTTCTTAAAAAAAAGATCTACGAAGGAATTAAAAAAAGAGGCAGCGATCGCCGCATCCCAGGCGATGTCCCTCTTCTCCGTGCGAGATCTCCAGGTGCAACCCATCGCCGCCCCCGCAATGCCTCCTCTTCAGGTGGAGGCCTCTCCGATGTCATCATTCAGGACGGACTTCAATGGGTATATGGTGTGATTCAGCCCCTTCTACGAACATTGTATGCTAGTGGCCACCTCCCAGAACTTTTGGCATCCTCGGCAATGACCGCCTCCACATCCAGGACTTGGACCCCGCCACGAGCGCCCTGGTCGAGCCCCGACTGCCCTTCGATACCTCAGACGATGCCTACGACTACTTGTGGTCTGAGTCACACGACTCCTCTTCGTGTCCGCCCATATCCATCTTTTAGCGGCATGCTAGAAGCTCACATCAATAGCGACGGTGGTGGAAGAGGCCCTGGTGGCGTATAGATCCCTTCTAAGGGCGGCAAAGAAGGTGTTCCCTGGCGACGAGCACATGATCTCGTGCATACCATTGTGCGTCGATGCCCACCTAGCCCCTCCATGATCGGCTTGCGGTACGTGATGATTTTCTCCATGAGGCGGTGTGATCCTCTTCCCCGGCAGGGGTGGCGTTCTCGTGAGAGGGGTTTCCCATGGGAACCCTAAATAGGGCTTCTCTAGTGCGTACCCAAGTAGGCTGAACATTTTAAAGAAAAAGAGTGGAGCGAACAACACAAGTGGGCTGACAAAAGACAGAAAGAGAAAGAGAGGCCCATTAAAAAAGGATGGGCCCTGCATGAAAAAAAGAGGATGAGCTTGAATAGAAAAAAAGATTTGTGAAAAAAGAAGAAAAAAATGAACATTTGAAAAAAATGAAAGGCCTAAAAAGGAAATAGCCAAGAAAAAAAGGAAGGAAAAGGCGAAAGAACAACTTATTCAAAAAATGAAATGATTTGAAAAAAAATGATTGAACGTTGTGTTAGAGATTATCGTATATGGTTGTTGCTTTATTTAACTCTATTTCCTTATGCATTGTTTCCTTATGCACCCCTATTTCCTTTTGTATTGTTACCTTTTGTAACCCCACAGGGGTATTTGTGTAAGCTCTCTCCTGAGCACCCTAGGGTTTAGTCCTATAAAAGGACCCCTAGACCTCACAGAATAAACACACAATATTCTTCTCATGTTATCTCCACATGGTATCAGAGCAGCGGTCCTAGACCGGTGGTCTGACCTAGCATCCCTCCACCACCAGCCGCCCCTTCCTTCTGTTCGAGTGCTTCTACGCACTCTCGACTAGGGCTTCGCGCGAGCCCGTGCGCCTCTGCACACTTGCGCCTCTCGATCGCAAGGGCTCCAGGGCTTGCGCCCCTCGATCGCAAGGGCTCCAGGGCCTCTCCAACTCGCGCGGCTTCTCCAGGGCTCCAGGGCTCCATCGCGCCTCTCCATCGCGCGATAGGGGTTCCTCGCGCCTCTCCATCGCGCGGCTTCTCCAGGGCTCCAGGGCTCCATCGCGCCTCTCCATCGCGCGATAGGGGTTCCTCGCGCCTCTCCATCGCGCATCTCCATCGCGCGTGGGCTCCATAGCGCGCGGGCCTGAGGGCTCCTGCGCCTCTCCATAGCACGCGACAGGGCTGAGGGAACAATCGCGCACTCTTTGCCAGGACTCCATCGCGCACTCTTCGCCAGGGCTGAGGGCTTCTTCGCCAGGACTCCATCTCGCGCGGAGGCTCCACGCCTGGGAACCATCGCGCACAAGCCTGAAGGCTCCTGCGCCTGCGCCTCTTAGCAATCCAGCGCAACAGCGCCAATCTGGACTAGGGTCTCTACGCTTGTGCCTGCTAGGGCCCCGTACACCTGCGCGAAAGGGCTCCTGCAGTCCTCGAGACAACTGCTGCTGCCGCCCTAAATTTCTTGTTCTATCTTGGTTTAGGGCGTAGATCCTTCAATACTCTACAAAGATGTGCAACGAAGAGGTTCTACATATTAACTACAACTGCATCTGGGTCACTTTTTCTTGACCTGGAGATGCTATCATGACGTCAATCGAGACCAAGCCTATGTATCCTCCTTCTTCTTTGATGATACAAGGCACATCTATCAAATTGAAAGGGTCCGAAAACTATGTTCTCTGGTCTCGATCCTTCAAGATATTTATTGGTGGCCAAAGAAAGAGTGCCATCCTCACAAAGACTCCTCCGTCTATCACTGATGCAGATTATGAAAGCTGGTTTGTCGACAATTGCCAGGTAATTACTTGGATGACAAATAGTGTAGATCCAAATATTGCTGCCAATCTTTTATATAAAGATACTGCTAAAGCCATGTGGGAAAATCTTGAGCACACATATTCCCAGAAAACTACCAAATCTCGTCTTTCTGATATATACACAAGAATTTGGTCTACTAATCAAGAAGAATCCAGCCTTACTGAATACTATCAAACACTTTCAAGCTTGTTTGAAGAACTTCTTATCTTTCAACTTGCATGTTGTGATAAGCAAGTAGGTGAACGGGCTTCATTCGAAGTACAAAATAGCTAAAGATCAAATTCTTATGGCAGATAATTTACCTACGATCGAAATCATATTTGGTCGACTACAGGAACTAAAAGCTCCGGCTCAAAATTCTCTGGTTCATCCTTCTACGGAGACAGCAGCTCACTATTCATCTGGGCAAAGAGGACGTCATTCTTATCCCAGAGGCCGAGGTCGTGGCCGCAGCCGTGACTCTGGTCGTGGACGTGAATCTGAACGAGGTCGTGGTCGTGATTTCTCTACTGGTCGTTACCCTGCATGCGTACACTGTGGTCGCATGAATCATCCTTCTGAGCGTTGCTGGGCTACATTTGGAAAGCAACCAAGTGCTCATAACACTTATGACGACGAACCACATGAAACAAACAATGATACAACTAATCAGAATACAGATGGACTACTTACTCCATTCACTGCTTCTGAATATACTCGTCTACGACAACTTCTAAATGATTCTGCTTCATCAACCAAAGACATGACTGCATCTGCTGCTACTGCTAGCCTTGCCACTACCTCAGGTACAGTAGCCAACTCAGTCTCTGTTACCAAACATGCATGGATTATTGATTCTGGTGCCTCCACTCATCTAACTGGAGATGCCAGTCTACTCACCTCTTCTCAACCCTCTACCACTATAAAGAGTGTTCGTGTTGCCAATGGCGATCATTCTCCTGTTACTGCTATCGGAACTATTGACTTCTCCAACAAACTACGACTGACAGATGTGCATTGTGCTCCAGCTTTCCCACTCAGTCTTTTATCGGTTCAGAAGCTATGTCAAGAGCTACATTGTCGTGATATTTTTGATGAATTCTGTTGCTATTTTCAGGACATCCGGACGAGGCAGATTTTTGGTGGGGGACATGAGAGGAATGGTCTATATTACCTCAACAACACGTCTACTTCCAACTTTGCTGGCGCTACTTCCATCTCTGAAGAACCTCTTCTATGGCATCATCGTCTGGGACATCCCTCTGCCAAGGCTATCTCTATGATGTTCCCTGAACTATCTAACCTAAAACCCTTCGACTGTGAAGCATGTCAGTTCGAAAAACATCATAGAGTTTCCTTTCCTGCTAGAACTGAGTCTCGTCGCACTACTCCTTTCTTCTTAATTCATTGTGATATTTGAGGACCCTGTCCGGTCAAAACTATTAGTGGTCATAAGTACTTTTCTGTTTTTGTGGATGACTACAGTCGTCTATCTTGGGTTTTCCTGTTAAAGGAATGATCAGAAATAAATATCATTGTCAAGAACTTCTTCCATTATGTCAAAAAAAATTTCTCTACTACTATTAAAATCTTTCGTTCTGATAATGCTCTGGAATTTACTCAGAATGACCTGATAACCTTCTTTGCCTCTCAGGGAACCATACATCAAACTTCTTGTCCATATACATCCCAACAAAATGGTGTGGCTGAAAGAAAACTGAGACACCTTCTTGATATTGCACGATCCTTACTCACTCATATGAATGTTCCCAAGATATATTGGGGTAATGCGGTCCTCACTGTTGTTCATCTTATAAACAGGGTCCCCTCTGCTTCTCTACATGGCGCCACTCCTTTCAACTTACTTTATCCCAAGGAGAAACCTTTCCCTTTACCATTACGGATTTCTGGATGCACAGCCTTTGTTCATAATTTTCATACTACTGATAAACTATCTGCTTGTGCTATCAAATGTGTCTTTCTAGGGTATTCCCAAACTCAAAAAGGGTACATATGTTATAATCCCAGCGAACATCGTTATTACGTTTCTCTAGATGTCACCTTCTTTGAACAAAACAGCTTCTTCACTCAGCCAGTATCCGATATTCCACTACAGTTTCCTCCTCCACCAATTGTCTACAAAAGAAGAACTGTATCCAATCCTGTTCATGTTCCTTTACCTATTCCACTGTTGCAGGAAACTATGCCATCCTCTAGTGCTCCCACCAATGCTGCCCCGGATAGTTCTCAGGAGCTTCCGATCGCTCTACGAAGAACAAAGAGGCAATGTACACTTCATCCAATATCTCATTTCACCTCTACTAATGGGTTATCTTGCTCTGACAAAAGATATGCAGATGCCATAATGTCTATTTCTGTTCCCAAAGATCATCATAATGCACTACAAGATGAGGGATGGAGAATGGCAATGAATGACGAAATGGAGGCATTACAGTTCCGAAAAACATGGGAACTAGTCAAACGCCCTCCTGGATGTAAACCTATTGCATGCCGCTGGATCTTCACTACAAAGCAGTCCCCTGATGGCTCTATTGATCGTTTAAAGGCAGACTTGTAGCAAAAGGCTTTACTCAAACATATGGGGTAGACTACTTCGAAACATTCTCCCCTGTGGCTCGAATGGGATCCATACGAACTATCATATTTGTGGCCGTCAACAAAGGGTGGCCTATGTTTCAGTTAGATGTCAAGAATGCATTTCTATATGGTGAGCTTGACGAAGAAGTGTAGATGATACAACCCCCAGGTTACGAAGTCGATGGAGAGTATGTATGCCGACTTCATAAAGCCATCTACGGACTAAAGCAGAGTCCAAGAGCTTGGTTTGATAGACTGAGTACAGAGATTGGCACCATGGGATTTCAGAGGACTACGTCTGATTATTCGATCTTTGTCAGGAAACGACAGACTGGTATTGTCATTCTTGTTGTATATGTAAACGATATGATTATTACTGGAGACGATGACCAAGGTATACTAGAAACCAAGGCTTTCTTGCAGAAAGTATTTGTCACCAAGGATCTTGGACAACTTCGCTATTTTCTAGGCATAGAAGCCATACGTACTAAGAAGGGCTTACATATGTCGCAAAGGAAATATTGCCTTGACATACTAACTGAGGCTGGACTAATCGGGTGCAAACCCTCAGGAATTCCAGCAGAGCCTAGAAAACACTCTGCATCCAATGATCCTCTCTTTGAAGACACTACACGATATAGGAGCTTAGTTGGCAAACTTCTATATCTTACAGTCACTAGACCTGATATATCTTATGCTGTTAACAGAGCCAGCCAATATATGGAGAAACCATGCTACAGCCATTGGCAAGATGTACTTCAAATACTTCGTTACCTAAAAGACTCGCCAGGACGAGGAATCTTCTATGGGGCAAATGGTCACACAAATCCGATTGCATATGCTGACGTCGATTATGCAAGCTCTCCTGAAGACCGTCGATCTACAACTGGATATGCTATGATGGTAGGAGGGAACCTGGTAAGTTGGAGAAGCAAGAAACAAGCAGTTGTTTCAAGATCCAGTGCTGAAGCTGAATATAGAGCAATGGCTCAGGCTACGTGTGAGATCACATGGCTGCTCACTTTTCTACAAGAAATAAATGCTGCTACATCCACTCCTATTTCCTTGTACTGTGACAACAAATCAGCTACCTACATTGCTACCAATCCTGTGTTCCATGAAAGAACAAAACATATTGAGATTGATTGTCACTTTATCAGAGATGTTGTACGTGGAGGGAAGATAACCACGCCACACATTTCAACAGATCTTCAACTTGCTGATATCTTTACTAAGGCGGTCACTAAGAAGCGGCTTTCCTGGATAACTTCCAAGTTGGGCATGATTGATGAATATGCTCCAACTTGAGGGGGAGTGTTAGAGATTATCGTATATGGTTGTTGCTTTATTTAACGCTATTTCCTTATGCATTGTTTCCTTATGCACCTCTGTTTCCTTTTGCATTGTTTCCCTTTGTAACCCCACAGGGGTATTTGTGTAAGCTCTCTCCTGAGCACCCTAGGGTTTAGTCCTATATAAGGACCCCTAGACCTCACAGAATAAACACACAATATTCTTCTCATGTTATCTCCACACGTTGAAAAAGTTATTAGCTTATGTGATGTTTTTGTCTCCCCACATTTTCTTGTCTTCTCCCAACTTTGCAATGCCATTGTTTTCAGACAAGTATGAGAGAAAGGGAGAGTATTGTGTAGAGCTCTACATGTCAGTTTTTCAGATTCTCCAGATTCCAGGCCAGCCTGATTTCAGACTCTACAGTTCAGATGTTCAGACTCGATGATTGGTTCCGAGTCTTCAGTTTCGTGAGCACGTGTTTGCCATCTTTTGTGTGGTCACCATTTTTGTGTTTGGTCTCAGAGTTTTCATGTGATCTATAGGGACTCAATAGTAGAGATCTCGTTCCCTATGCCATGTGGGCTAGGATTTTCATGTGATTTCATAGGGACTCCAGAGTAGAGATCCCATTCTCTGAGTCAGTATGGGAGAGACCTAGTTCTCTGACGACGAGACTTTTCATACTCCATTCTCCAGCGACCGTAGACTCCGACGAGGATGTCTCCACGGCTTTTTTCACTTCAGCCCTTCAGAGATGGAGCAGTTGTCCACATAATTGTGACGGGCTAAAGTACTCCGACGAGCCGACTCATTTCAGTTGTGGTGACTCTGAAAGGCACAGTATAGAGCACACCCAGTTCGACTCGCACTCCAACCCGTATGTTCCTCCTCACCTGCACGACATGAGAAGCAACGTCCTCGACAGCAACCGACAGTTGTGTTTGCGTTGAGTCGATATTGTCCTTAGTGTCTTGTATTGTGATTTGAGGGATTTCTTTATATTTGTCCAAGATGAGCATTGCATGCTCCAGCTTGAGGGGGAGTTTTGGAGTATATGTGTCACTAGTGTAAGATGGGTAAGTGGATTCCACATCCAGTGTTTACTCCCACATCTACCAATGGTGGGACTTGGAGGGTCTGTAGAGGCAATATAAGAAGCCCCATACCTCCTGTATCAAATGAGAAAGTCCAATGAACACATCAACGCCATGAGGCGTTCTCCCGTGGTTTCATCTCGCTCCTTAGGGAGTAGAGTTCCAACTAAAAATCATGGTGTTCTTTCTTGCTATTATTCTTTTTCTCAGACCATGCTTCCGCATTTCCATATTTTAAACAAGAAGCATCACCACTCCTCTTTTCCTAGTCATCAGAGATGTAGCAATACTTAGTTATTTGAGGCTATTCACTTAGATATTTGGGGTTCGAGTCATGTTCCTGATCACTAAGGATATCATTTTTATCTTATTGGTGCAGATGACTATGGTAAATTCTCTTGGGTTTTTTTGTAAAAAAATAAATCAGAAGTTGAGTCTGTCATTAAAACCTTTATTAATGAAATAATGATTTTTTCTCTACTATTGTCAAGTATTTCTAAGTTCCTCGGGTCTCTTGCCATCGCACATCAGACCTCGTATGCCTACACATCCAACCAGAATGGTGTTGCCAAACGCAAACACCGTCATTTACTTAATGTAACCCGGACCCTTTTGATTCAGAGTCGTGCCCCTCACTCTTATTGGGGTGATGTGGTCCTCGCAGCTTGTAACTTGGTGAATCGTATGCCAGCTTCTATTTTAGGAGAAAAGGTTCCTTTCCCGATTGCATTTCCCGAGAAGGATCTGTTCTCTCTTACACCTCGAATGTTTGTCTTTGTGTCCTTTGTTCACAACCTAACACGTGATCGTAACAAGCTCTCCCATAGAGCTATCAAGTATGTCTTTCTTGGCTACTCTCATACCCAGAAGAGGTACTGCTGTTTTGATCCACTTGGGAAGAAAAACTTTGCCAGTGTTTCATCTTCTTTGAGTCTGTTATGTAATTCTCTCCTACAGGTGCCAAGTCGGCCCATCTGACTCTGGTGAGGAGGTATACATGCCTCCTCCTACAGCTGCACCACCTTCAATACCTGCTCAGCTACTTTGTCTCCACCAACAACAACACCACCACCTCTAGTACTTACACCTGCTCCTGTGATTGCCCCTAAACCGCCACCCAGCACCTTGACATAGTTTTTACCATGTATGTTTACTCACAGGTCACATTGTTCCCCCTGCTCACAGGTCTTCCCCATCATCCAGCATGATCCAGGTATGTAAAGAGCACAATGTTTCTACTGATAGCATTGGCGATTTTTCTATGCAGCGGGATTCCTTACAAGATGAGTAGGTGCCCTCTTAGAAGGGTAGTTTACAGGTTCGGGAGGAGGCAGATGATCTAGATGTGCATACTACTCTGTGAAAGCAGAGCTGTACTTGTGCTACATATCCTCTTCCAACCCATGTTTCCTTGAACTGACTCTGGTGAGGAGGTATACATGCCTCCTCCTACAGCTGCACCACCTTCAATACCTGCTCAGCTACTTTGTCTCCACCAACAACAACACCACCACCTCTAGTACTTACACTTGCTCCTGTGATTGCCCCTAAACCGCCACCCAGCACCTTGACATAGTTTTTACCATGTATGTTTACTCACAGGTCACATTGTTCCCCCTGCTCACAGGTCTTCCCCATCATCCAGCATGATCCAGGTATGTAAAGAGCACAATGTTTCTACTGATAGCATTGGCGATTTTTCTATGCAGCGGGATTCCTTACAAGATGAGTAGGTGCCCTCTTAGAAGGGTAGTTTACAGGTTCGGGAGGAGGCAGATGATCTAGATGTGCATACTACTCTGTGAAAGCAGAGCTGTACTTGTGCTACATATCCTCTTCCAACCCATGTTTCCTTGAACTGACTCTCAGAGGAGTTTAGGAGATTTTTTGTGAGGCTATCAGCAATGCAAATACGACGAACATATCATGAGGTCATATAGGACAACCAGTGACATCTTGCCATAGAGGAGGAGATGGTCTTGCTACAGTCGCGTGGCACTTGGACCATTGTTACAGCTCCTATATGAGTATCTGTCGTTGAATGCAAATGGATGTTTACAGTGAAGCATCGAGCATATTGCAGAATGGATCACTACAAGGAGAGATTTGTGGCTCGTAGGTTCACCCAAACATATGGGGTGGACTATCACGATACATTCTCTCCAGTAGCTCAGCATTCGACACTACGAGTTCTTCTTTTTGTTGCAGTGACACGAGACTGGCCCCTATATTAGCTTGATGTGAAGAATGCATTTCTCTATGATGACCTACATGAGGAGGTCTACATACAACCATGGTAAGCCATATCGCAATATATCAGCGATATACATGTATCGACATGTGACCGATATATCGCTGATATGGCCGATATTTGCCCATCCAAGATTATTTTCTTCACAAAATCGATCTGATATCAGCGATAGACGTCGATATATCGGCGATGTATCGGTGATATATCGTATCGACACGATATCGATACTGATATTACCTAAACTACATACAACAGCCACATGCGTTTGTTGCTGAGGGGGAGTATCAAAAGAATTGTAGGCTTCAGAAGGTAATCTATGGCCTAGAGTCCAAGAGCATGTTTCTAGAAGCTCTCGAAACTGATAAAGCAACAGGGGTTTGTTAGATCGATTGTTGATCATCACTATCTGTTCAGAGGACTCAGAGAGGCACAATTGCCAAACTTGTTTATGGTGATGACATCATTGTTACAGAGGATGATGAGCACGGCATCCAAGATGCTAAGGATTTCCTAAGTCAGCAGCTTGTGACTAAGGCAAGATTGTAAAAAATCAACTGACTAGGTCGACTAGTCGGCTCGATTAATTGACTCAGTGGACTAGCCAACTCGGCTAGGGATAGTCGACCTTTAGTCAGGTAAAGCGACCAATTAGGCCGATTAATTGGTTTAGTCGGCTGACTAATCGGATGAGTTTTGCAAGTGGATCCAGATACCTAATTGTTGAGGAATTAGGTTACTGAACGCCTCTTTGAAATCTCACACTCTCTTCGAAACCCTCTCCACGCGATCATCGCACCTCCTCCGATCGCCATCTCCTCCGGTCGCTCCAGCCAGCATTGCGATCCTCTCCCCCCACTCCAGCTAGCTCAGTGTTCCTCTCCTCTCGCTCCAGCTAGCGTCACCGACCTAAAGGTTAGGGTTTCTACTTTTTGCCGCTTTTTATAATATTGTGGAGGATACCTTGATAGACATGATTTTTTTCCAATTACTACATGCTTTGTGTTTGGTGAACTCTTCAAATTTCAACGAAGACAACCACTTCAAACAATCATAAAGATATCGTTCTTTAGTACTCGACTTTGTTTATTTGTAATGTAGATATCTGCATGAATAGATCTTCCTTTTGATCTTATAACATACCAATATGTGAAGCCAATATCAACTAAACAAAGTCATCAATTACTGTCCATTTGGTAGGATCAAAATTTCTTTATTCAGCTTATGGATTGTATGGTCTGCAGCTTCTGAAGTTGTAAAAATGACAAGCGTCTGCTCTGGAAAATTCAAATAATTCCATATATATTTTTTGTTTGATGAAGATGAAGAAGAGCTTCATTTGGATGATGGCATTGATGGAGATGAATGACTCTTTACTTGCTACTTGAGTTATTTTTGTTTTGGCATGTTGTATATGTTTCTGAACATTAGCTCGTATAATGTAGCTAACATTTGTTCTCAACTTGCCTCTTTTTTCCTTCTTTTCCTTCAATTACTTCATTTTTAGCTCTTGTAAAATTTAAAATTGCTAAATCTATGCAAATTTATGACAATATATGTATACAAATTAATTTATATATTTAAAATAATAAAAAAATCAAAACCGACTAATGCCTGACTAAATCCGATTAGTCATCTGATGGTCGACTAATCTTTAGTCAGTGACCTAGCCGACCGAGTACTGACTGCCGACTTCTACAATCTAGGATTAAGGACCTTGGCAGTCTACGCTACTTCCTTGGACTGGAGTTTGCCAGAAACCAATGAGGTCTTGTGATGACTCAGATGAAATATGTTATAGATCTTCTCTCTGAGACATGCATGGAAGCATGGAAGGTCGTATCCCGATATATCGGCGATATATCGGCGATATATCGGTATCGACTGGTCACCGATATATCGTCGATATGTCCGATATCGGGTATCGACAAGCAAAAAAGGTGAGCTGAATCCCGATGTCGGCGATATGGCGTCGATATATCGCCGATATATCGGCGATATATCGGTATCGACATGGTACCGATATCGATACTGATATCGATATGTCCTTCCATGCATGGAAGGTTGCATGATTGCCACTACTCTATAGACCCGAGCATGAAGCTATATAATGATAACACTAAGGATGTAGACAAGATGAGATACATGGAGCTCATTGAGAAGCTCCTATATGTGACCATCACCAGACCAGATATATCCTTTGCTGTAAGCAAAGTGAGTCAGTTCATGGAGTAACCTAGATAGGAACATATGGATGTGGTACATATGATTCTGATGTATCTGAAGACCTCACCTGGCATTGGTCTTCTATATAGTAGAGGGACATCCCTTGTCATTACAGCTTGTGTAGATGCAGATTATACGGGATGTCCAAAGGATAGAAAATCCACCTCCAGTTTTGCAGTGTTCATAGGGAGTTCCTTGGTGTCGTAGAAGAGCAAGAAGGAGAGGGTCATCGCCAGATCCAGTGCAGAATTAGAGTACAAAGCCATGGAATAGGCTGGTATAGAGATGGTGTGGGTCAAATCGGTTCTTACTGACCAAGCAGCTGAGGTGCCAATTCCCATGCACCTCCAATACGACAACCAGGTTGCCCTCTTCATTATTAACAATCCAACCTTCTATGAGATGACCAAGCATGTCGAGGTAGATTGTCACTACACTCCAGACATGATTCAAACGGATCTCATCTCTACTACACATGTCAGCTCAAGAGATCAGACTACAGACATGCTTACCAAGGCTCTAACCAAAGGATATTACCAGAGATGTTCCAAGCCAAGCATGATTGATATCTACGCTTCAGCTTGAAGGGAAGTATTGAGATATGAGATAACTTTTTATTCTTTTATGTATTTTTTATTCTTTATGTCCTCTTTTTTGTAATTTGTCCAACAAGTTTCTCCTCTATATAAGAGAACCCAAGGCCTCATGAGTAAAAAAGCTATTGTTTTCTATCAACAGAAGAGGGTGGTATATAACACCATGGGAGGCAGAGGTAGTCTCTGCCATGGAGCACAAGATCGATCATACTACTAAAAAATGAAGCAGCAGACGCACTATGCTGACACGAGGTTACATTACGTAAGACACCTCCCCAACCTAGAATTGCAAGCTAGAAGTGTCAAGGTTGTGCATGCATTTATGTAGTCCTTTACAAGCTATTGGTATTATTGATGGAAAGGGAGATTGACTTTGAGATAACACTTTTTCCTAACATGTAATTGATCCTCATTCTTCCATATAGGGTGGTAGATATTGAACTTGGGTAGCTCAATATGTAGTTGACACAAGTAACTTGAGAAAGGATTTGTCCCTCCTAATACTTTCAGTTTTGATTGTGAAGAAAGAATGATGGATCTATCATCAATGCATCTTGTCATAGATATAGAAAACTATATGATAGGAGAACCAAGAACCATTGTCCACTCCCTAATATATATAGTTGGCTTGATCAATGGCAAAGTTTGATAATGTTCTTCAAGATCTATCGGCAATATGTAATACCAACTACATTAAAAGGATCCAAACATCCTCAATATCACCAGTTGTTGAAAAAGGATTCAGAAAGTCTGTTTCTGTGCCATATACGGCTACAATAAATTCATGGTGATGTTGTTTAGCCAAAAGAATGCTCTAACCTTATTCGTGGAGTTAATGAATATGGTGCTTAGACCTTATTCAGATAATGTCGCTAGGATGCTCATCAACGGTGTTCCGGAGTTGTGAAAAAATGGTTGTACCTTAACGTTTTTTTACTATGGACTATACAAACAAAAACGGTTCTAATAAAAATTTACAGCAACCTGATTCAGGGACACATAATTACATGTTGGAGCACATAACATGGATTGCCGGATTTGATAGCACAACATCCCTCCAGTTTTATTTGCATGGCATCTGTAGGATAGCCAGATTGTAAAGATTATTTTGTTATTCTGATACTAATTGATGTAAATGAAACCGCGGATAAGAGGAGAGAAAAACAATAGGCATGATGAGCCTCACCGATTGAGAGAAACAGGGATAAGAGGTGGAAGGTTCGGAAATTAAAGAAGATGAGGATAGGCAGGGGCAATCTCCAAAAGTCTGGTCAACTTAGGACAGAATCTACCTATCCACCTCATACTGACCCACCCTGTTTAGCTAAAAAAGATAACTTAACCTTCCAAAACCACAGTACCACTATTAAGTAGAGAATGGCGGGATTACAAAATGAATGAGAAAATTAAACTAAATCTAACAAATTATAATCGATACCTAAAAAGATTATTTAATTAACTAAAGTATCCACCACATAACTTTAAACGATATCAATTAATGTAAAATAAAAAAATAAAGATGAAACTGAAATTAAAAGAAAAATTGATACAAATCCTCACTAATCAAATCCCTGTTCAATATTTGTCAGTAGAGTGTAAACAAATAAAATATAGTTATTTGCCCTTGGTTTATTATCTCTCCCTTCCTGTAGATTCGTTTCATGCCCCTATCCAACAATCCCTTTCTCAGCTTGGGCATGTTCGTTGTCTCCTCCCCTCAAGCCCCCATTTCTCTCTAAAATTCTAACTGTGTTAATTGGTATTAGAACATGGCCTTTAAGTTGTTCTCCCAACTTGAAGATCCTACAAGATACTTGAAGAAGAAGAAGACTGAAAGGAGTAGGCACACTACAAATCTTCAGATCTCCGGAAGTTGAAGGATCTACACATATCATTAGTGAAGGTTCAAGCCATGATGACAACGATGAAGGAATTAGAAGTCATTAAAGATGAAAGTTTGCAAAAAAAAATATGCAAAAGGAAGCATCCCCGAACTTTTTCAGAGTTCTGCCAACCACTGGGAGACCAAATCTGTTCAATGCAATTGGTAGCAAACATCGAGAGATGACTAGAGTGAGAAGGGCTGAGGTATCACCTAGTAGAAAAAAAAGGAGGGAAGAGATGGAGAAGCTCCAAATTTTCCTTAGTTTATAAAGCATTCTTACAAAAACGTAGCTACCCCTTTGTGAGAAATAGTATAAGCTTTCAAGAATGAAATAAAGATACAACCAAATCTAACCAAATACTAATTAAGTGTAACCTAGAATAAACAGTCCTAATGGTTTGACTCTCCTAATCATTAACTCCTCTGATTCAGATATGGCGAATTATTAAAACCAAATACTACAATAAAAATATATAGGTCAATTAATCACAACTACCTAGTACCTAGTACTTCCATAGCCATTTTCTACTTTGGTTTTTGTTAACAAGTACCATAAGGCATTGTATTTGACGCAAAAGAGGGGAAAACATGCTAAGATGTCTAAGACAAATTGATTAATTAAAGAGAGAGACATTACATGAACCAAGACTCGAGGAGAGTTTTAGCATTATGAGAAACATTTTCTACATAAAAACGCTCAGCACAGAAAATAGCTCCATTGCGTGCCAACCAAGGTGTCCAGATCACAACCACAGGTAGTAACTTTTTGTAGGCCAGAAGCGGGAAGTGAAAAGCGACTTCCAAAATTTGGTTTGGTTAATGGCGCCCAACCAATCTAAAGCACTTTTTCAGCCATATTTTCTTTTTCCTTCTCATAAATATGGCACTATTATGGCCAAAATGATATCATCTTCCATATTAGTATCTCGACTTGCCAATGGCTATCAACTTATCATATGATGCATAACAGCAGAGAAAATGACTCAAATACAGCAAAGTTATCATCAGTATACATCTGCGGGAAGGAAAGATACAGAGGCAAGAAAGTCATTGGTAAACAAGGGCCATTAGATGAAATGAGAGTTCATTACAGGTGCATACCAAACCTAAGGAAATTACCTCATCATTATAAGTACAGATTTAAAAAAGACATTTACCTCATCATTATAAGATTTATTTGATCGGCAGTCTTTGTTTTGCAAGTGACTTTGCTGGCGAATCATCCATTGCTCCTCTAGCTTCTTTATTGACTCCAAATAATCATTTTGATATTTTTGTCTTTCATTCTGCAAAAATAAAAGGATATTACCACCCTGCCTCCAAACTGCTTGGTATTAAATATGAGAAAGTGACTCAATAGTGCTTGGTATTAAATACGAGAAAATGGATCGAAGCCTGGATCCTAAAGAAACAAAGTACTTATATATCTGCATAGTATATTCTGTAAACGCCAATTTGGTTGCATACGACCCAGAACATATATTTTCTAAAGAAAGTCCATAATTTAATAACATGTGTCAGCATTAAACAGGAAGTCATGGCGTGATTGTGGCATGTATCGGTGAAAGCATACATAAAGCTTCCGGATGGCTGACTGAAAGCATAATTAGTGTTCCCCTTTGGTGCCTAAGAAGGGACCGGTTCTGTGACAAAGTGAGAAGAGGAAGGTTGCTGGGTGCGACGGATACGAGGTGTGACAGATGCGAGGACGGCGTGGAGGATGCGAACCACATCTTTTTTGGGTGCAGGACGTCAGCCAGCGTGTGGGAGTCGTTGGGGCTCTCGTGGGTTCGGGCATCCGATGCGAGGCAGTTTTGGAGATCTATTCGGGATGTTGGTATTGGATCATCCGGCGATGTCTCCAAGCCTTTTGCCACGCTCTGGGCTATTTGGCTTGCCAGGAATGATACGATCTTCAAGGGCCAGCGGTTTTATTTTGAAAATGTACTAGCTAAATGTAATGACATGTACAATTTCTGGTTATCCAACTGATGTACAATCTCACTGATCAATGAATGTGTTGGTGTGGTGACTCCCGACTTGGGAGGGCACCCCCGTCTTTCTTATTCAAAAAAAAAATAATTAGTGTTCCCCTCTCATGAGGCAAAAAGGATGACTAGCAAAGCACACTTGAGTATGAGCATGAGATCAAATTTCCCGGAAATTCGGTCAAATTTCGGTTTCGGTGGGTGGTCGAAATTCGGCTGAAATTTGGGGGCTCTAGTTCAAAAACCAACCAAAATGAGCGAAGTTTCGGTCGAAATTTTGTTTCGGTCAGTCACCGAAATCAAACCGAAATTCGACATTTAAGATCTTGAGTGTGAGAAAAGGACTTTTTTTTAAGGGGTGCACAAGAATCCCATAAAATCCGTACCCTGATCCAATCATGTTATTGGATTGGATTGATTTTATCATGACAATGGATCAAATTGGAATTTTCAAATCCACTATGCCACAGATCAGATCGAATCATTACCAAAATCATATCCTTTACATTCATATATTTATATATATGCACATACATACATATATAGTGGGTACGGAACACGCATCAGTATGCTTCCCTCTTGCATTTTCCATAAAATAATCCCAAAGCCAACAGAGTACCCTTCCTCTCTGCCCCTTTAAGCCCTGCCACCACCAAAACTCGCATCACCAACCTCGGGCAAGCAAATACGGTGTGCCGCCTCCCACCCATGTGCCATGTTATGCCACCCCATCCAAGTACAGTGAAGAGTCTTTCATCCGATCTTTTTTTTTACAGCAACAGAGCTGGACCTGTCGCTTGTGGATTTAGGGTTTTTACGCAAACCTACGATCGAGAATGGGAAGCTGGACATAGGTGCACATTGCCCTTGCTGTGATGTGTTTTTTATGTTTTGATTATGCATAAACTTATCTTTTCGAGCATTCTAAACGTATAAATTACCAAAAAACTAAAATCGGTGCTTTAAGTGTTGGATCTAAAATCAAATATGCATGGTTTGAATTATAATAAATAATACTCATTGCCTGAATCTCATAGGCTATTACAAGTCGTCAAAATGGAGCAACATATACACTTGAAATTCCGTGTGGATACATGCTGGATCTTTGTGCATGTTTCGGCAACTGTACGAAATGCATGAATACAACTCTAATCTTTCTTCAACAACAATCTAAATATACATTTAGATTTATAACTCCAGTCTGTATGGATATCGAAAGGGGAACACTAATTATCGAAAGGGGAACACTAATTATGCTAATTCGATATCCATATCATGAATATGCATGAATACAACTTTCGATATGGATGTATCCCGATATCTCGGCGATATATCGCCGATATATCGGTATCCACACGATACAGCCATATCGGGATATGCATGAATACAATCTAAATATGCATGAATACAACTTTCGATATGGTTGTATCCCGATATATCGGCGATATATCGCCGATATATCGGTATCGACACAATATCAATATCGAAATCGATATATCGATATATCCGATTTTCAGCATTTTCTTCAGAAAGATTCCTATATATAGCGATATATCGTCGATATATCGGCGATATATCGATATCGACACGATATCGAAACGCTATCGATATCGATATGTCCTTCCATGGTTATAAATCATATGTCTACATAAACTCTACCGCATGTTATCAATGATTGTTATTTGTTAATTCATATGTACGCTTGATGTTTTTTGAATGAGAGAGTATGTGTGATACATAAATGTTGTTAATGAAATAAATAATGCGGGCGCGTAATCAGAACAAGAACATAAACAAAAGAATAAAAACACTCAAGAACACCATGACTTACATGAAATCCTACTCTGTGAGCAGCAGGATGAAATCATAGAAAAAGGCCTTACAAGACTAGATATTCTATTGTAATCTCTCCAAGGTTGCAGAAATCGGTAGTCGGTAGTAAGTACTCGGTCGGTAAGGTCACAAACTAAGGATTAATCAGCATTCGAGAGACTAATCGGATTTAGTCGGTCATTAATCAGCTTTGAATTTATTAATTATTTTAAATATATAAATCATTTTATATAAACGAGTTAACATCAACATTGGTTTGCATCAACGTTCGACTTGAGTTCATTTCTTTTCACTTTGATTATAGGCGAGTTGACAAGTCACATTCAGGATGAGATACCACGGTGTATGTTATTTGTTGATGCTATTGTGTTGATTGATGAGACTAAAAATGAAGTAAATGAGAAGCTTGAGTTCTGGAGACATGCATTGGAGACTAAACGAATTCGTATAAGTAAGTTTAAGACTGAATATATGGAGTGCACTTTTGATGGAAGCAATGATTAGGAATGGAGGTGAAGATTTGTGACGATAACATTCAGAAGAGAGATCCGTTTAGATACCTGGATCTATTTTGCAACAAGATAAGGAAATTGATGGAGATGTTACTAATAGAATAAATGCAGGCTGGCTAAACGGGAGAGGAGCCTATGTTAATCTCTGTGATAAGAAAATTCCTTTGAAAATCAAAGGAAAGTTCTACAAAGCGGTCATGAGACTTTCTATGCTCTATGGATCTGAATGTTGGCATGTGAACATAGACATATACAGAGAATGGCATTAGCAGAAATGAAAATGCTAAGGTGGGTGTGTGGACACACACGTAAAGATCGACTTCAGAATGATGCAATCAGAATGAAAGTTGGTGTAGCTCAGATCGAGGATAAGATGCGATCATGCGAGAAAACCTTTTAAGGTGGTTTGATCATTTGCATAGGAGGTTAGTTGATGAACCAGTTAGGAGATGCGAGTTTTGAGATGTTGGGCCGGCTAATAGAGGGCGAGGAAGGCCCAAGAAGTGTTAGAGTGAGACTACACGAAGGGATCTTAGTTTTTTGGATCTAAGCCCGAGAATGACTCAAGATAGATCTAAACGGAGAAAAGAATCCATGTAGTTGACGCTACATAACGAGGAAAAAGGCTTTGTCGTTTTATATAAATCAGTTTTATACATATATTCTTATACATTTCCATGAATTTGTACATTTTCTATACTATCATAATGAAAAAAAAAGAATTAACTAACCCAAGGTTGCAAAAGTCGGTAGTCGGTACTCGGTCGGCTGGGTTATTGACTAAGGATTAATCGACAGTCGGACGACTAGTCGGATTTAGTCAGACTTTAATCGGCTTTGAATTTTATGATTATTTTAAATATATAACTCATTTTTATACATATATTTACATAGATTTTGTACATTTTTATACTATCATAATAAAATAAAAGAAGTAATTGAATTTAAGTAAAATATTAAGCTTATTATAATAACTTTGCTTATAAAAATATCAAAACATAAAAAAAATATGGTGTCTCCAAAGCAAAAATTGATCGACTAGTGTACCTAGTCGGAATTAGTCGGTACTCGGTCGGCCATCCCACTGACTAGACTAGTCGGACCTACTAGTCGGGTCAGTCGGGCGACTTTTACAACACTGAACTAACCTTAAATATAATACTAAGCCTATTAGGATAAGTTTGTTTAAAAAAATAAAAAAAATAAAAAATCTCTGTGTAAAACTTGGTCGACCAGTCAGCCCACTTAGTCAAGTAGACCGACTAATGGCCGGCCAGGCCTCGAGTCGACTCCCCCCCACCCCGACTCGACTAGTCGGACGACTTTTACACCAATGAATCTCTCAATTAATATAGAGGGTGTGGAACTTTTTATATATCCCCACAGAAAGACCAAAATCCCACTTGTAGATGATGTGGGACTAAACAATAGAGCAGGGTAATTGGGCCTTGTTGGAAAGATAATTACTTATCTATTACATACTTTAACACTCCCCCATCAAGCTAGAGCTGAAAAAGTTGCAACGTACAACAAAAAGAAATATATGCAACACATCTTCACTCGATATATCTGAGAGACAGGAAAAGGCCCACTCGAAATAGTCATTACTGGGAGAAGATCCGCTCGAAGGACGGGTTTACGATTATAAGGACGTGCATGTAGTAGAGTCGATGTAACGATCAAAACATGCATAGAGTAGAGTTGTTTTACGAAAAAACCAGCACAGATAGAAAGCCAGTAGATACATCTCAACTAGAAGAATATGCTATGCTCTCACTCCACTTTCCCACATACTTGTCAAAATAAGAACCTAGATCATAGTTGGGAGAAATAACGTAGGACATGCATCTCTCTCTTTTTCTATTTCCTCTTTTTGTTTTTTCATAAGTTGTCTCATTTTCTTCAAACCATATCCTTTTCGGTTTTTCTTTCCTTTATTCAATTGACGTCTTTTCTACTCTTCGCATGGTTGTCCTTTCTTCCTTTTTTTGAATAGTATAGCAATGACCCAACGTTGGGCCCAAAATACTCCTCACCTTCTCTCCTTTTTTATTTTTTTGAAAGAAACAAGGGTGAGGCCTCGAGGTGGAACTCACCGTGGGTTTTCACTGATACGGGCTCAATCTAGGACTCATTTTTTTATTGTAGACTCAAGCAAACACTGCAAAGTAAACACAAGAAAGAGTTTGGCAACCCAACATCGCTTATTAGTCAAAGATGTGCAAACAAAAGGCTGGTAAAGAAAAGGAGAGTTTCCAAGATCACTAGAACTAAATGGTGGAATCTTCAATTGAAGCAATCAAGCTTCAGGGAGAAGGTTTTTGAAGACTTATCTTGGGATTGAAGGATATGAGACTTACCTTCTTCTAGTGATCAAGCTTCAAACGAGATGTGGGAGGCGGTAGCATCTTATATCCGAAAGACAGCCAAAGAGATTCTGGCGAGTCAAAGGGAGGAGCTCCATGACAAAAGGAGGCTTGGTGGTGGAGCGGAGAGGTGCAAGAGAAGCTCAAAACTAAAAGAGCATGTGTTAAAGCAATGTCTACGAATAGAACGGTGGAAACTGTCACAAACTACAAAAAAGCGAATAAGGAAGCAAAGAAGGCTGTAAGCAAAGCTAAGTCAAAATCTTATGAGGTTTTGTATAAAAATCCTGATACTAAGGAGGGCCATAAGGGTATATTCAAGTTGACTAAATCAAGCGAAAGAAAGACCAGAGATCTTTCTCAAAGGAGATGCGTTAACGATGAGGAAGGTCGCATGCTTGTTATTTAAAAGATATATAGAGTAGATAGAAGCAGTATTTCCATAAGCTTTTCACTGGGGAAGGAAATAGATATGTCACATTGGGAGATCCACCTAGTAGTGAAAGTTACTTAAATCATGCAAGCTATATACGAATATAAAGGAAGTAGAGGCTTTAAAGGTTATGAGACCTGAGAGGGTGTAGGACATGATGACATTCCTATAGAAGTATGGAGAGTTTTATGCGAGCGTGGTTTGACTAGGCTTACAAATTTATTCAATGTCCTTTGGCGAAACGAGAAAAGGCCTAAAGATTGAAGGAGGAGCATTATGGTGCCTCTTTATAAGAACAAAGGAGACAATCAAAATTTTTCAAATTACAGAAGTATCAAGCAAATGGGTCACAATACGAAAATTTGGTAATGTGTGATAGAAAGAAGGTGAGGCAAGTTTCCAAAGTAAAAGAAAATCAAGTCAGATTCATGCCAGGTCTCTCAACTACTGAAGCCAATTAATTGCTGAAGGGAACAATGGAGATTTATAGAGCTAAAAAGAAGAATCTACGTACGATTTTTATTGATTTGGATAAGGATTATGATTATGTCCTTCGGAAGATATTGTGGAGAGTTTTGGAACACCACCACCTATGTTGGCCACCCTCCAAACCCACCTCCCATCCGACTAGCCCCCATATCTCGCCTCACCACCGCCCATCTATGTCACCCTAAAACCCCAACCTATACCCCCATCCACGATGCATCCCTCCACCACTCCAACACCCCCATCGATCTCTCACATGCAGCCCACTCCACCCTCCTCACCACCAGCCATGGTCACACCACCTCCGTCAGCCCCTACCCCCCGAAATCACTCACATCACCATCTCCTTCTGCCATCATAGCATCATTGCCACCTCTCGTTGATCCCATACCCCCTTCGTCGCAATACCTAGCTCCGACCCCATCAGATCCACCACCATGAACCCTTGTTGCCCTAAGACCACCACCCAAGTTGTGGTCAGTACAACATTCCCTTTGTTCTACCCAAGTCCTTCGTTGCCGCCTACCTCACCTCCACAGCACCAAAAACCCCAGCCATTGCCTCCTCAAGAGCCTTGAGCCCATGTGTTTATCCCGTGCATTGGTTGAACAAAGGATAATTGTTAGGGAGGGGGAAGGGGGTTGCTTCCTGATTACGATTCTTCCAAAAGGGGGATTGCTATTGGGGGGGGGGGGGGGGGTTCACTGGTCACGAGGAGCGATCGAGTTGTAGCCTTGAGGAGATAGGGGATTCGTGTCCTGATCTCCTTATTGCTTGAGAGAGGGGGACCAACCCAATGTATTGATCTCCTTCTTGTGTCCCATGTGCGTGGAGAGGTGGCCTGAAGTTGGGGAGTGGCGGCTAGGGTCTTTTCTGGTGAACCCAAACTGGACGATGCTGACGGTGTCGATGTAGAAGATCTTGTGTATCCGTAGCAATCAAGTGTGTAGGGTTTCCTGAAGAACCCTAACAACACCTTGACGGCAAAGATATATCCTCTCCCTAAAACTTTGAAAATTGGATCAAATCTTCGAATATCAACTAACACGATAATGATCTTTGATTCCGAAGAACATGAATGACAAAGATGAATAATACTTGAATCTCTCAAAAACCGACTTGCTCTGATAGCATGTTGAAATAAATAATACGGAACTGTGATCAGAACAATAACATAAAAGAAAGAATAAGAACACTCAAGAACACCATGATTTACGTTGAACCTTATTCCACAGAGAGCGAGATGAAACCAAAGGAGAATGCCTCAAGGCCGGATGTTTTATTGTTGTCTCTCAATGAATACAGGGGATGTAAGGCTTCTTATATATCCACGTAGACAGACCATTGTCCCATTTATAGATTATATGAGACTAAACATGTATCTAGTACATACTCAAACAGTTATCAATATAGAATGAACTTTAGGGTATGTTCAATACAATAATATTGCTCAACTAATATTTCACTACTAAACAAACTAGATTCTCGCAACAATTTCCTAAAAATTAAGATCCTTCATTAACTTTTTGAGCTCAAGGTTGTCTGCATTTTTACAAGTAAGCATCTATGTTGCATCACTTTCATGTGAAAATACACACCATATCTTTAAACAAAACTAAAAAATGTCTTCTACCTAAAATTAGGTTCCAATTCAAATAAATGATATCTTTTCTCATAGGCTTAAAAGTATGATTGGTCATGAAAACTTAATCTTGATGTTAGATTGCATGTCATTATCTCATGTTATTATTTAAAGTCTGTTTGAATATTGCAGACTAAGATTTACATGTCTGCCTTTAGTTGTGTAGATGAGATCCTCTTTTATTGTCGAGTGACCAAAACTTGGATAATTAAGGCCAAATTCGAGTTTCCCTCCATTCGTTTCCAACATGTACAAGTTTGTCTTATGCTAAGTTTGTCAATGTTTCTGCGAAACGGTTGAGTCTTTATTGATTTTTTTAACATTGAGGTACATTTGAGACTCTACATTAAGGTTTATTCCATTGATCAGCAAGGGCTAGTTTGCTACAAACAAGAAGGTCGATTATTAAGAGAGGGTACATAAATATTTGGTCCAATTAATACTGTGATAGATTGGATTGAATAAGATTTAATATTATATGGATATGAAGGAATTGGGAAAACTTAAAATCTGCTAAGATCATATTGGAAAAGGATTAAGCTAAAATCCATACGTGTGCAGTCCTAGTTTTTGAGGCAAAACTATTTTCCTACAGAAACTTTTGATTAAAAACAGCTTAGGACATACACATTGCATTCATGCATGTGTAAGCTTACAAAATCACGCCTTCCGTAATTAAATCCAGATATGCATAATCACGACTAATGGAAAGAGGATTTTTTAAGGAAAAAGGGTGTGCCCCATAAAGATAAGCACCCAAAAAATCAATGCTGTAAAAATTGGCAGTAAATACTCGGTCAGTGGGATCACTGGGATCACTGACTAAGGATTAATAGATAGTTGGACGACTAATCGAATTCAGTCAATCTTTAGTTATTTTAATTTTTTATTATTTTAAATATATAAATCATTTTTATGCTCATAAATTCTTATATATTTACATAGATTTGTACATTTGCTATACTATCATAATGAAATAATAGTTGACTTTAAATAAAATATTAAGCATATTAGAATAAGTATTTTAAAAAAAAACAATAATAATAATAATATAGTGTCTCCATGCAAAAAACGGCCAACTAAGCTGACTAATCAAGCCAAGTATTCGACTAACCGACTGCGACTAGTCATACCAGCTAATCAGGTTAGTCGAACGACTTTTACAGCACTACCAAAAACTTTTTACATTCACATGCTTACGTTAACAGTTACAAAAACTTTTTGAACGATGGTTGATGTATATATTTGCAAATGCCCAAATAGTGCAATGCCTATTAGAGAATTTACCTTGTATAAGATCAACAGTAGTCTCATTTTTGAAGTACTTGATAGTTAACTATATGCTTAATCCGAAAGAAAAAATATAAGCCACTAACTATTTATTTCAACTTATGCAAAAAAGATAAACCTTAAAAAAAGGACAAAGTCATGGAATGTCGTCCTTTGGCTTCTCGTTAAGAAAGACAAACCCAATCGATGAAAAGCGGGAAAATAAAAGCCAGGTAACAACAGGCTTGGAAGGAAACTAACTGGTTCCAGTGTATACATATTTACTTCCCTAAAAATCCTCGTTAAATTGGAAAATCCCTGACAAATCCATTTAAGATGAAAAATTATACTAGAAAGCTCTGGTAATATCGCTCTTGTATCAGCCATCAAAATAAGTAAATAAAAAGAGACTTTATTCCTGCTTAACTCTTACAATTCAAACTACCGTATAAAATAAGTACCTCTAAAGCATTTTTATAGCCTCTCTCTGCCTCGGCAATGCGATTCTGAGCATCATCCTGCATTCTTTCAATTTGATCCTCAAAATCTTTTTTTTGTCTTTCATTTTCAGCAATAAGCTTGTCCAACTCAATATCCAGCCTTCTGCACAAACTTTTGTAATCAAATTCCTCCTTCAGTTTCACCATGTTTTCAACCTTCATTGCCTATGATTAATAAAAAAAATATTGGTAGAATTCAAACAGATAATTACAACAATAAGTTGGAAGCAAAAAAGGCAAGATTCAGAGGGAACAGAGTTAATAAATAGCACAACAAGCAAAGCATTGGAGAATAGCACTAGGAAAAGAATGTGATATGCATGAGTTCATGAAAGCCTGTCCTTTGGCAGAATAGCTGCAATTAGACTTTCTTCTTGTTGACAGAATCTGATTTGCTGCAACGGCAAAACCATTTAGTTCTTGCTTTCTGTTCAGTTCAGTCTGACCAATTGGTTAACTAACATCATTTAATAATTACTTTAAATATTTTCCTGTGCATCACAAAAACTCTATTGTTATTCCAAAGCTCTTCCATCTATGAAGATTAGGCCTATAAAATAACGGAAGAAGACAATCATCAGGCAAGAAGCCAGAGGAAACAACAAAAGTACATATAATGTATATCCCGATCATTAGGGAACATGATGATGTGTGCAATTATTCCCTTATCATCATCGCACTGGAAGTTTGTGACCATATATCAGCATATGGTTTCACATTGTTGCTCCCATATATAATAAATATACACTAGATCAAGCTGATCAAATGCAGAACATGATGAGCACAAGTTGGCATATATTTGGGAGCCATTTGTAAATAACTCATACTTGTTAAATAATGATTTCAGCTCTGAATAAAGAACTTATTCCAAGTGAATCATTATGAAATGTATATAAAATTTCTATGCAGGTTTTCATTAAATATATGATACTAATTAATAATAGAAAATTCCCACATTATTAAGTTGTTGAAGCCTCACCCTTTGACCAAACATTATGGTACTTGCAGTCTCTCCTCGATGGCGTGGAGATGGGCCAATAGTTACCACCAATGACGTCCTTGCTGTCCCTGTGTCAATACCAGCGCAACGTTGATAAAACAACTTTACTGAAATTGGTGAAACAATACGTACGTATGTCTAAACATTTGAGAAATATTGATGCAAATCAGAGGAAGGCATGCCTGGCAAGATGCTCATGTTTATATTACAATATATCGTATTATAATGCATGGTTTAATTTATGATTATTTCTGAAGAACCAGAATATCTAGTGCAGACGGTACGAAGGTAGCTTTTGCATTCATAATGTTCATAGTGTCAAAGATAATGGAGCGAAGTCTAACACCACATACTTGATGAATGTATCTTACGTGTATATCTTATTAGTGAATATATATACCATCAACAAAAAACTTACTAAGCATTACGCAGCCTGATATTCAAAGTCGATCTGTTATGGGATAGGTGGTCGATGGTGAGCACTATCCGCGACCCGAACTATCTTCTATAGCAAGATGCTCATGATTATATTACAATATATATTGTATTATATTGCATATTTAAGTTATGATTATTTCTGAAGAACAAGACCATCTAGCGCAGGTTGTAGAAGGCAACTTTTGGGTTCATAATGTCCGCAGTGCCACCTACAATCAGCTCAAAGATAATGGAGTGAAGTCCAACACCACCAACTTGGTGAATGTATCTTACACGTATATCTTATCAGGGAAGATGGATTAACCAAGAACAAAATTACATAGCATTGCGTAGCATTATGTAACATGATATTCTACGTTGGTCCTTTATGGCATAGGTGGTTGATGGTGCGCACTTTATGACACGAACTATCTTCTATAACAAGCCCTGCCATAAAAACATTCTAGTTTATCTATAAAACCACCATCCATTCAACCTCACCAATGGCAGAGATCTCCCCACACCTGAAGTGCCTCCCTCACATGGTCCCAATTTTCTATCCCATCGACGTTGTCGTCCTTGACTCGTCAAGCAATTCCCTTTCACCCATGATGCCCTCCACAATGAACCCCACCTCTCTTTTATCATCACCCAAGTCCATTGTAGCCACTAGCAATGGCTCCTCCAAGAGCCCCATCGCAACGTCGACCCTAACGACAGCCAAATCCGCATCACCTTCGATCAAAATAAAATCCATCCTACCCCCCCTCTCTCTTCGATCTACTCTTTCCATTCGATGCTTATGACATCCAACATGACCATACCTCCTCCATCGATCCCTCATGATGTCATCCTCATTGTCAATGATCTTGATGATGATGATGATGATGATGATGATGATGATGATGATGTTCCAATCGATTGAGAGGTACGAGACGAGATGATGCAGGTTGTGAGGCATATGAAGTTTCATAACAATTTTGAGCAATTAAATATGTAATTTGAGAGGTTGAGCATGGGTGCGGGTGCATGTCTATGCACTCATTTGTGCATTTGTCCATTTTCAGAGTTGAATGTATACATGTGTGTGCATCTGTGTCTGTGGGGACTAGGGAGAGAGAATGTGGAAGAATTTTTTTCATAGCCTTTTTTATGGGAATGGGGTTGTCAAAATTACTTTAAAGGAGTCTGCCTAGAATCGACTTGAAAGTTGTACTTCGTAAACTAAAGTAAGTGAGGTGGATGTTTTAAAATAATGAAACATCGAAAAACGATGCCATCGGATGACATTTTTACGGATGTTCGGAAGATGTTGAGAAGAAAGGTGCCACCTGCTCTACAAATAAATACATTATTTGATGAAATCAAAAAATACTAAATAAGAAGAGAATGGGCATTGAGATGCCATTATACAAGATGAAAAAAGACATAAAATGCTCAAATTATAGGCATCCAATTGATGTGACATAAAATGAAGATGTAGGAAAGGTTAATTGAAATAAAAGTGAGACAAATCTTTATCGGGCATCTAAAACTAAGACCATATATATTAATGCATTAAACAAGCTTTAACAATCATAAAAAACTTTTTTATAGACATCTGAGTGAGTCATTTTAAGGATTGTGTTGTTTTTTAGGCAAACGGACTGTGTTGTTGTACAAAGAAATGCCATGTAAAGAAGTCAAGGAAGAAAGGAGTTGCCAAAATTACTTTAAGGGAGTCTGTCTAGAATTGGCTTGAAACATGTAGTTGGCAAATTAAAATAAGTGAGTGAGGGCTTCAAAACAATGAAATGTAGGAAAATAAAGGCATAGAATGACATTTCTATGGATGTTTGGAAGATGTTGAGGATAAAGGTGCACTTGGTCTACAAATAACTATAATATTAACTGATGAGATCAAGAAATAATAATAACAAGAGAAGAGGCGTTGATATACCATTATACAAGATGAAAGGAGACATAAAATGCTCAAATTATAGGCATCCAATTGATGTGCCATAAAATGAAGATGTGGGATAGGGTAATTAAAAGAAAAGTGAGACAAATCTTAATAGGGCAAGTCAGCAAGACCATATATATTGATACATTAAACAAGCTTTAATAATCAGAAAAAACTTTTTTTAGTCATGCGAGCAAGTCATTTTAAGGATTGTGTTGCTTTTTAGGCAGAAGGATTGTGTTGCTGTACAAAGAAATGCCATGTACAGAAGTCTAGAGAGAAAAGGAGTACGTGTTTTGTATATTGAACTAAAAAAGATATGTATAATCAAGAAGTAGCCTGTAAATAATTAAAAGTGCCTCAAGTGTCTGTTATTTGAAAATGAGATTATTCTAGTGGACAAAACAAAAGACGGAGTCAACAAGAGTCCAGAGTAATAGGAGTAAGACTTCGAAGTGTAATGGTATTGAACTTAGTCAAAAACTGAGTGTAAGTTCAATAAAGCTAGAGGTATGATAAAGGCAAATGTGGGAATACATTGCATGTCCAAAACCTGTTAAAATACTTCAAAATTCATTTAAATTGGTTTAGACATGTGCAAAGAAGAACATTGAAGAAGAAGACCAAAGAAATTTTGGAAGGAGGCTATGAAGAAAAATAGGATCATTTTTAGATTTATGCAGGTGTATGACCCAAAATTAATCTATCAGGAGGTAGAAAATTTATGTAGCCAAACCCACATAAACCACAAAAGGATTTGGTGACATTGTTGTTGTTTATATGGAATCAAACCACATAAATATGAACTATTACTATCAACAGCGCGCCCAATTTATCAAGATTTAATTTCAAACAGCAAAGGATTAATGAAAAATAAGATTACAAATGTTATCTTACCTGACCCTCCATAAATCAAAATAAGAGGGAAAAATGTCCAAAACCAACAAGGGGTGTCCATGGTTTCCAAAAAGAAGCTTTTGAAAAAAAGCACAAGCATAAAAAAACATCCTGCTATAGTTGTTAATTTTTTAAAGAAAAACACCTCCAAACGAATCCCTAAGTAATCTTGTAAGCTTTGAATCCCGGACAGGCACATGAGGACTATTTTCAGCCAGTGCATTGATGCATTTTCCTAGGGCACTCAATGATAGATTAATAGATTTCGCCTCCTCCAGCATGTGACCTTCACTTCCTGCCAAAATAAATGAATATAGGCCATTAAATGGAGTTCAAGGATCTAAATTTCATGTTTGTTATGAGCACTTCTATGCAATAAAAGTGTTACATAACACTCCAGTAAAATAAATTGTGATTTTCACATGAAATTAATCTAATCCAGGTGGAATGACGTATATGACTATGGATGAAAGACAGCAAAAAACAAAAGAAGCATCTGACGTATATGACTATGGATGAAAGACAGCAAGAAAGCATCACATATTGTGTTCAGTGTTGACATCTACTATTGGATACGATTGTTCACACAAGTTGATGGAGTTAGCTAATTCGTTGAGTAGACAAATAGAAAGATCAAATCTCAAAACAATAAAATGGCATAGAGTGGAAGCCCACTGGTTATCAAGAGCAACATGACTCGAGCTCAAGCAGCCGATTATCAAGAGTCGTGCCCCATTTGGCACAAATCCCACTTTTCATGTCGACCTGCCGATAATCAAAAGCGACCGGACTCGAACTTGAGTAGCTAATGGGAGCATGGGCAAGGTTTGAAAAAACAAAAGGCGGAACGAGGTGTTTTCCCTGGAGGCGAGGTGAGGCGTAGCCTCGAGGCGGTCAAGGCGTAAGCCTCAGTTTGTATAGGAAAATAATTACAAAAAATATAACAAATATATTTATCAATGAAATAATCTAATCTGACAAACATATAACATATAGCATTGTAATATATGATGAAATTATGAAGACAAGAACAAGAAAAAAATATGTCAAATCCATAAACCTTTTTACTAAATTGTTACCCGATCAAAAAGGAAATCATTGGCCACTAAAATATTATATCAAAAAGGGAGTCATTGGCTATAGTTGTCATTAAAGATATCCGAGATGTTGATAGGAATCATATGACTTGAATCATAACCATATGTTCTGTTGATCCCGGTTGAGGAATGATCAGAGGTCCCCTTATGCCACCATAACCTACCAGTATAGGGATCTCGATACCTGGTCTGATATATACCCAAAAAATTTTATTATATGGGTATTCGAATTCGCATGCATCTAAGATTTGCATATTCATAAGTTTAACAGTGAATATTAAGAGTTCGCTGAAATAATTGAATGTGTTAATGGTAAACTTGAATAAGAAAGAGGTCAAATTTAAGCGTTCATCTTGTATAAATAAATACTCAACTAGGCTTTTATAAACATCTGAAACTGCCAATAGAACCAATTATTTTATTAAAAAATGCTTGGTAAATCCATGATGCCCCAGGTACCGCCTCGACCGCCTCGATCATCTGAGGTGTTCGCCTCAGGCAGGGGATCCGAGATGGTCGCCTTGAGTCTCTTTTCCTCGACCTTGTTTGGCCTTGAGCGCCTTTCGCCTCGAGGCACGTTTTTTCAAACAACAAGCGTGGGTCAACCCCTTCCCTGACGAACAACAAGCACAAATGAGAGGTAGCCCCCCATGAACTCCTTGTTGTACGTACATTCCAAGCAATCACCTTAACCCTCCATCCAGGAAAATCATGCTCCGTGATCCGCATCGCAAACAGGTGTTTGCTTCCCCATCCTTGGCCATCGCCTCTAGACAAGTTTCCAGTCTTTTCATTTGTTTCAAGGGCAAGGTCTGGTTAGGGCTTAGGTATTCATATATTAACCCTCAACAGTGCTCAGTGAAGTAGAGCTTAGGATGTGAGGGTTAACAGTAAGCTTGCAAGAGATATCCAACAGCCAAAAATCAGGAGTTCTAGTTCCGATGGTTGGAAGGTTCGACAGTTAAAAAGGTACCGTGTTATATCTCCCAAGTCTCAAGCATCAAATGACGGTAATCTTCAGCTCCGTATAGGAGGACAGGGTCTAGGGGATTTCTTAAAGAAAAACCATCCCTTGACGCCCCTAAGTGGTAAGAAGACACCAAGCTTTGGAGAGACCTAATGAGAAAGGATCCCAGAGAGGAGAAGCCTGATTAGAAGCAAACAGGTATCTTTTCTTATCAGAAACGGTTTCATTCCTGTTTAGTTATTTTTAACTTAACATTATCGTCGATCAAACCTCTTAAAAAAGAGTGTATTGTTTACGATGATTGCAAGCTAACTGTTGAGATATTTGTATCACTCGGTACTTTATTTTATATTTCATATTTTTCTATCTACTTTATGCAATTTTCCCATAGAGCTTTTCTCTATATAAGAGAGCTCTAGGGCTACGGTGAATAAACAATTCCATTTCACGCCTTTTCACTTGGTATCAGACCGACAGTCCTAGGATAGAGCATGTGCCCTAGCTATCCCACCCCACCAAAACCTTAACGCGGCCCTCACCTAGCTGTCACCGCCGCAATCCGAGCAGAGCAGAAACAGCCCCATCGCTGGAGCATCCAAAAGTTGTCACCACCATCGCCCGAAGCTTGGTTTCTGAACTAAGGGGAATTCATGCACTGACGGTGGTCCTTGAGAACATTTTTTGCGGCATGGTGGTTGTCTTCACAAATGTCTACGGGTCGTGTGTGAAGAATCGTAGGGATAAGATGTGGGAGGACCTAAGAGCTGTGAGGGTGGCTTTCTCTGGCAGTACTTGGCTCTTAGGGGGGGACTTAAATGTCACTATTCTTTCTTCAGGCCGCCCTGCTTTGAGGGGGGGTCAGGATCCGAGTTCTGAGGCCTTTGCTGATCTAATTGAAGAGCTACAGCTTGAGGATCTTGACACGTCAAATACGAGATATATTTGGAGAAGCTCGAGCTCTCGATCTAGAAATGATCGCTTTCTCGCTTCTGTTGAGCTCTTGGAGGCTTTTCCGTTTCCGTTCCCTTCTTTCATGTCTCGAACAAGATCGAACCGCACGCCATTGGTGTGGGATGCAGGCACGACGGCTCCTTGTAGAGTCTTCTTTCGCTTCGAGCCAGCCTGGTTGCAGGTGGATTCGTTCAGGGGCTTGGTGTCCAATCTCTGGTCTTCCTTCGTGGTGAATGGTTCGGTCGCGGTTCATTTGTGCAAGAAACTTGTTTTGCTTCGCAACACCTTTGCGCGTTCAATAAGGAGAGACGGGAGCCAGATCTGGTGTGCAGGATCATGGCAGAGGCAGATCAAACCCTGCTTGACGAGTTAGAGGACGAGAGGCAGTTAGCGGCTGCGGAGTAGGAGCAAAGAGCAGCGGCCCAAAAGATTATCCTTGTGAAAGACAAGAAGAAGGTGACTGAATGGAGGTAAAAATCCAGGGTAACTTAGCAAAAAGAGGGGGCGCAAACACAGCCTTTTTCCACAAGGTGGCCAATGGAAGACGACGTCGTAATTTTATTCGCACCCTCGTACTGGGCGAGGAAACCTTTGTGGGGGAGAGTGAGATGGGAGTCGCGGTCGCGAATCACTTTCGTTCATTCTATTCTAGAGCCCCTGCTCGGCCTTGGAGATGGAGTGGCTTGGGGGCGAGCTGGCTTTCTGATGTCCATGCAGCGCATCTGGTGTAGAGTGTCACTTTGGAGGATGTGAAGTACGTGGTTTGGAGTTTGAATGCGGATGGGTCTCTCGAACCAGACGGCTTCCAGGTGTCTTTCTACAGGGAATTCTGGCATGTTCAGGGGTGGAGGCGCTGGAGGTGTTGAGTGTTGCAGATGCAACGCAGGTTTCGACAAGCTCAATCGGGCCCTCATTTTCCTTTTGTCGAAAGTTCGAAACATCAAACGTGTGAGAGGGTGGAAGAGTTCATGCCTATCACTATGTCTAATGCGAACTATTCGATTGTAGCGAAGGTCTTTGCGATCAGACTTAGCAAGGTCATGGACCAGATCACCTCTCCGCTCCAGTCAACTTTTGTCTCGGGCAGGCAGATCGCAGACAGAATGGTGATGGCTACTGAAATTATTGGGGAGTGGAAACGGACCAAGCGGAAGGGGCTCTCTAGAAGACTGATTTCTCAAAGGCGTATGACACGGTGGACTGGAAGTTCCTCTGGGTTGCTTTATCTAAGCGCGGCTTTCCGGACACTTGGATTTCGTAGATGAAGAGGTGTGTTACCACTACCTCCTTTTTGGTCCTCATCAATGGATGGCCGGAGGGAGGTTTCTTCCAACCTCAGCGTGGAGTCAGACAGGGGTGCCTTCTTACTCCCCTTCTTTTTGTCATTGCGGTTGACGTAATTGCTTGTATGGTTGAGGGCTATATTGTGGGCTTCTCTGCCGGTGTCATTTCCATCCCACTACTTCAATATGCAAACGACACAATCACCTCCATTGAGGGTGGGAGGGATGAGACCTCTTTGGAGAACTCTCGGGCCTGGTTTTGAATCTTGACAAGTCCACGGTTGTTCTTTTTGGGATGTCAGATGATGAGGCGCTCTCTAGTAATGTTGAACTTGGCACCTCTTGTAGTGCTCTCCCTCTACGATACCTTGGTCTTCCGCTTGCGTCCGGCAGAATCGAGGTAGCGGAATGGCTACAATTATTGAGAAGATGGATAGCAAACTGTCGGGCTGGAAGGCCAATTTATTATCTCGAGGGGGTCGGCTGGTTCTTGTGAAGGCGGTTCTCAAAGCTATTCCGATCTACTCCATTTCCTCTCGCATCCTACAGGTCGGTATTCGCTGAAGATTGGAGAAGATCATGAGACGCTTCCTTTGGAGCAAGGCTAGGCATGATGGCGGCGGTATACATCTGGTAAGCTGGGACACAATGACGCTTCCGAAGTCTGATGGTGACCTAGGGATCAAGAACCTGGAGACAATGAACAAGCTCAACTTCTTAAGTGGGTGGGTAGGCTTTGGGGGAGTGGTGAGGACCTTTGCTGTAGGCTACTTCGGTGTATCTATGACTTGATTCAACCGAGGCAGATGAACCATCTCAGGGGCAGCCAGGTGTTGTCTTTTTGGAAGGGAATTACCTAGGCCATGCTTCATTTTTCTGATCTATTTAAGCATGCTCTTGGAGATGGTCGCACTTTTGCATTTTGGACGGATGGTTGGATGGGTGAACGAAGGCTTTGCGACAGATTCCCCTGACTTTTTGCTTTGTTTAGGGATCGTACGGACTCTGTGGCTGATTGCTGGGACAATGGGAACTGGATGACATCTTTTACCACAAACTTTTCGGTCAACTGGAGGATTTCCTCGCTCTTCTTGAGGTATTGGGGCAGCACGGCATACCTTCTTCGAGAATGGATCATTGGGTATGGAAGGGCAGCTTTTTCTCGGTGAAGAAGGCTTATGGAGCAATCTGCAGACCACCTCCTTCAAGAAATAAAGTAGTTATCAGAGATTGCAACTTAAATTGGGAACTGATGCTACTTGGGAAGAACGGTTTTTTCTTGTGGTTGCTGAGGAGAAAACGTATCATGACAAGGGATCGATATGTCAGATTATTTGCAACCGTATCCAATTCATGTCCACTCTGCAGCTTTCATGTGGAGATCATTGAATGCCTCTTCTTCAAATGCTCCCTCACATCGCAGATTTGGTCTGCATCTGATCTGAACTGGATCAGTAATCAGAGCCTGGAGTTATTTTGGAACTCCTTGGTGATTACCAAAGATAGACAAAGGATTGAAATCTTACAACCTCTGGATCTTGTCTGGGCAATTTGGTTAACTAGAAATGATGTAATTTTCTCTTCGCGACGCTTTTACCATGAAAATGTTATCTCTCACTTCAAGACTTTAGTTGAGTCTTGGCTTTTGTAAGTACCCCTTTCCCTGCTCTTTAATAAACTGAGGCGAACACCATAGCTTGTTACCCCCTTTTTGGATCAAAAAAAAAGTATGGAGCACGTGATTTACATTATTCTCTTAAGAATGACTCGTTCATATTTTGTCGAATCTCATATCATAGTAGAACGACTCATATGCAATATTGTGAACCCACTTCGCAAGTAAGCTTAGTTAAAAGAGCTGAACCAAGCCCTTCTTGCGAAGTGGACTCTTCGAATCTAGGGGTCCAAGGAGGATTTACTGGCCAAGTTGCTATATGAAAGCAATGGCAATGACATGAATCTGAATGCTCACCCGGATGTGATTGTATTGCCTTCAGTTTTTTGGTGGGGTATTTGTAAAGTGATATCAGTTGTTTATGGGATGTTAAGGCATGTTTTGGGAGATGGTACCCTTTCTCGCTTTTGGAAGGATGACTTGACACGTGATGGGCTTTGGCGGATGGTTATACATAGGTAATCCGGACATTAATGTTTCTACTACTTGGGACAATGTTGTGTGATGCCCCTCCTATAGAATTTTCCGTAGCAGCACGTAAAGACTTCATGAAGTTCTTGCACGAACTCGATGGCATTGTTGGTCGACTCCCTCAATAGGCAGAGATGGTTGGGAATTGGATGATGGGAGATTTTCCATAAAGAAGGTGTAATGGTTTCTTTCAATTTACTCCGCATGGGATTCGGCCACCAATGAGGACATAATTCAATTTATATGGTGATCTTCCATTCCACCTCATGTGAAGGTTTTCAATTACAAATGAAGAAGGGCGGATTGACCACTCAACACTTAAAGCGAAAAGGTCTCACTCAGGTGATGTTCATTGCACATGTTGTGCGCTTTCTCCGAAGGACGGGGATTATCTCTTCTTTTCATAATTCATGCTCAATCTCTAATGAGTTGTGGACCTGCTTGGATTTGCCTTAGTTACGACGTGTTTCATCATAGTAGTTCTAGAATTCTACGCTTTCGACCTACACTTATGTGTGTAACAGTTGGTTGTGTCCTTTTATCGTTCTTTGGGTGTTTGAGGTTGTGTTTCGCGACTAGCATTGCTGTGTGGAGAATTTGTTGGTTCATTTGAGAGCCTTATGTGAGGCTTGATCTATGTAAACACCCCCCTTTGCAATTATAATTTCATTTCGGTGGTGACTATTCTCGAGCTCACGCCCTACTTCTTTTCAAAAAAACTCATATGTAATACATGGAATGATGTCGCTCAAAAAAAACGCATGCCATATCTTTGTCTTTGTGACATGTAGCATATTTGTAAGCTCTTAACTCTCTCCATGAGGATATGAGACTTTCTCTGTCCTTTGACACATCAGGAAGATCCATGACCATCTAATGTAATTCATCCAATCCCACTTGATGGTATAACCATGTAACCTACTTGATGATAAAACCATAGAACATGTTTCTCATGTTGTCAGTATTAGATGTCTACGATGTCACCTCAACTCATGAACCTCTGATGCAAACGGCTTTCGCGGCGTCGATAAATGATAAATTTTTATGGTGTTTTTTGGTAGAAGAACGAGAGGGGTTGAGAAGAGAAATTGGAAGGATTGAGAGGAGAACTCGCCGGGAATACGAGAGGTTGAAGGACGAGAACCGCGGAGATCGCGTAGAGGGAGAAGGGAAAGAGAGGGATAGAGATAAAAATCTCAACTTTAATTCATACTTGACTGAATAAAAACAATGGGCTACCCTCTCTTTATATAGGAGAGATGGGTTTACAAAAATAGTAAACTAATTTAAATTGACAACCGACTTGCCTAAACTGACTCTAACTAATTAATTGACCCAATTTCAAATTAAAATCTACGAAATAAACGTTGAGATCACATGCGATCTCAATTATTTCATTAAACAATTTCGACAACCTAAAAACGTAAATAAAATTGACGATTAACTAATTAAATAAATACGGCCCTATAATTTGGGGTCACGCTGCATCAACTCTCCACCGCTTTAAAAATTCGGCTCCTGACGAATTGCGTGATGTAGGTGGATCGTTGGAGAAGTCGTCTCTGAAATTGTAACTTGCAATTAGACCTTTCAACATTACGTTTATAGTTCTTTTCAATTGGGGGGCGTCTCTGCAAAGTTTGTACCCCTTCAAATTTCATCACATTCCTCTTGCCTTGGACCTTCCTGCAAATATGATTTTTAGGAATTTTTGTTCTGTAATTTGTCCAATTTACTTTCCAATCCCACATTCTGTGGGACTCACGATGCGCCATCTTCGGAGTGCCCGTTAGGGCACGCTCGGATTTCTCGTGCATATATCGCCGCCTGATGTGGCGGGGGCTGGCCAGGGCTTTGCGCAGGAGGTACAGCACCGGGGGGCGGCGGGAGTCGATCGAAGCCTTGCGCAGGAGGCGCGCATGCCTGGGGCGGTGGGGCGATGGCATCGGGTCGGAACTGCTTTGCGGGGAGGCGGGGGCGCAGTTGACGATGGAAAGAGGCACGGGACGCGCAGGTTGAGGGCGCGCGCTGCGGGAAAGAAGGGAGGGGAAGGCGAACGCAGGCGCGGGGAAAGAGGGATGTTGGGAGAAGGCGGCGAGAGGAAGAGTTGGGATTTGGGAGAAGGTGCACGGAATGGGAAGAAGAATCGGGGGAGAGGGAGGGATTTCGAGAGGGAGGGGAAGAGAAAGAGGAAAGGCGGCGGGGTAGGGGGGTGAGCCGTAGGCGGTGGGGGAATGGTGGAGGGTGCCGGTAGGGTTAGGGGGGCTGAGGAAGGCCAGGAAGATACCTGGGATAGAGGGGGCCGTGTCGGGACGGCCGGAGGAGGCGGCGGCACCGATTCCGGTGGCGAAATCAGATCTGGAAGCTCCTGGACAGCGGCCGATTCCTCCGTTATGGCAAGTTTTTCTTCATCAAGACTGACGGCAGCGGCTTCGACGGGTGGAGGCCTCGATTGGGCGTCGCGGTAGGCCTCAAAGTTGGCCATGAAGTCCCGAAACATTGATGACATGGCTCGGAAGTTGTTCTGCAAATCACGTACCATGTGCTCCGCCTCTTTGAAGGTGGTGTCGATGGTGGAGATGGCTCGTCGTGTTTGTTCGGATGAACGATGGTGTCGGTGCGGACGCTGGGACGGATCGTTAGATCGTGAGGACGATCTAAATGCCATGCTCTGATACCAAATGATGCAAACGACTTTCGCGGCGTCGATAAATGATAAATTTTTATGGTGTTTTTTTGGTAGAAGAACGAGAGGGGTTGAGAAGAGAAATTGGAAGGATTGAGAGGAGAACTCGCCGGGAATACGAGAGGTTGAAGGACGAGAACCGCGGAGATCGCGTAGAGGGAGAAGGGAGAGAGAGGGATAGAGATAAAAATCTCAACTTTAATTCATACTTGACTGAATAAAAACAATGGGCTACCCTCTCTTTATATAGGAGAGATGGGTTTACAAAAATAGTAAACTAATTTAAATTGACAACCGACTTGCCTAAACTGACTCTAACTAATTAATTGACCCAATTTCAAATTAAAATCTACGAAATAAACGTTGAGATCACATGCGATCTCAATTATTTAATTAAACAATTTCGACAACCTAAAAACGTAAATAAAATTGACGATTAACTAATTAAATAAATACGACCCTATAATTTGGGGTCGCGCTGCATCAACCTCCAAACATCTTCTCTTATGATAGAACCGTGCAACGATCGAGTAAATGGGTTTTTACACTTTTAGATCAAGATCTGAAGTCTTAAACACATGCAACGTAAAGGTGGCTAAGGAAATGAGGATCTAATGTAATTTATCCCATCCAAATTGATGATATAACCATCGAAAATGTTTCTCATGCAGTCAATATTTGAAGTCTTAAACACATGCGACGTAAAGGCGGCTAAGGAAATGTGGATCTAATGTAATCTAAACCATCCTCCTTGATGATATAACCTTTGAACATGTTTCTCATGCGGGTATTGGTTGTCTGATGTCACATCAAATCATGAACCTCTAAACACTCTCTCTTATGATAGAACCATACAACGAATGAGAAAATGGATTTTTACACTTTTAGATCATGATATGAAGTCTTAAACACATGTAGTACAAAGGACATAAAGGAAATGTTGACCTATTATGAAGGCATCACAAGGTTGTTAGACAATGTGGGAAACAATGCGGCACGCGGCTATTGGGCAACATCAGGTTGGTAGGCAACGTGAGGTTGTTGGAGTGGCATGGTCGTCAAGAGAGCTAAGTTAAGCACTGTTAGGAGCAGCAAGAGGACGACAAGTGGCAGGTCATTGAGAGAGCGAAGCAAGACCACCATTGGGAGCGCCACAAGGACGGCATGAGCCATAGTTGAAATAACGGGGATAATAATGGGTGATGCGAGCGAAAAGATGAGGTCGTTGAAAGGGTTGTACATGGTCATAGAGCCATTAAGAGGGAAATGTGAGGTCATAGAACCACCGAGAAGCCAATGTCACCTCGATGGGATCTACGAGAAGTTCTCGATAAGAAAACAAGGCGAAGAAGCAATAACAGAGCACTCACCTTTAGTGCGTGAAAGAAAACTTGACACTCAAAGAAAGTTCATAAATTTGATCATAAGGCATCTTGCTGAGCTCAACTAGTAATCATGGATGAGGGAGTGATGCAAAAAGGTTAAGGCAAGAAGGTATCAAACACCAGTCTAGGACCATTCCTCTGATACCATGAGGAAACGATCGGTTCGATATATCAAAAAGTAGCCCTAATCATCTTTATACAGAGAGAATCCAATGTTACGGTGAACACAATCAAAAGTAAAAATACATAAATATCCCTAAAGGGGTATGGCTCGAACTCTAACAAACATTGGGTTTAACGGAACCTCAGTTGGACCGATTGCTTCGAAACGGAGACGTGGGGAATGTTCTTTGGAGAAGGCCGCGCTTTGCGGATGGAGGATGCTCGCAGTTTGAAGTCTGGATGGCTCGGTCAGAGGAGTTCCCTTTCTTTCTCGATCGCTCTCTTGCCTTCGTGGAGCGCTTGGGCGTTGGGGTACTGTTCGGCAGGTTCTCGATGATGGTCTTCGACCAGGCTCAGTGGTGGAGGAGACGAAGATACTCTTTGAATGTTCAAAGTCCTTTCTGGACAAGCTTGGCGGCCGAAGCAAGTTCGCGAATATGAAAGTGGGGCGCTTCTCCTTCTTGATCGAGCTTTCCGTGGATAACCCGCCGCCTCTGCCGGAACTCGCGTGGCCACGGGTTGCTTCCTTGCCGGAGCATGACGAAAGACCAACGGACGCGTTGGTTTCGTCGCTGGCGGTTGATCTTCCGAGACTCTCCCTCGTTGGAAGAGCCGCAGGAATTGAAGCAACGCGGCGTTTCGAGGGGACTTCTCGACAGTCGGATCCTCTGTCAGGAACGTTCTTTTTGCATGGTGACGTGTTTAACAACCTGATCTTCTCATCCACGGAGGGGCGGTACGCGGATTCATCTTCCAGCTTCCCGGGTCAGGTCGTTTTTTCGGACTCTCTACCGGGTCTTTTGGATAAATCTTGGTTCGACTCGGATCCGTTTGGAAGTTCATCGAGGCCGGTCCCCACACATCTCTTCCATACTTTTACGGGCATGGATTGCCACTTGAGTTTACTTCCCCAGGGTCGCCCGATAACGATGCGGGAGAGTACCCTCCTTTCAAAGCCCTCCCTCTCCGGTGAACCTCGGGGGGCGGCCTCCTCCCGGCTGATGTTACCATCTTCCAGCTCCTCAGCGGTTTCGGAGAGTAGTGACGAGCGTGCAGTTTGGTTAGACGGTGTCCTGTCTATTGAAGTGGCAGCGGTTTCGAGCGATAGAAGGAGCGGAAAAAGATATAAAAGAAGGTCAAGGGCGAGATCAATTCATTTGGGGACCACTCTCAAGAGCAATGTGGTGGTGGCGGCAGGTGTCGCATCTTTACAAGGGGCCTTCGAAGCTTCCAAATGAAAATTCTCTCTTGGAACATCCGAGGCCAGGGGGATAAGGATAAGTGTAGGATTAGGGTTCTAGGCTCTCCGAATGGGATTGCGATATTGTCCTTCTTCAAGAAACGAAGCTGCCCTCCTTGTCGGATACTCTTTGGCGATCGTGCGGTGCAGGGGGCCAGGATCAATTCAGGTTTCTGGGGGCATCGGGGACGTCAGGGGGCTTGCTGGTGGCTTGGCGATCGGCGTCTTGGTCTTTTATCTCGGAGACTCGGGGTCGGCACATCCTAACGGTGGTATTAGCAAACTCTCTCTCCTCTAATCTTTTGGCGGTCTCTTGCATCTACAGCCCTTGTGATGGTGCGTTGAGGGGGGAGTTGTGACAGGACATGCAAGATGCTGGGAGGGCGATTGGTGGGACCCCTTGGCTAATGGGGGTGATTTCAACGTCACTTTGCTTTCCTCCGATAGGCCTGGAGGGAGGGGTGGGTAGGATAACGACTCCGACCTTTTTATGGACACCATTGACTCGTTGGGTCTTGAATGTATGGACGCCGCCGACGTAAAATACACCTGGAGGAACTCGAGGTCGCGCACAAGGCTCGACCGCTTCTTTGCCTCGAATGAGCTGATGGAGTCCTTTCCCTTGGCGTCGGTGATGGCCAAGCCGAGATCCTGCTCTGATCATAACCCTATCCTGTAGTGCTCCGGATCGACCCCGACCCAACGTGGGCTCTTTCGATACGAGAAATGTATGCTTTTGGAAGACAGCTTCAAGGAGATGGTGTCTTCGCACTGGTTAGCGACGGCGACTACGGGTTCTGCTGCTAATAGATTCTCTCAAAAAAATAACCTCTTTGCGAGGCAAGCTGGCTGTGTTCAAACGAGATTCTAGAGCTGCTAGGTGCGTGGCCAGAAAGGGTGCTGAGGAGGTAGTTCGAAGGTTGGATGCCCTGGACGACGAGAGAAATCTTTCCTCTATCGAGCAGGAGGAGCGTCTGGTGACGCTGAAGATTGTGGCTTTGGAGGACAAGAAACGCGTGACGGAATGGCGACAGCGCTCCAGGACTTCTTGGCTGAAAGACGGAGATGCGAATACCGCTTTCTTCCATCGTATTGCTAACGGTAGGCGCAAATCTAATGCTCTTCATTCTATCACTATTGATGGGGTCACGACCGAGGGCAACAAGGATATGGGTTGCGCGATTGCTGATCATTTCAGGGACAAGCTCTCTACTAAGATTCTGCGGATTTAGAGGTGGTTCGGTCGCAGCTCCAGGCTTATGGAGCCCCCCTCCTCTGACATTCTTGTCCGTGATGTTACCCTTGAAGAGATTAAAGATGTTGTCTGGGATCTGAACTTCGACGTCGCGAATGGCCCCGACGGCTTTCCTATTTCTTTCTATAGGGACTTCTGGGACCTCGTTGGGCACGAGGTGATGATGGAATTCTGCAGTGGGAATCTGGGTTTTGATCGCATTAACAGGGCGCTGCTTGTGCTTATCCCCAAGCGGCTATCGCCTAGCTCGATCGGGGATTATCGCCCAATTGCTATTTCAAATGCTCTCTATCTTATTGTGGCCAAGGTCCTTGCCTCAAGGTTGGTTAACGTCATTGGTGGCTTGGTTTCGCCGGCTCAATCCGCTTTCATCCCGGGTCGTCAGATTTCGGATTGCACAACTCTTGCGTCTGAGATCATTATGGATTGGCGGAGGCGGGGTACGAGTGCCATCTTGTGGAAAGTGGACTTTGCCAAGGATTTCGATAGCCTCGATTGGAGGCTTTTATGGTCGGTTTTGAAGAGATTACGCTTCCTTGTTATTTGGATATCATGGATGAGGCGTTGTATAACCACGGCCTCTTTTTCGGTTCTTATCAATGGCAGACCCGAGGGGGGTTGGATTCAACCTCGCAAAGGTGTGCGCCAGGGATGCCCCCTTGCTCCTTTGCTCTTCATTCTGGCGGAGGATATCTTGGCTGATATGGCGGAAGGTGTGGTTGATCGTGGTCTTTCTGGCTGCTACTCTAGAGGCGGTCTGTGGATTCCTATTATCCAGTACGCCGATGACACCCTTTTCCTCATTGAGGGGGGAGTCTAGGAAGCCATTGGCATGACCACAACGCTTGAAATTTTCTCTGAGCTCTCTGGCTTATGCAAGAATGACAATAAATCTACTTTTGTTCCCTTCGGTGCTGCGGAGCTTTCGGTCGATGGGTTGACTACTGCCTTGGCTTCTGCGTCGTTGACCTCCCTATTGATTACCTTGGGATGCCTCTGACGCTAGGGAGGGCGAGGCTTCGGGATTGGCTGAGAGTGGTGGAGAAGTTGGAGTCCAGATTGGCGGGTTGGAAACCTAATATTTTATCGAGGGGAGGTAGATTGGTTCTTCTCAAGGCCGTGTTGTCAGCCATTCCTATTTATTTCCTTACTTCTCGCAAGATTCCGAAGGGGATTCGCGCAAGGTTGGAGAAAAAGATGCGCGGCTTTTTATGGGGCAACGGAGCCACTGGGGGGGGGGATTCACCTAGTTAGCTGGGAGAATATCCAGCACTCCAAGGATTGGGGGGGGCTGGGTGTTAGATCTTTGGAGGAAATGAACGAGGCGTTGTTGCTCAAATGGGCTAGCAGGGTTTGGGGCCCGGGTAACGATCTTGTTGTTTAGGCGATCCGCGAGATCTATGGTGTGAAGGGCGTGCCGCATTCGCAACATATTTGTAGAACGACCATAACACCTTTCTGGAGGGGCGTTATGAAGTCTTTTTTGAAGAATCTTCTGTTGTTCAAGCCGGTTCTGGGGGGTGGAAACGACTTTGCTTTTTGGGAGGACGATTGGTCGGGGGCGGGAGCCTTGTGCTCTCGTTTTCCCCGCTTATTTGCCTTGGAGAATGATAAGCTTTGCTCGGTGGCGAGTTGCTGGGCTGATGGTTCTTGGTGCCCTACCTTCTCCCCCAACTTCTCCGACAGAAGATTCAATGATTTCCTGGATCTCCTTGAGGCCGTGAGGAATGTGGGGGCTCCCACTGTTGGAAGAGATCATTGGTGCTGGAGAGTTGGGCCTTTCTCGGTGAAGGGGGCCTATGGTGCGATCTGCAGACCGCCGCCGGCGAGCTTGGAGTCCTTGAACAGGGATTGTGCTGCAATTTGGTCCCTTCGCCTTCCGGAACGTGTGGGGATTTTCCTGTGGCTTCTTCGACATAAGTGACTCTTGACTCGTGACCAGTGCGTCAGACTTTTGGGGATCATTGCAGACAAATGTGTGATATGTGACAATGCCATTGAAACCATCGATCACCTCTTCTTTGCTTGCCCTGTGGTTTCTCAGATTTGGCTGGATGCTGGGATTTCTTGGTGCCGTTTCGATGGCTTCCAGACGTTCTGGAATTCGATCCACTTGAACAGGGAAAGACCAAGGAGGGATCGTCTTCTTCCAATGGCCTATCTATGGGCGATATGGCGGGGCAGGAACGATTTGTTATTCTCCAGGCAAAGATTTTATGAGGAGAACGTGACTATCTTTGCGAAAAGGCTGGTTGAGGACTGGGTGTTGTAATGCTTTTGTAATGTAAGGGAGGGTTAGATGTTATAGCTATGTAACTCTTTGGCTTTTGGTTTTTGTTAGTAATAAATTTTGATGGGGAGGGTACCGCCGAGTACTACCCCCTAAATTGCAGACTTTCAAAAAAAAACATTGTTGAGTTGTTTTTGCAAGTAAACAAGTCATGGACAACAAAAATAATTATCACCAAGTGAACGAAAAAATTCCTTGTTATCTCGTATTGCCACCCACTAACAAATGATGATAAATTAAATCAATTAACATGAATTTGTCATCGAAAAGAAAGAGCAATAAGCAAAAGTAGTCCAATGTATTTAAGCAAGTACCTGACTTGTCAATTCGTTCCGAACCTGCAAGATCAACCACTACAAGCTTGCTTTTTCTTACAATAGGAGGTTTGAATGCCTTGACAAGAGACGAGCCTCCATTTTCACATGAAATGGATACATGTTGCCGGTCGGACCTTTCTTTAACAGATCTCCGGATATGTACCTGCAGCCAAGAAAGTTAATGGATATTAAAACTAAAGATATTGAAACGCTTACATTAAAAACACGCAAGCAAACAGGAAAAACACCATTAGAATGGCATGGCTCCGAGAAGATTCAGTATTCAACTTTGTATTTGCTGCAAACCTATGGGCTTCCCCTAATCTCAGAAGCTCAACAAAGCTCTTTTGATCTCGGATTTCCACAACAGTTGCTCCGGGTAATGAAACATCACCAGTTTTGGGATCCTCTACTATGGCAATATTATCGTTTTCAGGCTGAAGAAGATCCTGAATGGTCTCCATATAAAGCTGTAAAAACAGGCCAGAACCAGTCGTTAATTTTCAAGATAGCTGTGCTTTGGTGTAGCAACAGAAAAATTGCAGAGAACGACCTGTAAATAGGAAACAGTCACACAATCGGTTTCTGGATAGACATCAGAAAGGATATCCTCCATAGAACGAACCATTATGCCACGTGCTGCAGTATCTTCTTCTCCTAGCCTTCCAAGGGTAAATGTCTTTCCAGTACCAGTCTGTCCATAGGCCATCACGGTCCCGTTATAACCTTCCAGAACACTCTGCGCATGGAACACGATGTAAGAGGAGATGGAAGATCAAGAAAAATTCACAAGTAGAAATTGTATATATGACATGACTGACATATGGCAATAAATAACAATCATGTGCAACTCAGTCGCATCGCCGTGACAAATTTTCTGAAGTGAACAACCATAAGTAGACTAATACGCATATATTAAACTGGGTTTTTTAATGTTCATCCCCTGCAAGAGAGACCATCTTTAATCTGGAAATGCTGACTATGGACAGTCCAAATGTTGCCCTTGTTAAATTGATAGGCATTTATTTCATAAACTATATTCATAAACAAACCAAAATATCATGACAAAATGAACATTACAAGTTGTGTTGGTGTAATTTGCACCATTTTCTATTATTATGGATCTGCGCAAGGTTTCGTCCAAGTTTTCAATAGTACAGCTTCAATATTCTCACATAGACAGGCCATTCAGTACAAAAGGTGCTAACCATCAAGTTATGCAAATAATGACAAAAAAGTAAAAACAGGCGGTGAACCGTTAAGTTCATTCCAACTGTTGACACCCATATGTCATGGGAAACATCAAAGCACTGAATGACCAGCAACAAGATTCACCGACCATTGTGACAGAATAGGATCTTATGTGCATAATAATACAAAACGACTCACAAATAAAATACAAATGCCTGACAGGAATTTACCTCGACAACTGGCTTTGCAACAACTTCATAAACACGTTTTTGAGAAGCAAATTCTGTGAGAACTTCATCAAATTCATATGTGTCTGAATCCCAATTGTTTTTGCGTAATTTCAGCCTTTTAACCTATTGACGAAATTGGGAGGGGTGAATGTCATTTCCTTAAAGGTGGAAGTACATGCAATATTTAAAAAAATTGACGATGATTTGAGGAGGGCCAAAGACTAACCTCTGGCAGCAATTCTACACAATCTGCAAAATCGGCATCAGCAACCAACTCCTCTGAATTTCTTGGCCGGAGCCTTACCGCCACACGAACTCTTCCCGGAACTTCTGTTATTTGATCGACAATGGCAAAATTTAACATCTATTCAAGAGAATCAGAAAATTATTTAAAACTAGTGAACTCTGGTCAGTGGTCACTGGATAAAGATGACAACTGGTTCCCATAATCGCTGTCTCATAAGCCCAATAGAGATAGTATCTTTTGAGTCAGCAATCAAACGGGACTTTTACAGATGCTAAATAAAAGGTCTCAAAGGAGAAATGATGGCAGAAAAGTGAATTATATAAATAGAGACCCAACAATCTTTGTATAATTGTAATGATCAAAACCTATACTTTGCATAATAAGTGTGATCAGCTACATCATTTCTTCCCTCGGTCTAATTTGTCTTTGAATATGTGATATTCTAACAATTATGCTAAGGAGAGATGGTGAAATGCTTTAAGAACAATCCAATCACACCACAGGGAGAATTCATGTCATTGTTTTTTTTGGGAATCCATAGTACAGACAAAGTGAAGGAATAGAACCATTTCCAATGTGCGGCTAGTGCTAAGAGACCAATATTTATCTAGCAAATAAATAATGCAAATACAAGTCCTTAGATGACCTTTTTTTAAAACCAATTAGACAACTCATGAAGCTTGGCTTTTACCTCGTGTGATAGCAAACAGCCATTCTAATCCTGGGCTTAGCAAAGATCTTGATTTTTCCAATACTACAAGAACTATAAGTCAAATATCTTCAAACTAATCCCGTGTGAACAAATCGTCTGGGATTTTTTTCCACTTCAGATATAGTAGTAAGAGCAAATTTGAAACCAAGATTCGCCTTATTCCAACAATAACAAAAGACTTTCAGGTGTGACCCATCCCAAGTTGACACCACTTTATTCAAAAAGTAATAACAAAAGACTATATGCGAGTAGAATTTCAGTCAGTGATTATCCCATGGGTAACACCCTCCATCACTTCTCCCCAAAACGGCAAGATTTTCTCTCGAAGATAATGAATCTAACATATTTTACATTAGTGTCCACCACCCTAATCCACTCTGACTGAGTCATGTGCATTTCCACTCATATAGCATTCAGACAGGTACTAATCCACGCTTCTGAAATCCAAAATCAGACGAGGACTTCCGAATCCATGACCCTTCATCTAATCAATATGTCCGCAGACCATCGAAACAGGCCAATCAGATCACTTTCTAGCCCCAGCACTCACCCACTACATAAACAAATATGTCAGCTTTGTGTTTGATTGGGTAGTTAAATGGAGCTTCCGGGAATCAATATGGAAGACCGAAGAAAATCAAAATAAGAAGCAGAATCAGACTTGGTGATTGATCACCATCATCACCAATCAACTCCTCAATGCCACTGTCACTCCAATGCACACTCCACGTGAAGGACGCAGATAAATCCGATGAATTCGTCCGATTTCCCAACTCAATAAGTCAATCGCAGATACGAAACGCACATTGATCTCTAAATCAACCCACCGCTGCACGGTTTTCAGCTCGTTCCCATCGCCGTCGTCAATAGGAGACCGTTCAACATTTAATTCCACCGAATTCCAACTCTGACACTGGTTCGCGGTCCATTTGCTCCCATTTTGCGACGTTTGCATCTTCGTCATCCTTAAAATCGCACTCCAATACCTCAAATCAAGACCTCCCGAAATGTCTACCTACACTTCATCCCTGATCACGATCCACTTCCGAATCCCGCGAAAACCGGTCCGAAACCCCAGAACCATCGGCGGCGGTGATCGGATTGCGACCTCGAGCGCAAAGATCAGATCGTAAGATGCGGGGACTGACCTCCGGCTTCGTCTCTGGAGTTAGCGAGGGGCCCGGAAGCGGATCGGCGGAGGCCGGCGGTGGTGGAGGCTGAGGCGCGGGACTTGCCGCCAGGCTTCGGCGTGGCGTAGGCGCCGGCGGTGGAGAGCTTCGGGGAGGGCTTCGTCGCGGGGCCGTTCCGGTACCCGCCGGACGCCATCTGCCGCGGAGGCTCCTTCAGGCGCACGCCAATGCGGAGGAGAGGAGGCGGCGATCGGCGATCTGAGATGCGGGGTGAGGGAGGGTTTACGGTAACGTTTGGAAGTGGTGGGAGGAGAGCGGGTGGTGGATTTGAGATGGGGGCGGAGGAAGAAGAAAGAGGGAGAGGGGGAGGAAGGGGGGGAGCGTTGATGAGGGACCGGGGGGAGGAGGCTGTGGGTCCCACGGGGCTGGTGTTCGTGACAGTATGCTCTGCTGAGAGGAGAAGCGTGCTTCTGCTTTGCCGCCCCGAAGGAGAGTGTTGCTGTTCAAACGGCGCGGGTGGCTTTGTATAATTGACAACTTTCGGCCAATGGTTTGATGCGAAGTTTAGGGCAAATCCTCTCTGATGCCTACAGTGTAGCACGGTAGCACCTCCTTAACTTATACCCCACTTAGACTTACAACCTAATAATTGGTCTGGTTGTAGTACCGTGTGCCTATATCTTAAGGTAACGTTCGGCTATCGGGTACTCCTTAACCCACAGCCCCTCTCCTCGTGGGTCTCACTTTATTTTTTTTGGAAAATTAAATAAACCAATTTTACATCATCGATTTTATCAAAAAATAATATATTATACCATCATATCATATAAAAATTATAAACTCCTTCACTTCTACTCACTTTTCCAAACTTCAATACAATCGCATCACAATAACTACTCAATTTTTCAAACTTCGATACAATCATATCACCCCAAACATACTTCTAACCCACCCTCAGTTTAACCCTCTATCGAAACACCAAAATCTAAAAACGGATTACCGTCTACCAGTTTAACCCGTCTTAACCCGCCAACCAAACGCACCCTAAAGGATTCTGAATCTTAAGAGGAAAGCTTTGGATCTCTCAAATTATATGTCCTGCTATTAAAAAATCTTATACACCACTTGACGAGGGTTAGGGCAATGTTTGGTAACTGGGTTGCGTTCGGTTGAGGTATCCTCCTGTGAATAGTAGCTGTTTGGAGGTTTGAGAGGTTGGAATAATAATTGTGATGTGATATTGATTATGTGTTATATTAACTTTTTAATGATTATGATATCTTTTTTATGTTAATAATTTTATTTGAATATTGTTAAAATAGTATATCAAAGAAATTGTATGATCAATACAAATAATCCCAAATCAAGAATACAAGGTTAAAGCTAGAGGTATTTCAGGATACACCAGTGTACTCGGGAAACCAAACAGACCCCTTATCAAAGTGAGAGAATGGAATTCACTAGCCGTTTTAGTAGCTCATATATCATCGGTTACCTAAAATATACCCTCCGTTTGGGATTGATTTGCCCTACAACAACTCATCGCCTCTAATTTTGGAATTAATATGACATTATCCACTTTGACTACTCAACAAAGATTAACGCATCGGCATTTACCCCTTCAGTCTTTTTAAGCATTCAAACATTTATTATTCACGAAAAGGTATATATCTTACCATTTGGGTAAATTCCAATTTGGGTCCTCATTTATGGGTCTGATCGGGCCCCGGAGCCGTTAAAGTATTGAACTTTTGGAGATGATGACGAATACGTCTTTGTTTAAAGTTGGAACTCAACCCCCATTCCCTTTCCGACAAGGGCATATTCGTCATGAGCCTCAAAATTTCCATTTCCTAAATGGCCTTAGGATCCGAATCGTTACAACTTAAATATGGGGACTCATTCTATGATCGGGGTAATAGTTAAGGACTCAAACTGTAATTTACCCTAAATATTATCCAATCCAGCTCGAACTATCTATGAAATGAGTGATGAGTGGCAGTCGCGGACTCGCCATGTTTTCCCAAAGATATAGATATGGTATATTTCTCAAAGGGATTTTATCACTTGTGCCCCTCCGAGATGTTGCAATATCAGTTATGCCCCTATCTTTTTCGTAATATCAGTTGTGCCCCTCAAAACTTGCTATTTTATCACTTGTGCCCCTCGGGTTAGTGACCGTCCATCTACAGTGCAAACGGACGTTAACTTTGAGGACATAAGCGGAATTATTTTTTTTAAAAGGTTATATGGTCATTTCTTCCTCCTCTTCCCCAACCTCTTCTTCTTCCTCCTCTTCCCATCTTCTTCCTCCTCCTCCGACCTCCTCCTCCTCCCTCTCCGCCCCGAGCTCCCCGCAGCCCCTACCCTCCCCGGCGCCGCACCTCCTCCCCCCCGCACCTCCTTCCAGCCCGCCGCCCCCTCTCCTCCCCGGCACCGCCCCCTCCCCTCCCCGACACTGTCTGATCTGTCTGATCTGTCTGATCTGTCTGAGGAGGACTTTGAAATTTGAAATGCTCATGTTTACTCGTATTCTCTCCCTCCGCCATTCCCTCCTTTCCAAAAGGCTCAAACGTAACCCGATCCCGCAGCCATGAAGGAGCAGCCATCATCCCTCCACCAACTCGCCCAACAGTTCCACGACCTCCAGCGTGATCTCGACGCCATCGGCACCGCCCGCTCCTCCACGGGCGCCGCCCTCTCCCGCCGCCGCTACGTCGCGCAACCCACGACGCCCGACATCCTCGCCCTCTTTGAGAGCTCCCCCAAGAAGCTCGTCTCCTCCCTCCAGCTCGTTGATTCCCCGTCGGGCGCCAGCGACATGGCGGAAGGGGACATCACAACCGAGCGGCGCGCGGTGTTTGGGAGCGGGAGGCTCAAGGGCAGGAGCCTTCTGGAGGCGCTGGATTGTGCGGCGGCGGCGGAGGAGGAGGTGTGCAGCACGTGCTCGTCGTCGGCATTTCTGCAAGGCAACGGGGAGGAGGCGGTGACTGTGGGTGATGGTGGTCGTTGTGAGGAGAAACGACTGGCGGTGAGGTGCGTTGTTAGTACTGCGGTGATCGTGATGGCGGTGGTGATTGGGCTGTTCTGGTTGTTGGTATTGTGCGAGGGCGACGCTCGTGGAGTTCCTGATGCCCATCTCGTTCCCACTTGAATTTCTGTTTGATCTGATCGGCATCGTGGATGGTTTCTTGCTTTTGGCTTCTGCTGAATAAGGTGTTCTGTTTTTTTTTCGCGTTTCCGACTGTACACCTCTCTGCGATTCTGGGTGACCATGGATGTCAGTGCAGCTTTCTTGCCGAGAGTCTGATTGGAGATCGATCCATCCATGGAAAGATTGACCTACAGGTTGATGGGTTGTTCTGTATCTACCAGGAAATTCAATTTTTTTTGTTATGGATTGAATATGAAGAGAGGTTAGTGACGGCGCCGGGGAGGGGAGGGGGCGGCGGGCTGGAAGGAGGTGCGGGGGGAGGAGGTGCGGCGCCGGGGAGGGTAGGGGCTGCGGGGTGTCGCCGGGGAGGGGAGGGGAGCTCGGGGCGGCGTCGGGGAGGGGAGGGGAGCTCGGGGCGGAGCTCAGGCCGGAGAGGGAGGAGGAGGAGGTTGGAGGAGGAAGAAGAGGTCCCTGGACAATAATACCCCTCTTAAATGCACCAAGGTTTGAAAAAACCATGGTTAAGTCAATTCATTGACGGTCAACCTGACGGAAGGGCACAACTGATAACGGAGAAACTTTTGAGGGGCACAACTGATATTACGAAAAAGATAGGGGCATAACTGATATTGCAACATCTCGGAGGGGCACAAGTGATAAAATCCCTTTCTCAAATGTTGATAGGCATAAATATAATATGGATATTAGTTTGAAAACGTTAACGAATGTACACATGCCAATGGATGGATATTCAAATGGATATCCATCAAAATTTTCAATCCACATATCCACATATAAAACACAATGCAGTTATACTCTTGTTATTTTCCGTTAAGAGTAAATTACACGTATAAGTATATGAACTATACACATGATTTTAATGGCATAAATGAACTTTAAATGTTCATAATATGATACATGATCTTTAATATTTGTCTCAATATTATTTTAATCTATTGTGAATTAAGGTTAGAAAGATTAAATGATCAACTAAATTTTAATAGTCAATGACCACATTGATACAAATCTTAAAGATCAGGTATCACATTATTACCTTTTTAAAGTTTATGTACGACATTGAAATCAAATGTATAATTCAAGGACTTCTGTGTAATGTATTCAATAATATAGATATTGCTCTTTCAATTTTTAATGTACATAAACTCAAATATGGATGTTTCTAAAAACATTGACGAAGATGTCATAAGTACATGTCTCGTTGTATTTTTTAAAATATCAATATATGAATTGAAAATTTTCATGGATATCCATTTGAATGTCTGTAAAATAACATATCTGTTGGGTTTATGATAGATATGCACATGAGTATATAATATTTTATTGAATTGTATATGAGTAAAATGGGATTGCCCTTAGGGGGGTTAATTTGGATCCCTCCGCCTTATTTTCTCATTTTTTTTGTTATTTTTTTTGAAAAAAAATTATTCCGTGGAAACTCATCAATATATCCTCAGATTATGTTAGTCAAGATTCGTGTGAAACAAAGACTCTACGGCCTCCATCCAGACAGTTTTTTTAGCGGACGCACAATTGTTGAAATCAACCATGTATAGATGGAGGCCGTAGGAGTCTCTGTTTCGCACGAAACGTGAATGACGTAATATAGGGATATAGCGATGAGAATATACGGAAGTATTTTCAAAAAAAATGGAAGAAAAAATTAAGTCAGGAGATCAAGTTAGCTCCCACATGAGGCAGCGCCATTTTCACCCATTATATATATTTATATATATGAGGTTGATGGGGTTGCCCTCGCCCTTATTTCGACATTTTTTTATTTTTTTTGAAAAATGTCATCATGTATATTCATCCCTATATCCCTCCTATATGCCATTCGAATTTCGTCAAAAACAGAGACTCCTTTGGCCTCCATCCAGACAGTCATTTTTTAACGGTAACAGGATTTTTTAAATCGACACCATCTCGATGGAGGTTGTAGGAGTCTCTATTTCTGACGAAATTCGAATGGCATATAGGAGGGATATAGGGATGAATAATATACATGATGATATTTTTCAAAAAAATATAAAAAAATGACCAAAAATAGGGCGGGAGCAGCCATGTTGGCTGCCCGCAAGGGGTAGCCCCATTTTTCCCTATATATATTTATGATATACATGTGTACGTTCCCATATTAAAATGTTCTATGTAACTGTGACGCAAGCAACTTAAACAATAGAGAACAAATTTTACTTTTTGATCGATTTATTGCCAACCGTGACTTCATCTTCACCGATCTATGCGTCCTTGGCTGCGCATCTTCTTTGATATTTTTATTATATTTTATACACTATATTGAAGCTAATCTTTTCTATTTCAATAGCTTAACAAATTGATTAACTACCAGCATTACAGTTTCGTTAACATTGTGAATCTAATTAAATACAAAGACAATGTTATGGCGATTGTATACATTTTCTCAGTTCCAAGTGCTTAAATAGCTCTATAGTGTTGAGTGTTTCCATGGCACTTTGTGAGAGATGAAATTTGATTGTGTTCGTAAAATCGTCGCGAATATAATTCATGCGAATGCTGAATAAACGAAGTCAATGAGAAAGACTGGTATAACAACACCCTATAAAACATTGCGAAGGGAGAAAGAAATGTAAACGATGAAGCAAGAATGTCGAGAACGCCACGTAAAATGGAAGAAAATACGCACCATGTCATGGGTATACAACACACCTTCGACCTAGAGGTAATGTCACGTCCTTAGACGTGACGCTCTGCATTGGAAACCTAGGGAGGAGTAGTTACTTGACTTGATACTCTTAACCTTCTAAGGGTCCAGATACTCGACACTAGTCACATTCGTACATTGTGAATAACAATCAAAATGATAAGTAGGATAAATAATGTTGTTATTTGGCATAGTTCTTCTAACAATCTCCTCAAATCTTCCGAGTGTTCGATAAATAAGTTTATCACTTAGTTCATCTTGTTGTTCATTGTTTGTGTTTGTGTTCATTAGTTATTTATCGAACGTATCCATCGTATTTTGACTGATCGAGGAATAATGGCGCTCCATGATTGATCGACCTTAGGTTTAATTCAGGTTTGTGTGTGAGGGTAAAGATGGAATCAAGATCAATTCAAACTAGAAAACCTCATCTCTTTGAACTAAATGACAGAGGGATAATATCGCTCTGTGATTTTGCTCGATTCGTCATTTTTGCAAAAGAAACAATAATTTTCTTTATATGTGCATACAAGGAAAAAACACGCAAAATTATGATGATGGATGTTGAGTGAGGAAGCATTGAGGATGACATGTAAAATAATGAGATGCAAAAATAGAATCAAATATGATAAATAAGAACTAGAAATTAAGTAAGATACAAACATGATTAATCTACTTGAAGGAGGTAATAATGCAATAAACAAATAACATATAGTTCGAGATTATTCTAGATCAGATCAAATCCTCATTGTACCCTCATATACACAAATTATGTAGGAGAATAAAAGGAAGAAATCTAGAAATCTCACAATATAAAAGTCGAGTAGTTTTATTTTTCACATATCGTTTGGCCTATAGTATACGTAAATTACATGTACTTGAAAAACCAACAAAGCAACTTAGATTAGAAACTAAAATGAATTTTTGTAATAATGTGGAAGTTTAGTAAAGAAGTTTTGGCGTGATGAAGAGTTGGAACAAACATTTTAACACACACGATTTTTCTTGAATTGATTGAGCATCGACATACGAATTTAAACATCTATATCCATGCTCAGCAATTAACTTAAGGGATATCAAGACAAATTGATGTTGAACAACATTAAGTAGATGCCACGTGTTACCACGGAGCATCGGAATATTATAGGAAAAGTTTTTAACCCGATGCTTAAGTATGCATGTTCATTCTTTGCGGTGTCTATCTCCATCTATCTACGTATCACGAGAAATACATTAGTATGGAAGATGAAGTCCTCGTGAGAAGATTTCTCTACAAGACAAATTAATAACAACGCCAATAATAAGCTTACCATCATTTTTATATAAAAATGCCCAAGGTTCTATGGGTACTCAAACACGCAGGATTGGAAATCTACGTCGAACTAGGGGAAAGCCGTTACCGCCGACAATACTCCTTCGAGATCTCCTCCTCCTCGATTTGACAGCTCTAACGACTCACATGACCACGACGATGCTTGCATGGAGATGACCTCGAGCTTCTCTATGCAACAATGTCATTGGTTTGTCGATCGGGCAAATTCCGACGATTTCGACATCCCTATTTCAACCAAAAATATATAGTGATACACTGCGAGAGGAGATAGAGTAGATTGTTAGGATTTGAAAGGACATCATATTCCTCTCTTTTCCATTTAAGGATCCGGTACATATCTTTAATGGATCCTAACCACTTAAACTAGAAAACTCAGAATTTGATTTCTTGAACGTGTTGGAAAGGTCTCTATAAGCTTTTATAAAAGGAAATAAGCATTTCTCCAATTTAATAATTATTTTCAAAATAGAGAGATGCGATTCAAGAGGGGGGATCGGATGTCGGTGGGTGCTCGAGGGTGGAGGAGGGTTGCAAAAGGAGAAATAATGTTTAATTACATTTATGCCTTTACTTTTAGGAAACAGACAACGACCAATGAAAGTGGTATAGGTATTATTTGCCAGCTTTGTTAGGGGCACACATGCTATTGTAACGCATGTAGTTAGCGTTAGTGCAAAAATACAAATTCAGAAAGATGTAAGTGTAAAAATAAAAAAAAATCAGAAAGAAACAAGTGTAAAAATCTTTAAAAACAACTTGAAGATGATGATCTTTTATTGGAAGAGATACCATAATATAAACTACAAATGATTCACACACACAGCGGATACGGCCCTACCATTTGCACACCACAGTCAAACCGACAAAATAAATGCACATGTAATCAGGGTTTTAAATGTCGGATTTCTGTTTCGTTTTGGTGAGTGACTGAAATGAAATTTCGATCGAATTTCAATCGAACCGATTGAATTTTCGGTTATTTCGGTCAGTTTTTGAACACGACCTTCTAAATTTCGGTCGAATTTCGGTCACCCACCGAAACCGCAAATTCGACCGAACTTCCTCGAAAATTGAGGCCATGCATGTAATCCATCTTGTATTCAAGCTTGCAATAGTTGTCCGACTAGTCGAGTTAGGGGATAGCCGACTCGACTAGGCCTAGTCGGTCGTTAGTCGGGCCGACTAGTCAGCCTAGGCGGTCGATTAATCGACCGATTTTACAACCTTTTTAAATTTTTTAGTTTCCACTTTTTTAAAAGCAAACATATTATAATATGCTTAATTTTATATCTAGAGTAAATTACTTCTTTTGTTTCATTATGATGCCATATAAAATGTACAAATATATGTAAATATATATAAGAATATAGGTATAAAAATGATTTATATATTTAAAATAATTTAAAAAATCAAAACCGACTAATGATGATCGACTAATTCTGATTAGTCGTCTGACTGCCGATTAATCCTTAATAAGTGACCCCGCCGATCGAGTATCGACTACCGCTTCCTCCAACCTTGCTTGTACTACACTTCACTTGCTAATTATATATCATATGCCATACTTCTCAACAAGCTCAATGCTATCATCATCAACAACAAACAAGGGAACATTGCGGTAACCCACCACCGCCCCCGAAAAGAGATCCTCTTTTCATTGTCCAATTAATTATATTATAAAGAAGGTAGGTGTGTTGGCATGAGAGAATCGGGCCTAGAAAGTGGTCTTCCACTAAGAAGGATTCGATGATCCAATGGGTCCCACTTGCTCTTTTTGCCTGGGTTGCAATTATCGACCTTTGAATCTTAGGTGTCCGTAATCCCTTTGTCTTAGATCCAATTACAATCGGTAGCGGAAATCAATTCATAGTCCAAGTGGCTCGGTTGATTTTTTTGCGTCATCCAATAAGAAAAATTGCTCTTACTTTTCCGCATCCATCTTTCTTTTTCTTTAACATCACTAGATTTAACTATGATTGTTGGATATCATTTATTTATTCGATTGAATTCAAGCCATGGGCTCGTTTGGTTGCAGGGTTGGGCATGGTTGGCTTGGCCCAACCCGGGTTGGCCCTGCAACCAAACAGGGTTCTCCTCCTCACAGTTTACTATTCATAAGGGTACCCCTGCCCAACCCAACTCTGTCCAACCCTGCAACCAAACGGACCTTTAGGCCGAGAAGATTACACTCTGGCTAGTAAAGTATAGGCCATTTTATACACGTATGCGCACATGCATCACAAGGTCACATTGATGCTGTGGAAATGGATATTGCTGGCAGAGTATTTTAAACCCAACGTGGATAAATATTTGGGTTTTTTCAGGTGTGTTTCTTGGATTCGGTAATATCATTTACTCTGTTTGTCACATATACTGTGTCTTTATATTCTTTGCACCATTATCGCTTGACACTTGTATTCCTCGAGTTAATAACCGTTCATCTATTTCACAAAATTGACATTAACTTTTGGACATAAAATTAATCAGAAAGAAATCTAGACTACATATGTGATTTTCTTGACCACCATTTGATCATTTTTCTTCCTATGTGCTTCTTATCTTCTTTCTTCTGTTGGATTCTAAAGACTTGATCCTTGATGGGTATTGCCATAACAAATGTTGATAATTCATAACAAAAGTATGACTTTCAGTTTTCTATTTGTTTACACATACATGTCTAGAACAACAAGGTAATTTATGAGATTCTCACAATATCAAAGCTACTAATAAAAGACATTGATCAAGTATTTAAGATGACAATAAAGGAAACATGCTGAAAATTATAAGAGAGTATATGAATGAAAAAAGTGCAATAATATGAACTAGAATGACATGTATAAGAAGGGTACAATTTAGAACTGCATTTAAAACTATGCATGCCATGCACTTTTAATGAATAAAAGTTTCCATATTTTGTCCATAGAAACAATAAAATAAATCTACCACACACATATAAAAGAAGGAAACACATGTTGAATATACTAACTGGATTGAAGGACAGCCATTAAACAAAAAAAGAGTCGGGTCTTCCAAAGGAGAAGCCAAACCTCCAACCTTTAATCTTCGTAACCTCTCTGTCTCTCTCTCTGGTGAGAAAGCTCAACCTTTTAAAGAGGGATATCCGTAACTTCCCCTTTTGAGATGGGATTCAAAAAGAGATGTGTGTTGGGGTGGTTTCCTTTGGGGACCATGACCCATTCTCAAATTACCTTGATAATTTTCAATTCTACCCATCATAGATCTGAAATTATCCCTTAGGTCTCTACATATTAAAATCCCATGCAACCAAAATACACTTATGCCCAAATAAATTCTTGAACTTTATTTATCACCTTTTTTATTTTATTGGGACACTTGACAGTAATATTGATTATATATGTATACATATAAGTCCATCGTTGGAATTAAATTCCAACATCTTCTTCTTCCTTCATCAAGTCTTTCCTCTTCGTGTTTTAGTTATGAACACTTCCTTGCTACGAGACCACCTTAATCGTCCTCCCCATCTCCTTCAGCCCGATCTGCCTCCACCACTGCCTTCGGAACAACCCCTCTCGAAAACAACTGGTGCATCATAAAGCAGAAGCTCAACATCATGACAACAGTTGTGTTAGCCTGCGAGCACATGCCATAGAGGAGATGCCAGAGAACCTACTGACAAGCGAGGCCGAGGGATTTATCTGTAATGGAGTAGCCATCCTGGAGGTGAGGTTGCAACATAAGAGCCATTAGATGAGGCAATGATTGGAACTAATGTTTTCGCTGCGAAGGTCGAAGACAACAATAACAAGGTCAATGAAAGGGCGACCAACGAAGGTTGCATCGCATAAGACGGGGGCTTAGTGAGCGAGACAACGGTCAAGGACGAAGACAATATTGGTGATGGAAGGGAAGGGGATAATGAGAACTGGGTTGAGGATGAGGCATAGGTGACTAATAGATGGACTAAGATGGGGGAGGGGGTAAAGAACCACAAAAAGGGATCGAAGTGTAACGTCCCGGGCTTAGTTCCCCGGTCCATTATCGAGGAAAACTGGCCCTGACAACTTATTGGGTACAAGCCCAAATGGACCCGTTGACAACCATCCAAAATGCTTAAGCCCAAGTTATCAAGTAGTAATCCCCATCACTTATATACCACACCCACACTTCGTGAGTTTTAGGTATGACACTATGTTTGGGGTTGGGGTGTTACATGAAGAGGGGAATAGTCGAGGGCTTGAAGGAAATTTGGTGTTCTTCTTGTTGCCAGTGGGAAGGAGGAGGAGTGTCAGGGGGAGGGAGAATAGGTGAAATTAAGGACACTGATCCTCTGTTGTGGTGTTGTGTTTGATGTAGATGTGGGAGCTGCTCGATCTTGATCGAGCGGTTCGAACGATTTTGTATGGTACAAGTCCAAAAAAATGAAAATTATGTGAACCGCTTGATCAAAATCGAACAACGCACTCGTCTCTAGCAGACTATGCTGCGCTCCCTAATACATCAGACGATCCGAACTCATGAAAGTAACATCATTTCCAGCGTCTTTCCATGCACGTCCCTCACCCATTTCAATTCCATGTTCACTTTTTCGTTGAGAAAAAGTCAAATTTGAATGGTTTTTGAGTTCGACCAATGTTGACTTTTTCGTTGGCCATTGAGATAAAATAGTTAGGTGCATCTCATCAAAACAAAACTTGGACAGTATGCAGAACAATAAACATACACTCCATCCATACGGTTGGATTTCTGAAACGATTTCCTCAAAAAAGGGAATACAACATGCCCTTCTATAAACTAGTATACAACAGATAATCTGCTCCCTCTTACATGTACGGAGAGTGATCATGATGACTTTATCTTTGTGTCAAGATCCGTGATGAGATCAATGCATTCATATCGTGCAGCACCCGTTAGATCCAAACCCAGCAACTTGTCAGAACTAATTTGCAACATTAGATTTTCAAGTTTACGTGCATGATTTTGAGGGAAAAAAAGAGACTTCCTGCAGCCAATTTATACCACAATAGAAGAACAGGGTTCATTTATTCTTCGAGATGACTATACGTAGCTTGTGAGACAAAGGGACCCGTCACGAATCTTTGACCAATTATTAGTTTTATTCTTTAAAAAAATATAGATTTATTGTGAAAAGGACCTTTCATCTCTTATATCTTCTTGTCATCCTCGTTATCATTCCATCCAGTGGCCTCTCTGTCACGGTTTCTGATGCCATAATTCGAGAATGAGAAGGTGGGAGGAGTGAGTTGGTGCTGTTATAATAAACTAGAACTCTTTCGGACGAACATTCCCATGTACAGATTTTGAATATAATTAATTACGTGGTCGAATGCCGCGGACATGGGTTCAAATTCTAATCAAATATACTAAACTTCTATTGGTTCGCCAATCGCCACATCTCTGATCAGTTCAGGTACTGATCACTGTTGATAGCAGTACTGAAAATACCAACAAACCAGATTCTCACAGGGTAAGTCGGACACGATAATATCTCCGTATCAGTCTTGAAGATCTTAATGGTATTTTTTTACGTATGGATACTGTACAGGTACCATCATATCATGCATACATTCTGATCTTCAAACTATACTGGACCTGATCGGGAGATTTAGCTCTTTTTTTATAGAAAGAGAGGAATTGTTTAAGAACCTTATCTTATTCTGTACTGAAAGGCTGGGTTTATGGCATCATACAAGTTGTGATCTGGTATCTTTATTTAAATAGAGAGGAGGAACGAATAAAAGCCCACCCTACTGTTCTGGTCATAAGGTGCCCCCACAAGTCTACTGCAAGGCATGTGCAGCAGCGTGGAAGTCTTTTCTCCTGTTCGCCCGTGGATACATCTAAAACTCACAAAGTGTGGGTGTGGTTTATAAGTAATATTGATTACTACTTGATAATTTGAGTTTAAGTATTTTGGTTGGTTGTCAGCGGATCCACTTGAGTCTGTATCCAACAAGTTGTTAGGGTCAGTTTTCCTCGATAACGGAACAGAGAACTAAGCCCGGAATATTACAACAGGTATGCTGACTAAGGAGATGCTATTCCAGTTTCTGACAGTCATCGGTCGTCCTCTTAATCTGTAGTTTACTTGGTACCATTTTCACGGATTCTTCAGCACTTTTATCTCACTGACCAGTCCATCCCTTGGAACATATACATGTTTAGTAGCTGGACTGGATTGGAATAACCCCCTATGAATATTAGATGTTTAGATGGTTGCGAGAGTTGGAATAGTAAATGCAATGTGCTATCACGTTGATTATTTATTATATTGACTTATTCTACGATTATAAAATGTTTTTGATGTTAATTTTTCATTTGAACATGCTTTAAAAATATTATAACAGAGAAATTAGAGTATCCATACAACTAATTCTAACCTATGAATGCAAAGATAGAAGTGAAGGATATCCGGTTCACCTCCAGATAACTTGCTAACCAAACGAGAAACCATGCGTTTTGATACCGCTGGAGCTGCACGTATGGTGTTTTGAATCTGAGTGCTTGTCTGCAGCATGCTAATGACTTGCACTCTGAAGGCTGCGGCATGAATATACTTTTTTTTATCGCTCATTATAAATCTGTCCGTCGGCAATAGATGCGATCAACAACACAAGTAAGAAGAAAAAAAGAAAAGAAAACGATCAAACATACTCACGCAACACATATTTATACCAATTCGTAAAAGTGCCTACGTCCATTGATCAAAATCTCTTCTTCAAATTGTTCTCGGAGTGCAATAAGAAGCTGCACTGAAAACGTGCTTTTATATCACGATATCAGGATTAAGATTACATGTTGAGTTATATGAAATTACCAATATATGCCCAGTACATTAAAGAACTCGCCCAAATTATCCGAAAATTTTTAGAATAAATGTATTTTTATACTTGTATCCTTCCGAATTCTTCTAATGTCACTTATTCTCCTAATTTTTTCTGCATCTACACTTGTCCCCTGAAAATTCATAGTATTGCCTTATGTTAGTATAATATTAGGGGGGCAAGTATCATAACAGTGTGACATTACGGAGAATTTTATAAGAATATATGGTTATATGCGTAACTGAAAAAAATAGCGAAAGAATTATTAGAAAATTAAGCAAGGCTCGTGTGATGAAATTTCAATAACAAAATAGAGCCCAACAAAATAGCGCATATTTAAACCTTAGAAGCCCAATCTCAGAATCTGTCCATTTGCTAACGGACCGGTTGAAGTCCAGACTCCAGACCCTTAGGCCCTGTTTGGTTGGAGAATAGGCATTGGAATAAGGGGTCAATTCTCCTCTTAACACGGTTCTCGGTGGTACGATTATTCCATTTTATTTCACTCTTATTCCTATCTTTATCCTACATTACCTACCTTTATTTCACCTTATTCTCTTTATTCCTATCCTCCAGGCGAACAAAGAATAGATCCTTATTTTCGTTATTCCTCATCCTTATTCCTGCTTATTCTCGAACCGAACACACCCTTAGACTGTGAGGAGGGTTGCTGGGATTGGTTGCTGGGTTGGGTTGGGTTGGGGTATCCCTGTGAATAGTAAACTGTGAGGAGGGTTGGGAGGGTTGGAAGGAGGAGCACACCGGTGTACCCCAACCCAGCCTTGCAACCAAACGAAGCCTTAGAGTGTGTTTGGTTGGTGGGTTTTTCGGGGGTTATCCGGGGGTTGATAACCCGTTTTTTGGTAAGTAAGTATTTGTATATATTTCAATCAAAAATGGTATACAAGTTTGGGTGACAACCACATTGAAGACCAAACATCAAAAAAGCCAAAAAATTGAGAACTCTAGATCACCAGAATTTGCATGGGCCAAAACCCGAAGGGAGGTCAGCATCAATGCACGAGAATTACTCCAGGATGATTCTAACAGTCTGGATGACGAAGTGAATGATGGAGGAGGGCGGAGAAGGAAGCATCCCAATCCACCTCCTGTTCCTTTCAAACCAAATGCGCCACAGGACAGTTGCGAGCAGGGGCCCGAGGCACAAGCAGGTAACCTTGTTCGGGTGGCGAGCAATCCATTCAAGAGCATCCATGAGAGAAGTCATTGGGGGTAAAGGAAGGTCCAACTGAGCACAAGATGAAGTCATAACAGAGGCCACAAACTCACAGGAGAAGAACAAATGGCCATGGGATTCCAGGTCCAATCCGCAGAGGTAACAGAGACCTTGGGGGCAAACACCCCAAGATGCAAGCCGATCCAAAGTTGGCAGGCGCTCCAAAACCCCCCTGTAGAGAGCAAAGGAGAAGCTAGGCGGGGAGGCCTTCGACCAGACAATAGGAGGCCAGCAGAGAGGATCAGCACGTGGGCGCAAGAGCTCGATGGCAGCTGCAAATGAGAAGCGATTAGGCTGGGGAATCCAGCCATACGGAGGAGCAGTACCCGAGATGGCAGAGCGGAGCCGGGGTCTTAAGAGAAGGATAGCCTTCCAAACCCGCGAAGCCGAGGCGGAGGAAGAGGCACTCCAGAAGGGCCTGTTGAGCAAGTACTTGGCGTGCATGTACGTAGCCCAGATAGAGGAGTTGGAGGAAAGAATTCTCCAAGTCCAGCCAGCAACCATAGCATTACGCAGAAGGAGAGCCGAGAGGAGCCCAGCTCCACCCTCCGCTTTAGGGAGGCACAATGTATTCTAGGCAATAGCATGTCGATGGCGACCCCAAAAGAAATTAGCACACAGCTGGTCAAGCTTGCGAGCAGTGGAGGCCGGCAGGAAGATGCTAACAGTCCAGTAGAGCACAATTCCCTTGATCACGGACATAAGTAGTTGAGCACGACCGGAGTAAGATAGGGCCTTGGCTTTCCAGCCATCAAGCAAGGCCCGTACACGGTCCAGGAGCTCTCTATAAACGGAGCAACGCCCATTCACGGTGCAGAGAGGTAGGCCCAAGTAAATAGTAGGCAAAGACTTCCGAAGGATGCCCAACCTCAAAGTGTCCGCAAAGCTGTCAATGTAGGAGGAGGGACAGATGATTCGGCTCTTCCTAGCATTGAGAGCCAATCCAGAAAAAGCATGGAAAGAGCGAAGGACATCCTTGATTGCCAGAAGCGAGCTGATGGATCCATTAGAAAAGAAGAGGAGATCATCTGCATAGATGAGGTGGGAGGGGGCAGCCGTACGACCTCTCCCAAGAGGCTTTAACATACCGGAAGAAGAGACCTTGATAACCCGTTTTTGTTTTATTGTATTTGGTTGGTGGGTTAAGAGTTGGGAGGGCTTGTGTGATGTAATCGTATTGGAATTTGAAAAAGTTGATAGTTTTTATGATATGATTGTATTGAAATTTGAAAAAGTGGGTGGTTGTTGTGATATGATTGTATTGAAGTTTGGAATAGTGAGTATAAGTTGAGTATTTTATGATTTTTAGATGATATGATGGTATAATATATATTTTTTTGACGAGAAGTGAGTGGGCCCCACTAGTGAGTTAAAAATGAGGATTTTGAGGGGTTACCCACCCAAAGTGGAGGTAACCCCCAATCCGAACGGGCCCTTAATAAAAGCCCAACTATTTTATTTCACAAAGAGCGAGAAAGTAACGTAAAAAAGAAAAGGATACTCTCGCAATTTCCCTTACCTCGCGTGCGTTTCACGTGTCCGTAGGGCCCTATACGCTTTCCCGATTCCGCTCTCGTCCAATTCGAAGAGGAGGCGATAGAAGCTCGATGGCGTCAGCAGCGTCGACGGCGGCGGTCCCGTTCTGGAGAGCCGCGGGTATGACGTACATAAGCTACTCCAACATCTGCGCGTCGCTGGTGCGCTCGTGCCTCAAGGAGCCTTACAAGTCCGAGGCCGCCTCCAGGGAGAAGGTCCACTTCGCCGTCTCCAAGTGGGCCGACGGCAAGCCACAGAAGCCAAGTTTGTCCCCCCTTTCCCATTTCTCATTCCGATCTGCTTTCTTAGGGTTTTTGATTGATGCGATTTATCTTCCTTGTTGATCTTAGGTCCGTCTTTTTATTTTCTAGGGTTTTTTTGAGGTATTATGATTGTCAAGAAAAGCGAGATACGGATTTGTGGAGGATTGCAGTTGTGAGCAGTTTGATCGATCTGATAAATTTTTTGCCTATACAAGGCGAGATACATAACCTCAAGTGGCTATTTTCACGAATGCACCATCGAATCTAATCAATTCTAATTTTGTATTTTTATCTGCATTTCAATTGGTATAGTATACCATCGCGATGATGCCATGTCCAAAAGATTAGGTTGGGGTGGCCAAAAATCTTGGATTTACTCGATAGTTCGGCCTCCGTTTATCTTATAAGAAGCTTAAAGTTCATCTCGAATGGCCTAATGCAATAAGCATATGCCGGTATATAAACTATTTCATGAAGAATTAAAACTCTGGCACGAGAAGACTTGTTTGTCTTGTAAAAAATTTTATACAATTAATACTAACCTTTAGCTTGTAAAAGATGCTATAAAAACTAAACATTAACCCACCATCTTCTAAAGGTATATTATACAACTAAATACCTTTTCAAGAAAGTATTCTACATACTAAATAAGTTTACTAAATCGGCTGTTGTAGCTAAGTTGTTTTTGTACCCTTTTGTGTTGAGATTGATCTTAGTATGGGTTGAGTGGTGGATTATTTTTAGTTTACTTCTAAAGAAAGATGGAATAAGACTTAATAATTGACCTTTGTAGACTGATGATAACAAGACAAAGAGTTTCTTTAGTTGGAGCCTTGGAGGTCATGGTAGGTATGGGAGGAGGGAGATGTTAATAACTTAGCATGCATTTCTTTCATTCAACAACCAATTGATTTGAACACCAATATGCTTTTGAGTTGCTTTGAGTTGGGGTTCGAATCTTATAGACATAGTTTGTATCAACTTAACAAATCCCCTACTTAAATTTGCAACATCTTAATACGGTGATCTAGTTATTTTTTCAGTAACAACGTCAAGATGACAAGATCAAACTCTTAAGTATCGCTTTCCTTTTATCTCTTTTTGGGAGCTAGCTTCACCTTTGGATTAGAGCACGATTTTAATACCGTCTATAGTAATTTGGATTTGATCCTAAATTGTCATTGGGAAAGCTATCCTCGTTGCAAGTGGTCTGGTCATTTTGTCTTGTAACGAGAACGACTTCACACTCTTGAGTAACGCTTTCCTCCTCTTTATAGGGACCTGTTCCACCTATTTAACAGTTTTTTTTATCATGAATGGGAACATAGGTTTAAATTTTATCTGAATTGATCAGTGGTTAGACATGAATAAATATAGAGAAAAATGTCATTTTGCGAGGGTTATTTTAGTAATAACAATGTTATATTCTTGGGGTTCTTTCCTCCCATCATTTTAATAGGAGATATCACAATCTCTCGGATAGTCCTTTCCACTATCAATGGAAACATGTCTTTGATTGTATTTGTAGTCATCAGGGGTTAGACCTGGATCATTATCTAGAAATACTATTCCTGAAAACTTGTTGATATGGGCGCGAATGGATTCATCACAAATTCTAAAAATAATTAAGCCCATGTTGCCAAGTAATTGCCACCATATTTCTTATAATCCACATCGACTTGTCAGATTCCTTAAGGTGGTAAGTTCCCTTCTTCTCTGTTTATATATACAACGTTTTCGTTTCACTTGTTTAAATATTATCCTACTACAATTGCTCATGCTAAAACACTAGCGGAGAGTTGGATCATGTAACTATTTTGTCAAAGACTTGTACATGTATTTTTGTGAATTAATGGGTGCATGCACCTTTAAGGTGGACCCCTTTTTTATTTAAAAAACAAAGATTGTCCTACTTCTAGTTCATTTAGAAAAATTACTGCAATAATGGATGCTACTTGCATACCCTTGTGTAGTCTTTTCCTCTTATTCTCTAGTAGACGCGACATTATATTCTCAGGTAGCCTTCTTCTTCTAGAGAGTGCTTCTAATACCATTTGTAATGAGCTGCACCTAGATTGGAATCACCGTTAAAGAAAATTATCCTGTTGATTTATCGAGTTTCGACATATGTGGACCCAATGCCGCCACCCAAATGGTTTAATCCCACGGTTTTAAGTAGCAAATCATACACTTTATAACCTAAACCTCATTTTTGTAAGTTTTATATGTGGATTATTTTTTGGAATGTTATAATTAACTTTTATAAGTAGTTCATGAACCCTTTGTTGACAAGGACATGGAAATATTTTATCTTTATTGAATGTAGACGTCTGGTTGATGAGACTAGAGATGGAGTAAATGAGAAGCTTGTGATATGGAGACATGCTTTAGAGACTAAGAGGCCCCCCTTAACCCATTTTTTCTCACTCTATGTGGGTCCCACTTTTTTTTATCTTTTTTTTAAATAAATAAATAAATCAATTATCCATCATCAATTCTATCAAAAAATAATATATTATACCATCATATCATATAAAAATTATAAACTACTCTACTTCTACTCACTTTTTCAAACTTCAATACAATCACATCACAATAACTACTCACTTTTTCAAACTTCAATAAATCATATCACAATAAACTCACTTCTAACTCACCCCCAGTTTAACCCTCTATCCAAACACCAAAACCCAAAAATGGGTTACCTGCAACCAGTTTAACCCACCTAAACCCACTATCCAAACACACCTTAAAGGATTTCGTATAAGGCTAAGATTGAATATATGGAATGCTCTTTTGAATGAAGCAATGGTGAATTCGAAATGAAGATTTGATGCAACGTGGAATAAATAAATATGGTTTAATTTCCATTTGTTTAATTGGAGTCATTTTAATGTACAACTTCTGAGAAATAGGGTTTAATGTACAACTTCTGGCATCCTAACCATTAGTAGCAGTATAATGAGAAATAGGGTTTAATGTACAACTTCTGGCATCCTTTTAAAGGCAATAGGTTGCTATGACATAGTAGAGGTAGAAGAATCGTTTGAATTTGCAGTAGATGGGTATCAATCGTAGAATGAGAAATACCTTGTATGTTGCGAGGGAACAATAAGTGGATTGACTCAGACACCGTTTGGTGCCTATTGTGATAGACTTGGTGTGGAGGCGGCAACTCAAAGGGGATACTACTAACATTAAAGAAATTATTCTGTGTAAATGTGACATCCACAGAGACAGTATTGATGACCAATCAGGTTATAGCAAGTTAACAGCCATTCCTTGTTGACATTATAGATTTGCCGAATAATGCACATTTGATTGCATGAGGAGATCATGTTTGTAGAGTACGAAAATTATGGGCAATGATGGTGCAACCAAATATATGTAAGTAAATGAAAAGACTCGTCAAGATAAAGTGAGGAGACGGGAGTAGAATCTTTAAGTACTGAAGAAGGAAGCTGGTTGATCAAGTAGGTGACATTAAGAGTCGTATCACCTCAGATTTTTTTCAAACCTTCATCTGAGAAAAGAGAGAGCGAGCAATAAGAGTAGCAAAAAGTCTGATGTAAGTTTTTTTGAGTAGCAAAAACATTTATTTTATGGTCAATATGCATTTTGGAAGGGGATTCTGAAGGTTATGCCCCGCTTTCATGTGCTTTTCAGCCCGGTTGTTTGTGATGGTGTCCCCTTTGATTTTTGGAAGGACGATTGGACCAGTGGAGGCACCCTCTGTAGCCTTTTCCCTCGCTTGTTTGACTTGGCCGCTATATCTGATGCACGTCTTGTGGACTGTTGGGTTAATAGTATCTGGCTGCCAACTTTTAGATCATCGTTTTCTGATTAGCGCTTGGAGGAATTCCTTCGCCTCTTGGACTCGCTTGGGCAGGTGGGTAGGCCTTCACTTGGCCTGGGTCACTGGATTTGGAAGAATGCACCAGTGGACCACTGGATTTGGAACAATGCACCATTCTCGGTTCGGAAGGCTTATGGCGCAATTTGTAGGCCTCCACCCTCCCTTACTGGCAATATGATTCGGGATTGTGATCTCATATGGACACTAGGTCTACCGAAGAGGATTGGCTTCTTCCTCTTACTATTTAGGCGGAAGCGCATTATGACTCATGATCGATGTGCTCAACTATTTGAGCAGATTTCAGATAGATGTCCCTTGTGTGGTAATGACATCGAGACGTTGAAGCACCTTTTTTTTCCGCTGTCGTGTTTCCTCGCCTGTCTGGAGCGGTGTGGCACCGAGATTTCGACTCCTTTTGGTTTTCTCTTTATGGGGCGCATAGTCGACAAAAAAGAGAGGTCCTAATTTTAGTGACAGTGCGGTGGGCCATTTGGTTGGCTCGTAATGATGTGCTTTTCTCGGACCTCCATTTTTTACTGCGAGAATGTCTGTTTCCATTACAAGCAATTGCTAGACCCTTGGCTTTTGTAATTTGTAATGATTATTTATAGTTAATTAATATATTGGGGCGGACATCATGCATGTTGCCCCTTTTTTTTGGTCTCAAAAAAGTTATTTTACATTAATCGAGTGCACTATCGGCTTTAAAATGTTTAATGCAATGAGAAAAGAAATCTTGATAAATGCAATAAGAGTTTCAACAAATTTATGATCTATCTTTATTCAACGAACCGAAGAATTCTTGCTAAAATCATCATCGAGAACTACAAAGTCTGTGACCAACCCGATACACATACGACAAGGATCCCATATATTGGAATATACTTAAACCTAACATGCATGATTGACTACGCATGGAGTATAGAAAAAGCTCACCCTAATGATGTTTCCCACACTGACATACCTCACAGTTGAAAGGAAAGTGTCCGGTTGAAGTGGATTGGGAACCTTCACAAGACTTGTGGGTAGAGCCATTAAAGTGTGCTTTGGCTGTGATGCATTTTTCTCTGTTTTTTAATTAATTCTTGATGATTATTCACCTCAAATGGTCATCATCTGGCTTTAAAAAAATAAATCAAGTCCGTTAAAAGTCGAGCGGAAAGAATTTATGATTATTTTATTATTTTTTCTTCTCCACTCTATCCTATAGTGAATGATACATAGAAAAATGTACGCCATGGTACTTTGGTATGATGAGTACAATAACCTTTTAGTACTATTTATCATATCGAAGCAAAAGCAAAGTAATTTTCTTGTGTTTAGTATAAAGTCATATTTGATGATTGGGTAGGGTGTTTGAACTTCTAGATTGCAACTAAAGAAATCGGATGCCGCTTTGCCTGCTCATGTGAAACACATTCACTCCATGCATCATTTCCTGTTTGGAATTTTGGATCACAACACAACCTTATGTTTTTTTGTCTTTCTTTTGCAGCCATCCGCTCTGACAGTTCTGAAGACTAAAACATGGTTGATGATTCAAGCGAGCCTTCTGAACAATTTCAGTTTGTCATGTGTGAATCGTCTATGGTTCACTGCGTATTTTGTTAATTTCTAGTTTTCTTGTCTCCTTTCCTAGTGAACTCTGCCCTGAACAATGAAAACACATTTTTCAATCGTCAGCAGAACAACATTTTTTTTGGGTGCCTTCAGAATGAATAGTTTCTCCTGATGAAGAAATATGCACTGGTTTTAATCTAGTTGGTGGGAATCAATTGTTAAATAAAATGGTGGAGCGGATGGTAAAGCCTTAGAAAAGATAAGCCATCGGACTCACCCAATTTGAATGTCTTGCTTATTTGATTCAAGTCAAGGTTTTGGTTCACCGAAACATTTAGTTTCTTTTTGAAAATCTTGGTTCGCCCATATCTGAAAATACAGCCCTTTCATGGACAGAACGAAACAGTTGAATTGCTATTGAGTTTCGTTTTCTTGTTACATGAATTAACTGCTTATCATACACCATTCCTAAACCACAGGACTTCACCTAATCCAATGAAAAAGGATGCTCCTTTTGTGATTTGTTCATGTGTGGAACTAGTTTGGTGTAGCAAGTTATGAATACTGTTGAATTAGTTAGCTCTAACCCTCCTTTGCTCCTCTTCTTATTGTCCTTCATCCTAGTTACATCTCACCATTCACATTCCTTCCTTTTGGTTCATTCCACCCTACTTTCAAAGATATGGACGTGCTGTTTACTGCCAATAAAACACGTCGAGTGCAGCAGCAGATCTCCGTTCCATTCTTCTGGGAGGATAAACCTGGTTGTCCCAAGAAAGAATGGAGGCAAACACCCATTTGCATCCCTTCTTCTCCAATTCCTATTTACACTGTCTCTTCGCGATCAATCCAGGTTGCCTCGATCCCGTTCGGGTGGGAAGAGGTGCCTGGAAAGCCTCTAGAGCAGTTTAGAGGAGCTTGGTCAGGTGGACCTACTGCCCTTGGGCTTCATGGTTTCATGGAAAGAGCCAAGTCTAACAACCCCTTTATAGATGATGAAGAGGATGACAAATCAAGTTCATCTGCTGATTCCTTTTCCAGTTGCAATGATGAGACTCTTGCCGTTCAAGCAAACCATTCATCGGTTGTTGAGAACTCATCGGGTCTCTGTGAAAGCCGTGATTCGGAAACTGAATCCGAACATGAAAATTGGTCAAGCTCGGGCAACTCAGATGATTCATATAGTGCAAGTGTTTCTGTTCTGGAGTTCCTCTTCCCACTGTCATCCCCTGATGCAGGTTTTCTGTGCAAGTCTGGCTTGATCAACGGTGGTAAACCCGTGTGCCCCATCGAGGCAGCGGAAGAGGGGGACTTGAAGGGAAAACATAATCTTGTCATCAGGCGAACCATGACGCTTGGTCAGCTGATAATGTTAAGTCGCAAGCTGAGTTGCGGGAGGAGGAATGCTGCACGTGCAGAGCAAAACAACTTCTCAGCGGTAAATTCTTTTGTTTTTTCTCTCTCTCAAAAATAGTTCTTGTTGGATGATAACTTTTACGTCGAGTTCATAGTCTGGATCCCCTGCAGTAGGTGGTTGGGATGATTTGTGCTACTGGGTTGTCCTAAAATGGTTGGTGAAAATAGTCGTTTCTTCTTAGAGCAAAGGTTCTTAGGTCCTCGCAGCTGCTACCGGATACTCAAGGATCCAAAGGAGTATATTATTTTGGATGATAATTTACTCTATTTGGATGGATTTTTTTCTGTTAATGATAATATTGGAATTTGGAGGTGTCAAAGTATACTGGTAAAAAATGTCTATCACTTCGTAACTAAATGTGCCTTGTATCATCGGGTAAGGTTACACATCTAGTAGATGTAAATTGATACATCTCATGGTGACACTTGATTGATCGAATGATGCAATATAGATGATCACGACCTCTGGGTCATACTTCAAGGTTTAAGCTCGAACAAGGTCAGGGACTGGTAAAACTGTCCCACGGGTTAATTCTTTTTTTTCCTAAAATTTTTATATCATTGTAGAGATAAGTAATATTTTTTTTCACTATCATTTAGACTGTCTAAACTTAGGTAACTATCGGTGTTGTTTGAATGGCTAAAGATAATATGTTATTAATAACGTCAAAGAAATTTTTTTTATTATAATAAAGAATTTTTATCACATGTGCTCCTTAACTTCTCTAGCATCAGTTATGTCCCTTTAATTTTTAGAACATCAGCTGTGATCTTACCTTCTTACAAAATTTACACTTGTGCCCTTTCGTTAGGATAAAATAGGAGCATAGTTTATATTACAAAAGGATAGAATTGCGAACTTTGTAAGAAGGTAGAGGTACACTTGATATTTCAAAAAGGAGGTGAAGTAATTGATATTGCAGAAGTTAAGAAGGGTACATGTGATAAGAACCCTATATCAAATGTATGTGAAATCTAATGTTTTATTGTGTATTTCTAATTTTTCTTGTCATGGTTCATGAAATTTCTTAGTTCAAGTTCGGCCCATGAGCGGGCTACGCATAACCTGAACATGCTGTGTTACCACTTATAGCATGGAACCCATTAATATTATTCCTGCACTAGTGATCGAGTTATATTATTCACGCCCTTGTGTCTTTTTGCATTGTTATATATTACACCATGGGTTTTTCTCAACTTATAACGTTCAGACATGGCACATTCTCGTCGGATTAGTATAATAAAAGTAGGAGTAATTACAAAAACAACAATTTCTAACTCGTTTTATTCCACTTGATTCAGCAGAGCTTTACAAAGAAGGTGTTCGCGTGCTTCTGAGCTTAATGCGGATGTGTTGGACTTCCAAAGATGACAACGTAGCAGTCCTTGCAGCGTAATCTCTTCTCTGGGTTTGGAGTAACCTTCGGTTCATGATCGATCTCAAATATATATCAATCTTTCTTGTATATCTTGCTGTTTCTGTGATCTCCCGTCTTTACTTATATCGAAGACTTCTTCTCCTCCTCCTCCAAAATTCGTCAACTTATCTCCTCAAAATGAATGTTCGTGGTGTCACCGTTGCATGCATTTTTCATATATTCATCATCGCCAAGTGAACGAAACTGTGCACACGAAAATAATATCTAATTAATCTGATATGGTCAAACATTTATTTATAGTCGTAATGGTATTAACCAACATCAGTTAAAGGTGAGCAGATCGTCAAAAACAAACGGCAGCAGATGCAATAATATGGCATTGGCCTATAGCATCCATGTAAAACATGAGAGTACAGGTACAATTCGTACCACATCTGAGGATAATCTGCCGACGAGGAACAGTGTGGACAGATCAGTACGTGATTCAATGGTCCGTCAGTGTTTGATCCGCAGATCAAAAATCAAGAATTCTCTGATGCGGATGCATATAACCACAGCTACAAATTTTTTTTGAACGAAGAAGGGGTGGAGTCCCGATTTGGGACCCACCGCAAGAAAACTATGTATATATATATATATATGTATGTATGTATGTATAAATGTAATTAGGTTACATGGATTACTCTACATCATATGATTCCAAAACACACATAACGCCTTACAATGTTCCCTTACATTCTCAGAGTAGAATACGCTCCCCCTAAACAACGCATCATTCCTACCAAGCCAAATCTCCCAAAGGATGGCGAAAGGAAATGAGGTCTCCGCACGTCCCTCCCCACATTCCGCTCTGATGCAATTCCAGAAAGTGGACGCATTCTCCACCCTCATCCAAGGAAGCTCGGCAGCACTCCAAACCCGCGCCGAGTACGGACATGAGAAGAAAAGATGATCCAAATCCTCCACCCCCTGGTCACATCTACCACATTGGCGATCATCCACTCCCAATAACCGGCTACGACGACACTTAGTGATAACTTTCCCAAGTCTGAACAGCCATATGAACACCTTCACTCTACTCAGCACCCTACTCCTTCAAATGAGATTGGCATCAAGTCTGATGTCTCTGCTCCCCTGACCCTCCTCGCTGGTGAAGAAACGATAGGCCTTCTTCACTGAGAATTTCCCATCGCCCCAGGCCCAATGGTCACGACCATCCGATGGCCCCCGCTAATTCCCTGCGCATCCTCAGGAGCTCCTCCAATCTACGAACAGAGTGCAACGTGTCAAAACGAACGCTCCAACCCTCCTGTTCCCACCTCCGGTTGACCACCTCCTCTCTACCACTAGCCACACCAAACAGACTAGGGAATCTCTCTCTCTCTCTCAATACTCCATCCCCTGTCCAATCATCGAGCCAAAATCTAAAATCTTCTCCATCCCCCAAAACAGGCTTCATTTTGTCAACCATAAGTAGAAGTACTTTCGCAATTGCCTGCCACAACACCAAGGGTGCTCTAACCCGAGCGGCCTCCAAAGATAAGGTACTACCACAAATCTTCCGCATAAGTCGACACACAAGATCCTCTGAACTCCCCCATGTCCGCACCACCCACTTCGCCACCAGAGCCTTGTTCATCTCACCCAATCTGACAACACCCAAGCCCCCAAGTTTCTTTGCTGTTGTTACCACACTCCAATCAGCCAAATGAATTCCCTTCTTCTCTTGCCTCCCATCCGACCACAGAAACCTCCTCATCAGAACATCCATCCTCGTTCTGATCCCAACTGGCAACAATCTGGTGGAACAGAAAAATACCGGAATTGTAGAGAGAACATGTTTCAACATCACAACCTTCCCACCCTTAGAAAGCGTAGAAGCCTTCCAACCCGCTAGCCGCCCCTCCAACCTTGCCATCACCGTCCACCAGTCACAAGCCCGAAGCCTCCCTGCCACCAAAGGAAGCTCTAGATAAGTGACCGGCAGTGCACCCAAGGGGCACCCCAAGCTGGTCGCCGCCTCCTCCGCCTCACGCTGTGTCATCCCAAAAGGCACCACCATGGACTTAAGGCGATTAATCTTGAGGCCCGAAATGTCACCGAAAATGTCCAGAGTCCTTGCCGTGCGACGAATTCTGTCCGAATCAGCTCTCAAAAATATCAAGATGTTATCAGCATACTGCAGCAGTGGAATCGAAACATCCCCAATCGTGTAGCCACCGCACCAATCCCCCTCCGCCGCCAACCGCGTAAGAACCGCCAACGCGTCCGCAGCAATCACGAATAGCAAAGGGGCCAACAGGCATCCTTGTCGAATCCCTCTCTGCGGCTGGAAGAAGCCCCCCTCAGGCCTACCATTAGTGAGAACAGCGCATGAGATAGTAGTGATACAACGCTTCATCTAAGTCATCCAAATGTGAGGGAATCCTCTCTTCTCCAAAGATCTCCACAGGAACCGCCAATCAATAGAATCATATGCCTTTGCAATCCACTTTCCACAATAGTCCACTACCTCCGTTTCTCCTCCAATCTGCAATCACCTCCGATGCCATCACCAACCCATCTGCCATGCACCGCCCTGGCACAAAAGCCGTCTGCTCAGGGGAATTGATATCCTGCATCACCACGCGCAACCGATTGGACAAAGTTTTTGCCACAATGAGGTAGATCGCGTTCGAGAGTGCAATGGGTCTGAAATCCTCCACCAAGGACGGGTTCTCCTGTTTTGGCAACAGAAAAATCAAAGCTTTATTCAGCTTTTCAAACCCTTGATTTCCACTGCTAAACTCATGGATCATTTCCATCACATCATCCTTGGCCACCTCCCAAAACTCTCTGTAAAAGCGTACCGAAAAGCCATCAGGTCCAGGTGCCCCATCAGCATTCAGTTGAAACAACGCATCCTTGATCTCCACCTCCGTGAAACCCCGGACGAGCGATCTCGCCTGAGCCTCAGATATAGTCGAGACGCCCCTACCTTGCCAACCCCAGCCAGCACGAGCCTGCCGCCTGCTAATCTCCTGAAAGTGAGAACGGAGCGCCGCGCCCACAGCATGGTCCCCCTGAGCCCTGGTACTGCCCACCACAATGGAGTGAATAAAATTCTTCCGCCTTCTCCCAATGGCCATGGCATGGAAGAATCGTTTATTAGCATCCACCTCCTTCAACCAACGCTGCTCGGATCTTTGTCTCCACACCACCTCCTCCTTCCTGTCCTCCTGAAGAATAACATCCAAGTGCCCGCATCTCTCCTCGGCCTCTAACACCGAGAGCTCCCTCTCATCCTCGAGTCTATCAAGTCTGCACACCTCAAAAGTTCTTAGTATCTGATAAATGTGCTGCATAATTTATCAACAATGATACCAATAAATGTGCATTGTGAATTTTTAGCGTAAATGATAATTTAGAGGATATAACGAAATTTATTCGCATACAATCATTTTATTGCAATGAATAATCATCCTAATGAATAAAAAAGGATGTCGTAAAAATGTCTTCCCAAAGTCGAAGATTTTGAACCTAAAGAGTTTGTTTCAGAATCATGGTTGAGTTGGAGTAAATTTGAGTAGTTCTTTTGTTAATAGTAGGTTTGTAGATGATTAGAATAGTCGGTGTAGATGTGTGATATAAATGATATATATATAATATTTGATTAAATTCATGATTACATTGTTTTTTTTGGTTTCAAGGTGGTAGAAATATTGAAGTTAAGGAAAGACGTTGATGTGGAATTTAGATAATCCACCTCTAAACATAAGTTGTATAATAGGCAACCTGTTTACTTGTGAGGAAACGAATAGTCAAATCCGCTTGAGGCAATTCTGATGGTCTTCTCCATCTTGGGGTTTATATATTTTTAGGGTAAATTAAAAAAATACACTATACACTGATTCTTGATGGATTTAATTTTTCAAAAATATCAAAGAGGAGTCTAAATATTCAACTTTACGATTTAACATCAGCGTTAAAAGATCGCAGAAGCTTTTGGAGGTCTTTGTTTGAGACAGATAAAATGAGATCAAGTTCTCGTTCTTACATTTGCAAAATGAGATCGTTATTAGAAAGTCGATGTATAACGAGCTTCTTTTTGCAATTTACCCCTTTTTTTAATACAGTAGGGAACTATTAGAAGGGATTTTTACCCGACATACTCTATAATCTTTGTCAATTACCTCTACGACCTTTGAAATTACGTAATTCCTACATCACCCCTGTAAACTTGCTCCGTCTTACCCCATGAACCCTACCATTAAATTGACACATCTAGAGTTAACTTCCTTGGGTTAAGAGTGAGTTAATGTAACCAACCACGATCTGACGGGTAGAATTAACCCAGAGAAAAAAAAGGGCCGAGGACTCGAGCAAGGAGGCAGGGGAGGGGGGAGGGCTCGAGCAGGGGATGCGGCAGGGCGGGGGGGGGGGGGGGGGATGGGGGGGGGGGTCGTCTGACCTAGGGCAAGGGGGTGGGGGACCCTGGGGAGGCGCGGGTGGCGGGCGGGCTCGAGCAGGGGACCCACGAGGTGGGGGGCCTAGGGAGGCGGTGCGGGTGGCGAGGGGGCTCGAGCAGGGGACCCCGCAGGGGTGGTGAGGTGGTGCGGGTGGCGGGGGCTTGGGAAGGCGCAGGTGGCGGGGGGGGGGGGGGGGGGGGGGGGGGGGGAGGTGGCGCGGGTGGCGGGGGCTTGGGGAGGTGCAGGTGGCGGGGGCCTGGGGAGGCGCCGCGGGTGGTAGGGGCCTTGGGAGGCACCGATGGTAGGGGACTCGAGCAGGGGACCCGCGGGGGGACGGGAGGGGTGGGCCGGGGAGGCGGCACAGGTGGTGGGGGCCTGGGGAGGCGCGGGTGGCAGGAGGGCTCGAGCAGGGGACCCGCGGGGTGTGGGGGGGGGGGGGCGAGTGGCACATTTAGTAAATTTAATGAATGAAATGGGTATAATGTGAAACAAGATAAATGAATCTGGTTAACTTTAACGGTTAAATGGATGAGGGTTAACTACATGGTCTGCAGGGTAAAGATTAACAAGTTTACAGGGGCGAGAGAGGAAAAATTATATGGTCCGTAAAAATCCCCTATTAGAAAGGGAAAAAGATTGACGTTAAGCGGAAAGTGCTGTAATAAGACTCCATATATCCCTTTCAAGGAGAAAATGACTAAAAAAAATCATAAGCTCTGTTATCATTTCACTCGCACAACATATTATATAATTAACACCCGACTTACATGCTCGATCAGCTTCTCTAAACTAGTGCTACATACGATAATACATAAGGACTAGGGTTTTCTATCCGACCTGTACACGAACGAACTCACTACGTAAACAGTATGGTCATAATTACGCACGCACAGAGGAAGTCAACTCGATCTTCCTCGCACATCTTCAACGCCACCCTTCTCCGGAGGCCCACTGCCACTATTCTCGGTAGCTGTGCTCAGCAGAGCCAACGGAGAGTGCTTGTGAGCCCACTGTTTTATACCGGACCCCTTTCCACCTCTTCTGCCCTTCCTCGCACGCCCTCCCATCGTTATGGCGATCGCCACGTCGTTGGGGAACAGAGACCTCCAGTACAATCCATGCAATAGCGTGGACATAAGCAGGACCCCCACCGTCGCCGATGAGACACCGGCGAGCGCCAACGGCAGAGCCCTGGTCCCTGTACAGGGCACCGCCTCAGTGTACCTCAAGGTGGCAAGCGACACCATGGTCATGGGGAATGAGTACGCCCACCACGCCACCGAGAATCTGAACCCCCGGAATAAGTTGGTCCGCACCACCAGCAACGTGTAGAGGAACAACGCCGTGAAGTAGCACGTCCTCGACACCTCGTCGAACTCCCCGTAGATACCCTCCCACGCGATGCTCGCTGCCGAGGGCGCGGCTATGAACATGGAGTACACCGGGTGGAGCTCCTTCGGGAGGGTCTCGTTGGTCGGCAGGCGTTGGTAGAGCGTTACGAAGAGGACGAGGTAGTGGGCGAACCCCACTGCCCATAGGAACTTGGCCGGCTCATACCATTGGATCCTGGCTGCGAAGATAGCTCCCACGAAGTTGCCGACTATGGAGAGGTGGGTCGACGGGTTGGCCACCTTGCAGAGGCGGCGCTGCCCGCCGGAGAGCCATTGTCCATAGATCTTGAGTTCAAGTGCGAGGATGGGGAGGACGAAGACGAGGAATAGGGCGTGGTGGGGCCTGTTGCGGTGGCCGAAAAGTGAGGTGGGGAGGGAGAGGGAGAGGAAGAGGGAAGCGACGAGGGTGCGAAGAAGAAGTTGACACGGACAGGGTGGTGGTACTCGCGGCGGACGGCCTCGAAGAAGAAGGCGGATTTGAGGAGGTAGAGGGTGGAGACGGAGAGGAGGGAGGAGATGGCAAGGAGCCAGAGGAGGGTGTGTGGGAGGTGGGAGATGGAGTGTAGGACGGGGGAGAAGGCGGAGTTGGAGGAGAGGGCGGACCAGAGGACGGATTGGCTGCCGAGGCCCAGGCATATGCCATAGGAATTTATAGGGAAGCGGAGGAGGAACGGCCACACCTCGTGCAACCTAATTATACATTCTCTGGACCAATTAGAAATAGAAAAAAACGCATGGTAAATACTGCTAAATTTCCAAGACGTACGTGACGAGCACGTGCGCCTGGCGAGGAGTTAAGTGTGATATATGAAAGTTACATGGGCGCACTTGCAAAATTAACAAAATATAATAACTGCCTAAGAAATTTTGAATAGCAGATGCTAATTACAAAATTTAGCGGGGGAAATACCACAAAATACCCATGCCTCGTGCAGATCGGACGGCGGATGAGACTTTACTTATGCCACGTGGCAGCGATCTGTCGGCTCGTACCCCTTCGCTTTTGATGATCAAGATTAGAACGTGAGGGCACGATCGGACGACCGGGACGCGTTTGATCCAACGCACGCTGCTTCTCTCCAAGAACGGTTCAAGATCCAACGGCCCCGGATGGCGGTGGAAGAACTGGTGAAGAACTCCGGCCGGCTGAACTTCAATCGGTTCCCGCGACCACGCCAAGACTCCTCCGACGCTGCTGAGATGGGGGAATCTTCTCCTGCATGTCGTCCGCGTCTCGGAGAGGCTTCAGCTGATCATGGAGGCCATCAATGGAACCCGGGCACGCGAGGACACCTGGAGAGTCGCTGGGGTGCAGATGCCCCCTTCCGGCTGCGGAACCTGGATAAAAGAAGGGAAACACTTGTGCGATTCGTGCTGGGCTGTTATTGGGTGATATAGGCGATTGATGAGGCGAAGCGGTGGAAGATGGTGGAAATCAGAGCAGAGCTCCGGCATGGAAACTCGGATGTGTTCGCGGCTCAAAAGTTTTACCGAACACGTAATGAAATCACAGAGCTAGAACCTAATCCTGTAGCTAGCTAAATATCGAAGAAAAACAAGCAAGAAATACCTCGACTGGTCGGTAAACCAGGAAGCAAGGACCTCAACGACGGACCTTCGTCGGAGATGTGGAGAACGGTACTAACCTACTCCCTCGACCAACCTAAATGTTCAGTGGAGATGCTGTCACCATCTCCCTCTTTCTGGGTGCAAGAAGGAAGGAGAAAAGTGGGCCAACCGGACTCAAAACGTGAAGGGAGGGTCGAAGGAGTTTTTGAATGGGATGTTTATGGCGTGACCCTCGATGCGGGATTATGGGCGAACGGGGAAGATCTTGGAAGATCCAAGCCCCCGGCGTAAATCTCGGATGTTCCAGGACAAAAATCCCAGAAGACGTCATTACCAATGGACAATAGGAGCGAGCCCCAAAATAGGGAGAAATGGGGAAGAAAAACGCATACGCAAAGGTCACAGACCTGGGGTCATGGAGTTGACCCACGGTCAACGAATGGCGTGGCCTGATTGGGCCACGTCATCTGCAAAAAGACAAAAAAAATAAAAAAAACGATTTGTAAATTGAATTAAAAATAATAAACAATTTTATTAATTTTAGATTATTAAATAAAAAGTATTTGTTATTTTCTAAATTATTTTATTATGATTTTTATTTATTTTTTTGAGACTTAAAATTACAAGTTCCCTTTTAGAGGGCTATATCTAGGTATATTCATCTATATATTTTAATGTTTTATTTTTATTATGTATATTTTATTTTCTTAATTTTATTTATCATTTTATAATTTTATAACTTATTTTTACAAACTTAAATATATTTTTATTTTATTTTTCTGAAGTGTTTTGTACAAGTATATAAATAGAAGTACATTCTATATTGGTATATTTATAGGTATTGTACCTATATGTTGCATATAAGTATTTTATTTTTGAGTTTTATTGATGTCTTTATTCCATTTTTAATACACATATATATTAAAAGTAATATTCACAAAACTATAAAAATAAGAAAATATAAAAACAATGAATAATAAATAAAATGAATATTTTAATCGGTATAAGTATACAAGAAGGGTCCACAACTCAATTTTCAAACCGTAACTCTGCAAAATACGAAACAACTTCATTAAATAGATTATTGAAAATTATATACAAGTAAATGTGATTTTGATGCGTTTCGAGTTTTATTTGAGAGATACAGGTCTGGGTAGTTGGGATTCTAGAATATTATTCAGATCATAACTTTTTATCTCCACATTATTTTTGGGTGAAATCAATTTTGTATTTTTCTATATTTCATTATCTACAACTTTCATGTACAAAGTTTCTTTATTTGAGGTGTAAAAAGTGGAATCAAAAATAGGTCTCAAAATGAATAAAGAATGAATAAAATAAAAGGTATTTTATTATATTTTGGCTCTTATCTCCCCCCTACTTTATTCCTTATCGACCTAGTCATCGAGATGCCTAGGTCTCGACGTTTCGAGTCATACAATATTTGCAATATTTTATTCTTTTTCTTTTCTTTTCTTTATTCTATAATTTTGGCTTTAAAAACCGCATTTTATACAATATTTACACAATAATGCATGGATGCTAAAATGCACGAATTAAGCATATTTACACGCATTTACTAGGGTTTTTAAGGCCAAAATGATAGAATGAAGATGATGAAACGTAGATTCATCAGCAAGATTAGTAATACTGAAACAATTGTCAGTATTTTACACTTGTAATATTACATTGTACATAGATCAGTAATTCATACATGTTACTCAAGTAACTCAGCAATATACTCGCTTCAGTAAGAATCATTCAATGACAAGTAACTTATAATGAATTGTTAGTAACATTTGTTATATGACAAGTAACTTGTAATGAACTATAAATTATAATAGTAACTCAGCAATATACTCGCTTCAGCAAGAATCATTCAATGACAAGTAACTTGTAATGAATTATTAGTAACATTTGTTATATGACAAGTAACTTGTAATGAATTATATTTATAATAGTAATTCAATGTGAAGCATAAGTAATTTGATGAGCTACGTAAGTAACTTACTGAATTGAGATCAGTAAGATAAACTTCAGAATTCATATAAGTAAGAATTCACTATTTCGAAAGTAAGTAGATTTATTTTTACTCAAAAAATCAGTAATTTTTATTTCTATATCAGTAACTAATATCAAAGGACAAGTAAATATTTAAATTACTCAGGTAATTTGTAGAATTTTCATCAGTAATAATGACTATAAGAGCAGTAACTCAGTGTATCTTCAAAGAAACACACGAAAAAGTAACAATTCTGTTAGCATTAGTAACATAAAATATCTTATAAGTAAATTAAGTAAATACATCAGTAACTCAATATATCTTCAACGTAACGTATTAAAAGTAACAATTATGTTAGCAATAGTAACATATAATATCTTATAAGTAAATTAAGTAAATACATCAGTAACTCAGTATATTTTCAAATTAACGCATGAAAAATAACAACTGCATTTACTGTAACTTTTTATTATATGAAAACAAAATAAATTCGATAAAAAATCAATTATTACTACAGATCATTTATCAAAATGAATAAAAATTGATATTATGAACACCACTTTCTCATATTTCAATCATACTTCTCGAAAAAAATATTGCTTACGATAAAAAATATGAAATTTCATAAGCGGTCAAATCATGAAATCATGAAACGATGAAATAGAACAAAAATATCATTAAAACAACGAAATTATGATAGAAATAAGCGATCAAATCATGAAACGAATCATATACCTCTCTTCTTGCGTTGAAACAATAAAGTACCTTGCGTTGGAATGAATCGATAGTTTTATCAATCATATACGTGTGCCTTGCACTTTCCAAAAACATAACGCTATTTTTAGAAAAATTTTAATTTCCGATTTTGTTTTATTTCCATACGAAAATTAGTTCCTATTTTTTTGGGATCGAATCTTGGAGATGAACGGCTACAATTGGGTGCTAAAAAAACCTAAATGGGCACAGGACTCTCTGGATAAATTCCCTATATATATGTATGTATGTATGTATATATATGATATCTTTCAAATGGGACATGGATCTTACATCCCCAAGGAAGGCCAATGATCCCAGTCCTCCACAACTACTCGTGTGCTGGTTATTAGTAGTATGTTAATATCATCTATAAATTAAGAAAAAAACCATTTTGATCTTTATACAATATCTATATAATTTGTCACCTTAATTGCTTATTCAAAATTGAAAATCCTGAATACTGTATATGCATGTCGACGAAGGCAAGCAGGAGAAAAAAGAGGATGAGGTCCTTGAAAGCGATCTGGGCGAAGCCGCAGACGATTGTAACGAGGACGACGTCGCGCACGACGGCGTCTGATCGTATATCGGAATCCAATGGCTTGAGATCGGAGATGAGCATGGAATTATGCCGGATCGTACGATGGATGTCTTGTTGGCGAGATTGAGAGAGATCGTATGCTGGATCGTACGATGCATGCGGCGGCTTTGAACTGGAGCACGGGGGAATGCGAGAGGAGGAATGGACGCAGTGCGGCGAGGAGCGTCATCGTACAAAGCATGGTCCTCGTCTCGTTTGACTCACGGATCTCTTGGCGGAGGAGGAGGGCTTCTTCATGCTCGAAGGCTTCCCAATGTCATTCACGGTCTCATCGGCAAGGCAGTTCCCATTGAACGGAGATACAATATTGATGTTTATTATACACTATTTGATGTGTATTAGACATTTTTTATGTGTTACACATATTTGATATGCATTTTTACGTATCAATTAGATACAAATGACAATTGTAGTTTTTTATGCATACTTGTATATTTGATGTGTATTACACATTTTGGATGTGCGTTATATATTTTGAATGTGTATTATACATATTTCGATTCTATTTTACTCATCAATTGAGAGTGAATGACTACTACATTTTTTCAAATAATCATACAAATTTTATTCTACAAAGAATCATACAATCATGATAAAAAATCATGCATTAATTGTGAATATGAATTGTATTCTACAAAGAACCATATAAATTTTACAAATGAATGGTAAATTTTGAAGGAACGACAATAAATACAAAAAACATACAATCGTTACAAAAGGATCGTAGATTCTACAAAAAACACATGAGGATACAAACATTGCCTGCATGTAATGTCGCCCAACACAAATCTGGACATTATTTAAATATAGTATCGCGAAAAAATAAAAAAAAACTAGCTAAATATAGTATTTTAAATATTAATTGATAAACATATATAATGCAAAAGTTGATGACCAAAATGCTCTTTTCAACAAATAAATTGATGATGCTGTTAGATTTGAATCTAACGGCTACAATCAATGGCCATCCTTAAGTATGGAAGGAGCAAGCCCTATTGGAAAGGCCCCCTATGTGTGTATGTCTGTGTATGTGTATATGTATATGTATAGGATTTCCTTCCAATAGGATGTAGTCCTTCCTGAGTTGAGGAAGGCCGGCCTTTTTTGTAAAAAATACAATACCTTTAGTAGAATACGTATACAATTTGTATTATAATGTGCAGTTCTGTATACGGATTTGTATTTATAATGTGCAGCTATAATACAAACTCTATTTGTATTCTACTAAAGTGCTCGTGTTTTATATATAAAAAAGGGACAGTCTTCCTGAACTCAGGAAGGACTGTGTCCTATTGGAAGAGCCCCATATATATAAAGAGAGAGAGGAACATGAAGCTACTTCATGGAGTAGCTAACCTTAGCTACTCTATGAGCATTTTTGCCTCTTTTTTATATTTATTTTTTAAAAATACCATCTTGGATTTTCATAACTACATACCTCTAATATGTCTTCAAATTTCATAAGAAACATGGACTCATATACCCTCCATCCAGAACAAGTGATTTTAAATGTCCTAGATTTGCTGTAATCGACTTGTTCTGAATGGAGGGCATAGGAGTCTCTATTTTTGACGAAATTTGAATGATATATTAGTGGGATATAATTATGAAAATCTATAGCAGAATTTTCGGAAAAAAACAAAAGAACGAAAATGCACATGGAGTAGCTAAGGTTAGCTACTCCATGGAGTAGCTTCTCTTTCCTCTCTCTCTCTCTCACACACACACACACACACATGATTTTTATCCAATGAGATCTATGCCCATTAACATTTTGGTGAGCACCAATTCTAGGCCATCGACGCCTCCACAACTTTTCTTCCTCGCTCATCGAGCATACACACCGAAGCGTAACCCCGGGCTTTGGATTGCTGCATCGACCTGAGCCCCTCATTCTTTTCCCCTACCCGGTCAATCTGTACATAAATCTCCCTTCACCTTCTTCTCGAATTTGAACACCTTTTTGACCTAGCTTTGGCCTCCTCTTGTCGTGCTCAGGATTAGGGAGGTGACAACTCCCCTCCAGCTGCTTGAGGCATGGTTCAGCGGCATCGAGTGGTGCTTCCACCGTCGTCTCCGCTGCTTCGTCGGCGTGAGGTTGACTTCATGGCTTCAGCCATTGAGGTTTTACCATGGTGCTTTCTCATTTCTCTAACTTAGTCGTAATCTTAGGATCGATTCCCGTGTTTATTTTATCCCCCTAATCGTGTAATTAGTCATATTACCCCAGCTTCGTAGTTCGCCGGAGCAGCCTCTAGCAAATGCTTCCACCGTGCAACCACCAGTTCCATTACCACCAAACCACCTCCAAACATTCCCCGGCCGCTTCTTCGCGCCCCACGCATCTCCCATTTGCCTTGACTCTTGTATCGAGCCTACCGGTCTTCCCCTCTGTCGCTTCACCAGAAGACCACCGCCACGCACCAACATCGTCCCATTGTTCTTCTAACAGGGTCGAGGCAGTTTGACCTCAACCCTTGTTTGCTTCTTGTGTAGGAACATGGATTAAAGGACCGCTGAGGCGATTTTAATCCTTCGTCGGAGGTGCCTGGCGCTCCTCATCTTCCCCGACCTCGTGGAGGGGCTCCGATGGACGTCATATCCTTTTGCGCCCTCCAGCAGATAGAGAATGTCCCCAGGAAGCTTTTTAGCCTCTTAGTGGAGCGGCAGGTGGTCGGAGCAGCGCCAAACCGTCGATCGAAGCTCGAGTCGTGCCTTGTTCTTCACAGTTCCTACATGGGAGTCCCAGGCCGTCGGATCGGGTTTCGTCTCCAGATCCTCCAACCTCTGTTCGATTGTTTGCCTCACAGCCTTACAATCAAGAGCAAGGATCTAATCCTGACCATTCATCTACGAACCGTCATCGAGCTGTGAGGAAGCGACACGTGTCAAGTGGACTAACATCCACCGTTTGATTCACGCTCAGTCGTGGGTATTTTGCAACTTTTGCTTGCACATTTTTGCGATTTATTAATTAATCTTAAAACTTTTGTCGGTCGTTATTTGTATTTTGTAATATTTGCATCCAGACCCCTAAACTATTGTTATTTGCTAGTAGGTCCAGGCCACGTCTCCTCACTTTATCACCCACGTGAGGTGGCAATTTTGCATCAGAGCCCCTGAAAATTTGTGTATTTGCGTTCGACCCAGAAACTTTTTAATTACGTTAAATATTTTTATGAAAATTACATGCATGCCCATAGACTTATTTTTATTTACAAAAATATCCCATCCGGCACTGTGGTTTTTCTTTGTTTCTTGTATTTTTTTTAAATATCTACATTGCTCCAAAATTATCATTTTTAACGGTGTCTATTTAGATAGTCATTTTTTCACGATCACAGAATTATTGAAATCAACCACGTCTTGATGGAGGTCACATGAGTCTCTATTTCGCAAGAAGTTTGAATAACATAATATAAGGATATAATGATAAATTTTTATTTTTCACAAAAAAATAAAAAAAATAGAGAAAATAGAACAAGATGACTCAAGTTAGTTCCAGATGACAACCTCATTTTACCCATATATAAATCATGTGCATGGCATGATTAGACATTGGATTTGTTTATGATAGGTCGTCCAAATTAATGCCGTTTAGTCCGAGGCAGCCTGTAAATGACGCGAGACCATCTCCTGGTTGGGTAATTAAATGTGTCTGTATATAAATAATCACGGCCAGGGGACTAATTATGCCAACCATATGCCTAACTTGTTTGTTTGGGTCCCAGATAGATTGGTCCATGTTGAAATGACATGAACACGCCAAACATGTCCTTCTCCTCTTATTATTTTCTATCGACAACTAACTTTTGTGATGATTGTGACTTAGACATGTGGTTGAAATTAAAGGAAATATAGCAAACGTCTTTGAAGGCTGTGAACTGAGCTTAATTTGAAGTCCTCCTCTCGTTTAGGTGTTTCACAGAAATTTATATTATGTTGGTGGCAACTAAACACATGTATAATTCAAGGAGTGGTCATGGTTAGAACAATATATCTCCACTTTAAAGGACCTGAGTTTGAATTTCAGTGGGGACGCTTTGAACCCTCAAAATTACTAGGCCTACTATTAAAAAAACTAAACACATGTCTCGTATTCTCACAAAATTTTACAATATTGTTCTTCTGTTATTGTAACATAGGGGCACATGTGTGGTTACAGGAGGGTATTATTGTGAATTTTGTGATAATGTAGAGGCACAAACAGGGATGAAAACGGTCGGATACGGATACGAATATATGCATAATCATATCTTTATCTATTTTAAAATACGAATACGAATGCCGATACGAATATTGATGGATGTGAAAAATGTGTTACCATATCCTTAAAAATGAATACGAATATAAAACGAATACGAATAATAACAAAAAAAATTTAATAGAGTAACTAAGATATACAAATATACCAGATATAATAATTCTAGAACAATTATATCAATAAGGGTGAATGCAATCATAAAATATTGTTACATACGATTATAAATAAATCTATTACTATACTTATGTATAAAAACGAATATACAAATACGAATGTGAATATTAGCGAATGACAAAGTAATATCCATACCGGCATCCATTTTAAAACGACTACGAATATGAATGTCAAAACATGTATAAAACAAATAATCGGATACGAATATTTATTTTTCATCCCTAAGCATAGCATAAGTAATGTTGTTGCGAAAAAACAAGGAACGTAAGAGTCATTAGAAAAGTTCGAAAAAATGCCAAAAAAGCATCAACAACAGATTGTTGGACGTGATGTTAGCTTGATGATGCCCGTCGATAGCCTTTCCTCTGCACATGCATGTTCACCTTCGCATGAACACGTGAATATTCATATTCACATAAGCACATCGACGGTCATTACAAAGTCCAAATTCTAACATTACATATAAATATTCAAAAATTCACATCTACATTATAAAATCTTAACCATTTGTTCTGCCGAACCGATTAAAGAATATTGTATTGGATGGGGATCTCAATGAGTACGCCGTTCGTGACAAATATTCCATTTTCATTTTCTCAAGAGAACGTCATCGAAAAAGTCTTAAGATATTTGGGGTGTCTATAGCAAAGCCCTTGAGTACTCCATCAGATACAAATATTCATCTATCAGTTTCTTTTGCACCTTAATCAAGTGCAGAGAAGGAGCGCATGGCATGAATTTCCTATGTATGTGCAATTGGGAGTCTTATGCATGCAATGGTATGCATAAAAATATAAATCACTTCTGTTGTGAGTGTGGTTGGCAAACTCGTGAGGAACACAACGAAAGAGCATTAGCATGAAGTCAAGATAATTTTTATCTACAACGAAAATCTGACATTGACCTCACTTATATAAGTGATTCAAAATGTTCGATTGTTGGACATTCATATTCAGATTATGCTATAGATGCATGTTGATGAGAGGAGATCAATGACATGATATGCCTTTACTTTGGAGAGTTTTGCCATTAGTTGGAAGGCTACTTTGCATCCCTCGGTTACTTTGTCTACCATAGAGACAAGCCATATGGACTTGACAGAAGCTGTAAAGAAATTCATCTGGTTGAAAGACTTAGTTGGAGGCCTCGACCTACAACATGATCAGTCTATCCTCTATTGTTACAGTCTCAGTGCAATATGCCTGACAAAGAATCTAGTACATCATGAGAGGACCGAGCATATTGATGTTAGGTATCATTTAATATCATTCTGATAAGGGGATTAAGGTGAAGAAGGTTGGAACATGCAATATATAATCTTGCGGATATGTTCACAGAAGCAGTTCATGAGAATAATTTCGAACACTTTTTGGACTTACTCAATGTTGACCGTTGGTAGTAGCCGAAGGAGGGGCTTGTGGCGGCAAAGCATTTTAAAAGATTTAATTCAAGGTGGAGATTATTGATATGCATTGAATCCTAATCATATGTTCTATTGAACCCAGTTGAAGACTTACTGGTATGCACCCTTCACAGGAAGTGCGGGCGAAGCCCACTATCGTACGAAATCATATCAGATGGGGGCCTCGCATTAGTACCATGGTCCATATCGTACTAGGCAAGGATCCGCTTGTACTGGGAGTACCATATAAACTCCTGAGGGTAAGGGTTCTCAATGTTTTTTTATTTTTATCTCCACTATATATAGTGAAAATTATCACCATCGACAAGAACGTAGCTCAATTATGAGCGAACCTTATAATTTCATGTGCACGTGGTTTTTTTTATATGATTGTACTTGTCTTCTTCCGCTACTCGTAACAAATTAAAAAGAAACTCGTAACATTTTAAAAAGAAAATTTAGTGGAGTACAAGTTTGAAGCTAATAATATATATATGAGTGATCCTATGCGAGCAAAAAGTTGTGAGAGCATGAGAGAAATGATTCTGAACCACATGATTCTGTTTTCTCTCTCCTGGGTGAATCATGTGGTCCAGAATCACCCCTCATATGCTCTCACAACTTTTTGCTCTCATATAGGATCACTCCTATATATATGGAAAAAGGAATATGCTCCGTGGGAGCAGCCAACAGGGTTGCTCCCACCCCTATTTTTTCCCATTTTTTTATTTTTTTGGAAAATAAAAATTTGTATATTCATCATTATATCCTCTAAAATTGTATTAAAATTCGTTAAAACAGAGACTCCTAAGCCCTCCATCCAGACGTCATTTTTTTAACGGTTGCAGGATTTTTTAAATCGACCATGTTTGGATGGAGGCCGTAGGAGTCTCTCTGTTTCTGACAAAATTTTAATAAAACGTTAGAGGGATATAATGATGAATGTACAAATTTTTATTTTCCAAAAAAATAAAAATTTTTGGGAGAAAATGGGGGTGGGAGCAACCCCATTTACCTCATATATATAGGTAAAATGGGGCTGCCCCAGGGAGTAGCCAACTTGGCTACTCCCACCCCTATTTTCCCTCATTTTTTTATTTTTTTGGAAAATAAAAATTTGTATATTCATCATTATATCCCTCTCACATTCTATTAAAATTTCGTCAGAAACAGAGACTCCTAAGCCCTCCATCCAGACGTCATTTTTTTAACGGTCGCATGATTTTTTAAATCGACCATGTTTGGATGGAGGCCGTAGGAGTCTCTGTTTCTGACGAAATTTTAATAGAATGTGAGAGGGATATAATGATGAATATACAAAATTTTATTTTCCAAAAAAATAAAAAAAATGAGGGGAAAATAAGGGTGGGAGTAGCCAAGTTGGCTACTCCCTGGGGGCAGCCCCATTTACCTCATATATATATATATATATATAAAATTTAGGATGCTACTTATTTCTTTATCTATTAAATGTAATTTGCCCATTCCTTTGCCTCGTTGTCCTTCTCTCAACACATATCTCTTCTTCCACCGTTATTTTGATCGCTAATAGAAACCCTCCTTCTCAATGCTCATCATCATCATCATTCATTTAAAAAAAATAAGAAATCATTTATTAGTTTAAGTGATATACTTTTCATCTTAAATGGTTAAACTACTCTTGTACATATTGTAAGTTTGTCCCAATTACAAGATAGTAACCAATTGTTCTAAATTTTGTGACAACCAAATAATCTCTCGCTGGTCAATACCATAATACGATGACTGAGTACAAGATTAGGGTGAAGCAGTGTAGGTACTCATGCCACATGCAGGAGATGTTCACATGAGAAGTCCTTATTCCTCTCCCTCATGCCTCTTACAGAGAATAGCACATAAGTATCATTTATCCCTCCTTATTCCTCCTTATACTCTCCCTCCTATCGAACTGATATATTATCCCTCATTATCCTTCATTATCCATCTCCCGTATCGAACAATCATTTAAAGTATTTGAGAATTTAGGGTTCGGTCTACCCAATACCAAGTTTCAATTAGGACTGGTTGGTCATTGCTTAACATTGTAGATGTCCAAGTAACGATATTATTAAATATATCCATTTGTAATATATATATATATATAGAGTATATATAGATATTAAAAAAACATATATGTCAATGTAAATACACTTATTTTTATATCTCGAACTTTAGACAATAATTACAAATTTAAAAAACACTTTCTTTATAAAGGTGACAGTGTCACTACCAATAATGAGCATGCCAACAGTAAAAAAAGATTTTTATCGGTTGTGCTCCTATGAGATATTGTAGTATCAGTTGTGTCCTTTTTATTGGAATATCAGTTGTGCTCCCGACCTGTCATTCTATCACTTGTGTCTCTTGGGTTAGTTGACGTCCATCTCCAATGCAAACAGACATTAACTTTGGAGATACAAGGGGAATTAGATTTTTTTAAAAGCAGAAAGGTTTTTCCCCCCACTTCTCACTCACTACAAAAAGAGTCGTGATTGACGTGCACATGGTGGCTCTTCATGTGCATGCATGTTATGTGCACGTCATGTGCATGCCCACATGTCAGGAGAGCGCATGTGCTCGCCCCACGTGTTCTCGCAGGTAGCCATGTCGCAAGGGCATATGGACCAACACCTATGTACGTCAAGTGCTCGTCCGCCTTCTGGGCATGCACAAGAAGGCTCGCCAAATGACTCGCCCCCACATAATAGGACGAGCAGTCTACAAGCCCTAGATGAGCACATGTGCTCACCTAACCTGTAGAGCTGAAAAAATATATACAAGATCGACGGGATTTAGATACCCCGTCGAACCTATAAAACCTTTCAAGAAACCACTATAGGTACTTATGAATGTTGAGAAAAGTACATGTAATATGCCCTCTGGCCGACATCCTCTTATACATGTCCAACTAACTTGTACCTACCAAACTCACGTAATATATATGAACTTACTTACAAACAAAATATATAAGTTCATAGAAAACTTCAACATATGTAAATGCGTCATATTTAAGAGGTAAATTCGTGTGTGTGCGTGCATGCGTGTGTGCGTGTTTGTTCAAATGGGACATGCTCCTTCCATCCCTAAGAAAGATAAATGATCCCATCTATTTGTAATTAATCAGATAATTATTACAAATTGTATGTTAATAATATTATTTAATTAATCAAAAACCTATTTTGGTCATTATACATTATCTAAATATAGTATGTAACCACCAAAAATATCTCCTCATTAATTTCTCTCTTAAAATCTCTATTCAAATTTCAAAATCTTACACGCACAAAAAATTGGGAAGAAGAGGAGGACATCGGAATTGGCTTGTCTCCGTCTTTGTCGTCGTGCATGTATGTTATAGCCAAATTTTGAACTTTTATTTTTATTGACTATGTGTATATTATATAGGATTTTCTCGGTTCAGAAAGCCGGTCCAACCAGTAAATTTATCCCGAACCGATTTATTCCGAGTTGGTGGGAATGGTGGCGTCATGCTGACATCATCATCAGTTCGATCGGTTTAAACCGACGGTCTGTTCCAATAAGACCAAATCGAAGACTTACTGGCTCAATGTACGATCCAATTTTTAAAACCTTGTTGCGGTGTCATGCGATATTAAGGAGCTTGCTGAGACATCCATATGAAAATCACATGACATAAAGAAGGAGAAGTTGTGATTGCGCTCTCCCCCAACTTTAGGGAAATCATGTCAGCAGCTATATTAGATAGATGAGAAGGACATCCCGAGAAGGGAGGAGTCAGACAAAGGAGCGGCCTTCTGCGTCTAACTAAGCCTGTGGTTGTCCCGCCATTTACGTACAGAAACCGGAGAGAGAGATCTGACTGAGGAGAAGACTTCAAATCAGCGGCGGTGGTTAAGGTGTGTAAGAAAGCCCTTCCGTTTTTGGATTCTCAGAGACTTCTGCATCCCTTAATAGTTATTATTTGCACGACTTGATCTTCTCTTCCTATTTCGTCTCATTCGTTGTTTCCTATGCATATAATATCACAAGATTGGGCTTCCTCGCCTAACAAATATTCTTATGATCGTACTGCAGAAAACTACAGTATTAAGCTAGCTCGCCTAACAGATATCCTTATATTCCAAGATTCACGTCTCTCTTTCCCTTTCTGTAACGTTCCGGGCTTAGGTCTCCGGTCCGTTATCGAGGAGAACTGGCACTGACAACTTGTTGGGTTCGGATCCAATTTGACCCGTTGACAACCACCCAAAATGCTTAAGCTCATGTTGTCAAGTAGTAATCCCCACCACTTATAAACCACACCCACATTTCGTGAGTTTTAGGTATGACACTATGTTTGGAGTTGGGGTGTTACACTTTCTCTCCCGTCATCCCTCGCTCTTTCCGAGCCGTGTAAACAACGACGTTTTTTTAACACCCCAACTCTATCATGCTCCTTCATCGGAAATTTACAAAGTATGACAATGGATTATAATAGTAGGTTTAAGCATTTTTTGTGGTTGTCAACAGTTCCAACAAGTTGTCGGGAAGTTAGTTTTCCTTAATAACGGAGCAGAGACCTGAACTTGAGATGTTACAAATGTTATCATAGCAGGTTCCCTCTGATAGCGAAACAGGTTACCCGAGAGGTCTTAAGTCTGAAGCGTGCAACCGCCACTATATAATGAGAATAAGTAATCAGTCATAACTCAACGAGGATGTTGCGAATATAAGTGATAAACAACATAGAATATAAGAGTTTTCAACGAGTCCAGTTGAACTTGAACCCAACAAGATGCCTGAGCTAGTTTTCTTCTAGAATAAAACAAAAATATAAGTTCAGGACATTGCATATTTTTCACAAATTGAAAAAGGAAGAATCAGTACTCCATCAATATTTCAATTCTATATCAAAGGTTAAGACAAATAAACTCTAAAATGAGACTTGAAAAAAAAACAATTAGCTAGTGCCATTTCAAAACTAAACTTTGCCACAACGACGAATAGATTATAGTAATTCTTATATTTTTTATGGGCAGAATACCATTTAAGCTAGAGTGATAGTCATTTCCAAAACTGAAAGAAAATCCTTAAATAGATGTCAGAGATGCGGTTTAAATACTGAAACAAATGAACCTTACCTACATCAATGATAGTACTTGATCCGAAAACAATGAAAATCTCGTTTTAGAAGTAATCTCACCCTAATCATATGTACTTAGACTATATTTTGAGAATAAAATAATAATAATAATTTTTTCTAGATTTAAAAACAAAGCGTCATGCACGCACCCGATGGCCACATGCGAGTTATAGAAAAAAAAACGTGCGTCGAAAATTGCAGTTCATCTATTATTGGACAACACCGTAGAGGACGTGAGATTAACATAATCCACGTACTAATTAATCTGTTTTTCGTGGGCTGCTGGTGACGTGGCATATTTCATACAGGTTTGGACGACAATCCGCATGTGATCTACGAGGGTTTTCTGCAAGATGGAAATTATCAGTCCTTCCCATCAAACTTGTGGATCCCGTATTTAATCTGTACGTCTCTCTTAGTTCTCTCTCTATATATACACATACAGGTACACATATGTGACCTGGGGTGTGTGATCTTCTCCGGAGATCGCAATGGATGTGGAGCTGGGAGAGAGCTCCGGTGGCGATGTTCGCGACGCGGCGAGCACGAGGTGCGTGTTTATGATCGATAATCAACATATCATGTGGAATTAATGTGATTATATGGTATTAAGTTGTTGCAGGAAGAAGATGATGCTGCTGCCGGAGATAGAGGTGAGATTCGAGGACTTGACAGTGGAGGCAGAGGTGAGAACTGCTGCTCAAATGTCTCTGCCAACTCTCCTCAACTACACCATCGATGTCGCAAAGGTATGTTCCTCGACTCTCGGGACTAGATTTCATATATTCGATGATAAGCGATGATGAAGCACTAGAGATGACCCTTTGTTGCGGTGATGTGCCTGCTGTAATCACGTGAGCCGCTCGATCTTTATCGAGCGGTTCACACGATTTTGCACGGTACATGCTCACAAAAAGTGCAAAATCGTGTGAACCGCTCGATCTAGATCGAGCGGTTCTACGGCTGCTGCAGAATCTGCTGCATTCCCGTATACAACAGATGATCCGTCTCCGACGAAGCACACCGTAGAGGTTGCGATTAGGCGAAGGGTTGGTGGTTTTATTTTTATGAGACACGACAAATATTACAAGGATTATATACATAACTACTTGCCGTTGTTTAGTTACTGAGATGAACAGAATAAGCTATCCACCAATCTCCAGATAAAATAAGCAAGATCTCATACAGATTAGTCCAGTATAAGTTGCCCTGCGTCCAAAACTATAAGTTGTCGTAATGACCGAAAGAATCCAAATATCGTTTGATTTGAAATCGAACGGGGAATCTCTGCTTGCATCATTGGAATGGAGATGGATAGGAATCATACGATATGAGTTCATTTTCAACCGAAACTTACCTTTAGGGCCCGTTCGGTAGGAGAATAAGCAGGAATAAGGATGAAGAATAAGGGGAATAAGGGTCTATTCTCCGTTCGACTAGAGGATAAGAATAAGGAGAATAAGGTGAAATAAAGGTAGGTAAGGTGGGATAAAGATAGGAATACGAGTGAAATAAGATGAAATAATGGGGAATAGTCGTACCACGGGGAAGCGTGTTGGGGGCTTATTCCCCCTTATTCCATTCCTCCTTATGACCCAAACGAACAAGGGTGCATTTGCTACGCGGGTTAAGGTTAAACTGGTGGGTTAGAAGTGGGTTTGTTGTAATATGATTGTATTAAAGTTTGAAAACGTGTGTAGTTATTATGATGTGATTGTATTGAAGTTTGGAAAAGTGAGTAGCAGTGTAGTATTTTATAATTTTTATATGATATGGTGGTATAATATATTAATTTTTGATGGAATTGATGATGGAGAATTGATTTATTTAATTTTTTAAAAGAGAAATAAAGTGGGGTCAGTACAAAAAAATTGAGCTATAGTGATGGTTTTGAAAAAATCCGTCACTAAATTAGCCGTTGTTAAATATATAATGACGATATTATTCATTGCGAAATGAGTTTCTGTATCAAAATTAGCAACGAATATCATATCTGTTGTTATATCATTAGCAACAGTCCACATAGCGACGCTTATCCGTTATTATTTTTCAAAATTTTAATTAATCGTCGCTAAATTTTGAACTAAGAAAATAGCGACGATCAGTTAATATTTTGAAAAATAGCAACGGATAAGTGGGTTGGAAGTGGGTTTGTTGTGATATGATTATATTGAAGTTTGAAAAAATGTGTAATTATTGTGATGTGATTGTATTGAAGTTTGGAAAAGTGAGTAGAAGTTGAGTAGTTTGTAAATTTTATGATGGTATAATATATTATTTTTTGATGGAATTGATGATGGAGAATTGATTTATTTAATTTTTTAAAAGAGAAATAAACTGGGCCCACGTGGAGAAAGAGGGAGTGGGTTGGGGGTAAACTCCTCAAAGGGGAGTTTAACCCATCAAACGAACGGCCCTTAAGTTAATAAGATGGGATATTTAAACCCATAATCTTGAGTAGTTTCGTAATTATACCAAAAACCTTCGATAATTCATAATTACACCCTAGACCTTGAATAAGTGTATCGTTTTACACCCATAAGCCTATGTTAGTTTAGTGCATTAACTCAATCAAACGATTGAGCTAATCTAACCAATCCACGATCTAACGGTTGAAGTTAACCAAAAATAAAAGAAAAAAAGAAAAATACCCCCCCCCTCCACCGATGACCACCTCCCCTCCCCTCGCGCGAGCAACAATAACAACAACATTTGTTGTTGCTGCTCCTCTCCTTCCCCTCCCTCGTGCGAGCAGTAGCAGCTGATTCTCACCCCCTTCCCCTCCCTCCGCCTTCTTCTCCCCTCACGTGAACAAAAACTGCTACTCCTCCCCTCCCTTCGCTTGAGCAGCGGCCTCCCTCCGCCTTTCCCTCAATACGAAACACTCCAGACGTAGGGCTTTATCAATGTTGTCGACGGAGGTGGGGAGGCAGGAGGAGTCGAGGATATCTAGGGTGCGGTAGGGGTGGGAGATCCAAGGAAGAGGGAAAGGAATGAGTAGTATCTATTGTAAATATGTTGAACTCAAAGGTGGATTATATAACATATTTCATCATAGTTAACGGAGAAACGGATGCAAGCTATATCTCAGGAATACGTACATAATTAAGAAACTACTCAAGGTTACGTTGTAGAAGAGTTAATGACTATTCAAAGTCCTGAATGTAATTATGAATTATTGAGAATTCATGTAATAATTACAAAACTGCTCAAAACTGCTCAGAGTTATGCGCATAAATATCCTTAATAAAATATGGGAAAGTAATTCCATCATTAGCTGAACTAAGATTTGCCTATTTATGTAACGTCGGCCCATAGCCAAATACTATTTCTTTAATTAGAACTTATGTACCGTCCTACTCACAGACAATACCATGAGATGGATTAAGTTCGATGTTGTGGATTATTCTTTTAGTGGCAAAAACGTTAGATTCAATAATTGTCTAACTTACATCACAGATATGGGCACATATTGAACGTACTAATTCATCAGAAATCCCAAACCGCAACCTCTTAACAATCAATTAATTTGTCGCTAGGGTGGTCGGAGTTGTTTGTTGAAGAGGGTAGGGGCCGCGGTTTCGCTCGCCGTGAGATAGGTCTAAATCAAAATAATAATCAATACACAATCTCAAATCTTAATTGTGCTTTTCAATGATATGAATCATAACCAAATTATAAATAGAGGGATTACATCGAAATAGGAGACAAGCGGGCAACAAGTGTTATTCATATAAAATAAAACATTGAAATTTTATTGAAACTAGATGTGACTGCGTTCTTGAAATTTAAAAAACTATTGAATAGCAACTTGCAACAATTAATTGGAAAGAAACTGGTAATACAAATCAAGGTACGATAATATATTAACATAAACAACTGCATTATTGACAGAAGTGAGCAATTAATCCATGGAAAATGCAGGAGTTGATGGGGCTGTTTAGGCTCACATCAGACAGAGAGGGCACCATCAGAATTCTGGATGCTGTGAAGGGGGTCATAAGGCCTTCAAGGTATGTGCCCATCATACATCTAATTTTTCGGTTCCTACTTATATCTGAAAAGGACAATTGATTCCTTCCATAATTTAGAATTATTGAGAGAGCATCAAAGAACACGAGGCAACTATCAGGAACAGTTGTCTCTTGCATTGAGGAGGCTAGCCCACATGCCGTCGTCTTGATACAGCGTATCAGATGTCACCATTAGGACAAACAACATTGTTTAGTAATGTTGAGAACGGATCCGATCAACAATCACAAGCAAAAATGTTAATAGAAAAACACAAAGATATAAGGATATATAGTCTGCGTTCGACAAGTTGCTGTACTCCCTGATCACAAAGTTATATGATTATGTAAATGTTACCAACATATCCTGTGTACATAAAAAGATATGTCAGAGTTGCATACGTGGAGTTGTCCCCACGTATACGAACTTCGTCGTAGAAACCCAAGAAATACAGTAGGGAAACAGGAGATACATACAAATCCATGGCAAATCATCTTCCCTCCTGTTCTTGTATTGGAAACGCCTCCAGTTAAGTTCCCAAAGTGTAGTGCCTGATCATGGTTTATTGCCAAGAACCATCCTCTCCAACACTTGTTCTTCCCTGACATTAGCTGACCTATAACATGGAAAATCATCAAACAAAGTCGTTCAATAATCCTAATCAAATGAGTTCATCATCAAGTAAATCACCGAGATGGAAAATTGGGATTAACTTATACCAACAGGATGACTCTCGTTCTCGGACCCCCGGGATCAGGGAAATCGACGTTGCTGCAGGCATTGGCTGGCAAACTCAACTCCTCATTAAAGGTCAGCATGGAAAGCAAAAGCTTCTAAGTTACCTTTGCTGTTGAGCCAGGTAGGATTTTTTTCCTCCTGCATCTAACAGTTGATCTTGCATCGTAGATGAGGGGAACAGTTGAGTATAATGGAAAGAAGCGTCCTCCGACAAGTCCGCAGCAGATGTGTGCATATGTTAGCCAACATGACGACCACCACGCAGAGATGACCGTCAGGGAGACCTTGAGATTCGCTGAGCATATGCTGGGAGGTGCCCACGCCTTCGGTAAATTCCCAAGTCCAAGTGTTGTCTCCTGCATGTTCAATGTAGTAACAAAAAATCCTCTTGTAGTAACGAAAAATACGGAGGATTTGAGTTGAATGTTAGTTTAGTTGTTACTTATTGGCAACCATTTGGAGATATTAAACGGATAGTCAACCTGATAACTTGCTTAATGTACACCTTAAGACATATTTATGAACTCAATGAATCTTTGAAGACGAAAAAACATAAGATATTCTTTGTTTTTCTAGCAATTCCAGTATTGAGATACTTTCTGCTTGTACATAGAGCTGATGAAGAAACTTGCAAGAGATGAAGAGGGAACGGCTACAGGCTCCAATGAGAACGACTGTGCGTTTCTTGAGGTAAATCTGGGAGATTTTGCTCACATTAGGTTGCAGGTGATATCTGGGCTAACAAATTTTACTTGTCTAATTTTCATACAGGTAGCAGGCAGTGAAGAAGATGAGACCATTAGCATGACAGACTATATCCTCGAAGTACGAATCTCTTTTTTGTGTAAATATAGTCCCCAACTAAGTGGAAACTGGAACACTGTTCTTATGTTCAAAAATATTTCCTGCAGAAACTTCATCTGGATGAGTGTGCTGACACAATCATAGGTGATGAGATGAGAAGAGGCATCTCAGGTGGCCAAAAGAAGCGAGTAACGCTAGGTGAGCATCTGGAGTCAAACACCCCACTGGAATAACTAGCCCCTTCAAGATCTATGTTAGTAGGTGTTTGTGCATAGAAAACTCGTTTTTCTCTCTGTTTGCAAGAACATACAGACTCTTCAACGCAACCAGTGACGTAAAAAAATCATCCTCGACATACAAGGAAAATTGGAGAATAACATTATATAAGCTGATATATCAGGTGCCAGTATGTGAGGATCAACTTTGATCAACAGGCCAACTATCTCCTATGAATGATGATCAGAAGAGGGAAGCCGTTAGCTTCGTATCGTCTAACCAATCACTTGCCCCTACTGAATAATCTGTCACTTGAAACAACAGTTTATATGGAGAGAATGTTGGGTACAGATAGATATGCAATCAACCACGACGAAAGTATGTGAAGAAGATACACAATATAATGGTAATCACTCATCTCCCAGGGCCACCAAAGAAGAAAAAATCAGTATGAAAAAGAATCAAGTACAACTCTATCCGTTCCTTCAGTCTCTCTCTCTCTTCTCCCCCCCTCTTGTTATCTTGTGTTGTGTTGTGAATGACTCCATTCACTCCTCATTTTTAACAAGTCCAAGATTGTAACAATCAATCTCAATCAATTAAGATCCTAATGAGATTAGATGGAATCTAATCCGATCTCGCTTAAGGATTAAATGGAATCCGATACTATTATCAGATTATAATTTTCTTAAAAAGAAAAATCCTAGTAACCTCCCATTTGAGTTGAATTACATCATGATCTCCACGTCACATTGATTATGCATCGGACCATCCTCGTCACTTGCAAACTCTTCTCCCAAGTTATAATCGCCTTTGGATGCCGTACTCCACATTAAGTTCTCTCGACATGCTTCCTCATGGGCACCTTCGCACAATCATTGTTGTGTCTCCTTATGCACCACCGCACATCTCTCATGACTACAGAGTGTACCATCGTCCTCTGGCAAAGCGAGTCGCACTCGCTTTCCTTCTTATATGTTCGAACAATAAATATGTTGACAACATGTTCTCACCTTATATTGCTCGTCTGGAGAAAAATTCAGCTCCATCACCCGTCACAACCTTTGTCTCGAGTTTATACACTGTGTTCGACATCTTTATTCCTTGTGTCATCATGTAACGATTCACCATAACCTTTAGATTTATGACTTGATGTGCCACTCTCTGTCATCGACAATTGTTGTGCATTCTTACACATCAATCGTCGTTAGCACATCGTGAAGCAATATTCACAATTTTAAAGTACAAAGTTACAAAGACCAAGATGCCCTTGGGCATTTGGCTTGTTCCATTAGATTCTCCACATACATTCTCTCATTGTGAAATATAACGCCATTTCTCGCCCATCACAAAGCCCGGAGGATAGTCACGATCTAAATCGTGTCAAGTCCGAACCAGGAACCCATCCGATCAACTAACTCCCATGAGGTATCCTTACATGTCGTCACAACTAAAGATACTCCAGTCAATACCCAAACATCCCTTGAGACCTCGTAGTCAAAAACTAAATGATTGACATCCTCCACTATTGTCAAGCAACACCGACACATCCAATTAGTGCTCAAGAAGTGTTCCCTACGCTCATCGGTAGACAACAGATCCCTCTTCATCAACCAAAAGAAAATTTGGATCCTCAGCGGTACCTCCATCTCCAAACATGCATGCATTTTTCGACACAAACCGTGGATCAAAAAAAATAACACCATATAAGCACTCATATGCCTTTCTAACCATGAAACAACTATCACCAAGTCCAGTGATCACGATTTGTCAAAGGCCTACTAACCTTTATCAAAGTCTCCATCAGCACTATGAGCTCGACAATGGGTTGAACTGACAAATAAGTATCAAAGTGAGGGAACCATCCACCCTCCTCCCAAGAATCCCTAATCGAGTAGTTCACATCAGTTGCTAAGTCGAGCAAGTTTGCAAAAGTCGATAGTCGATATTCGGTCGACCGAGTCACTAACTAAGGATTAATCAGTAGTCGAACGACTAATCGGATTTATCGAACTTTAATCGGCTTTGAATTTTATGATTATTTTAAATATATAACTCATCTTTATACATATTTTCACATAGATTTTGTATATTTTATAGTCTTATAATAAAACAAAATACATAATAGAATTTAAATAAAACATTAAGCATATTATAATAAGTTTGCTTGAAAAAAAAGGCAAAACATAAAAAATATGGTATCTCCAAAGCAGAAATTGGCCAACTAGTGTACCTAGTCAGAATTAGTCGATACTCGGTTGGCCATCCCACTGACTACACTAGTCAGACCTACTAGTCGGGCCAGTCGGGCGACTTTTACAACACTGAAGGCGAGTATCGGCAGGAATTGCTCACCAAGATTCTCATGCCCAATCCAATCATACTCCCTAAACACGAAGCCATTATTGTCACCCACAACATGAATCCATCATAGACTCCTTTCCATAAGCTTGAAGGTGCTCACTTTATCCCAACCTGCATTGAAAAGCCAAATGTGACCCTATAGATGTCGCACACCATCCTACACAAAAGATCAGAGCCTCCACCTCTATATGTGGGTTACCCACTTGATCAACAATGCCTTTTTCATCTCCTCCAAGATTAGGACACCAAGTCCCCAATCCTTTTCTGCAAGCAAATGCATATTCTACCCCATCAAAGGCATCCCCTGACAAGATCCCCCAAAGATGCCCAAAAGAACATTTCGCATCGAATCCTCCATCCTCCCTCAAACACCCACTAGTATAGTAGATAAAACTACCTTCAGAAGGACAAGACATTGCCCCTAGATAGGTTAGAGCCTCGTTACCCTACCAACCTTCACTCCATCTTCTTTATCACTGGTAACCAATCACATTATCTCGGTCAGCCCCCAACAGGAGGTAACCCCAACTATGTAATCGGGAGTATCCCCCGTTGCATACAAAGTAAAGTCATGCACGCCGCCATTTAAATCTTGTTCATCCTGAAAGGAATAAAAGCCAACTTTTCATGATTGATCTTCAGCTCAGGGACCATCCCAAACAGTTCAAGAACTATAGTGACACCCTCTGTCGAGTCGTCGATTTGTTGTCTAGTGCCATTGTGAATGCCACTTATCTTCTCTTTTTATAGGCCGAAATACAATAGTAGATTGGTCATAACAATCAATTTCAATCAATCAAAGATCATGCTAAGGTTTAATCAAATTTAATCCATTCTCCTTCAAGGATTACATGGACTCCAACTCCACTATATTCATATTACAATTTTTCAGAAAGAAGAATACGAATTATACTGATATGGGTGCCATCTAGTAATGACAAACTGGTCAACCATCTAGTATGACTGACGGATTAGTAGAGGAAATCCATTAGTTTCATATCGTACCACCAATTGTTCACACCTACTGAATAATTTATGATCACTTGATACAGAGTACCACCCCTTACGGACATTGTAAGTTTGTAACTAGCCTGATATTTATAACTAAGGAATATTTGGAAATGGAGAAAATTGCAACTGTAAGTCGTATACCTTCGTTATTGAGTAATGTGCATGAGTGCGGGCTTATCTAATTAGAAAAAAATGCATGGCACGTACACTCCCACTATGTAAGGTCATGTGAAGAGGCGGACCACAAGATAAGCAGAGTTATTATGAATAAGCAAAAACTAGGTGCACGAGACACGTGACACGTCTGCCGCAGCGCTGCTGAACATAACTTAGAGAATTTCAGGATGATATAAAAAGTGGCCATTGCATCTCCAAGTTGAATAATTTTGATTATTCCATCCCAAGAGAAATTACAACCCCAGGCACCACATAAAAAAGAAGGGTGGTTGGAGATTGCCGTTTTCCAACAAGGACCATAGGCTCCAATTATAGCTAACATTTCCAGTATGTGACATATGAAGCCCGTTGTGAAAAAAGGGAGCTGATGAATCCTGAATTCATCGCATTATTCTGAAATTATACGACAATTGGTGTTTTGTTCTTGCAGTTATCCTTCATTTGTACATGTTTTTTCATCTCAACTGTCACACACACATCGCGCATAATTTGTGATAAAAAGATTCAGATGACACGCACCATTATTAAGATCTCCAACTATATTAGGTATTGAGTATAAGCTACTATATTAGTATAAAGAGCCCAATTCATAAGCTCCCGCTAGGCAGGGCCAGTTGAAGGGTCAAACCATTTTGGGTCTATTGTACACGACCTTGCATTTTCTCCCCACAAAAGGTTGTTTTCATGACACAAACTTGTTACCTAGGTCACATAGAGGCTACTTTTACTGTTGCACCAAGGCTCACCTTCAACCTCAAAGCAGTTAAAATGCAAACCAGGCAAGAACAGAAAAGAAAATTCTGAAAAAGCATTATTCTTTAGTATTAAATATCGAACAAGAACTATCAAAATATAAATATAAAAAGCAAAAATATTATATAATATCATAGTCAACATTTGGGAGTTCGGATCCCTGGGTGGGAAATCAATTACCTCTTCAGTTGATATCTAGAGGGATCACCTTCTAAACCATGATGCAACTAAAGCACAGACAACTTTCTTATCAGGGAATGAACTCCTAAATGTTGCTCGCTATTTCGAAAGTCTAGCAAAACCTTATCTGATGAGGAGTTGTTAATCTAACATTTGGATATTTTGAAACTATAAAGAACAAAAAGTGTAAGCAGGCGCACACTAAAATATGTGAAATGTATATGACTGTCTTACCTCCTGGTATAATGTTAGAATTTATTCTGTGAAATGATACAGGAGAAATGCTGGTAGGATTCTCCAGGTGTTACTTCATGGATGAAATATCAACTGGACTTGACAGTACAACAACATATGAAATTATTGATTTTCTGAGGCAGATGACTCATTCGCTGAAATGTACCATGGCAATGTCATTGCTTCAGCCATCCCAGGAAGTGTTTGACATGTTCGATGATGTTATCCTCTTATACGATGGTAAGATCGCCTACGAAGGTCCTCGAGACCGTGTCCTCGCATTCTTTGAGCATGTGGGTTTTAAATGTCCAGAAAGGAAAAACACTGCAGATTTCCTCCAAGAGGTACAGCACTATAACATTTGCCATTTTGCTCTTAAAAGAAACTAAATATTTTGAAATTAACAAAGAAAAAATTTAGTTTATATATGATATAGTCTGTACCCACTTCAATGGTCCGCTGGTAGTGTAGTGTACCTACCACCCAAAAGACCATGGTCTAAATCCCCCCCCCCCCTGTCTGGGTTGCGTTAGGTAGCTGACAAACGGCATAAGAAAAATCGGATCTTTCAACATGGATTTGAGAAAGAATCCATATAGCCGATCCTACTTAAAGTGGGAGAAGGCTCTACCATTTTTCAGCCGACCATACTCAATGTCGGAGAAGGCTTTGTTGTTGTACGTGATCAAGTCTGATGATAATGCTTCCTTTTCATTTGTGTTTTCGTGAAGCATAAGCATGAATAAAAATTTATTTCAGATCAGTCGATGAATTAGAGTTATTCTTTTTCCTCAAACAAACCTAACAATTAAAACATAACGAAGCATTCAATTTTTTTAAGCCAAGAAACCAAATTGGTAAGCAGTATAGTCAAAGCAAGAGATGAAAGCTTTTAGTACAATAGAAAATCGGATAGTAAAGATTTATTTCGAGGGATTTCTTGTGACAAAGATTTTGCTAAAATTGATGCTCGAAAAAGAAATTCTAAATATCATCTCAATTTATGCACCGCAAATTGGTTTAGATGAAAGGAATAAACAAGTTCTTTTAGGAGGATTTACGCAAGGAATCTCAGAAAGAGATGATTTGCCTAGGTGGAGATCATGACGGACATGTCGGAAAGGATGCTTCAAGATATGCTAGTGTTCATAGATGGCATGACTTCGGTGATAAAAATGAAGAGGGAAAAGTCATTCTGGATTTTGTAACGGCTTAGGTCTTTTCATAGCAAACACTCTCTTCAAGAAATTGGAGGAGCATTTAATTACTTATATGAGTGGCCTGACTAGAACACAGATAGATCACTTTGCGATGAGGAGAAAAGATCGGTTGTGTTGTAAAGACTGCAAAGTAATCACAAGAGAGAGTTTGACAAGCCAACATCGCATGTTACTCATAGATGTGCAAATAAAAGGGCTGGTAAAGAAAAGGAGGATTTCCAATATCACTAGAACTAGATGGTGGAATCTCCAATTGAAGCAATCAAGCTTTAGGAGAAGATTTTAGAAGACTTATCTTGGGATTGTAACGAAAGTGCAAATGAGATGTGGGAAGCGGTAGCATCTTGTATCCAAAGGATAGCCAAAGAGATGTTAGGCGAATCAAAGGGAGGAATTCCATGCCAAAAGGAGACTTGGTGGTGGAGTGGAGAGGTGCTAGAGAATCTCAAAATTATAAGAGCACGCTTTAAAACTATGTCTAAGGATAGAGCAAAGGAAATTGTCACAAACTACAAAATAGTGAAGAAGGAAGCAAAGAAGACTATAAGCAAAGCTAAGTCCAATCTTATGAAGTTTAATACAAAAATCTCGACTCTAAGGAGGACCAGAAGGATATATTCAGGTTGGCCAAAGCAGGAGAAAGACAGACCAAGATATTTTTCAAGTGAGATGCATTAAGGATGAGGAAGGACACATGTTTGTTAGTTAGAATGATATAGAGACTATATGGAAGCAGTATTTCCATAAGCTTTTCATTAGGTAAGGAAATAGAGAGATCACTTTGGGAGATCTAGGTAGTAATGAAAGTTACTTGAATCATGTAAGCTATAGACGAATACAAAGGAAGGAAGTAAAGGAGGCTTTAAAGGTTATGAAATTTGTGAAAGGTGTAGGACTTGATGGCATTCCTATAGAAGTATTAAGAGTTCTAGATGAGCATTGTTTTACTTACAAGTTTATTCAATGTTATTTGGCAAAGCAAGAAAATACCTGAAAATGGAAAAGGATCGTGGTGCTTCTTTATAAGAACAAAGGAGACATTCAAAATTGTGCGAATTGCAGAGGTATCAAGTTGACAAGTCATTATATGAAAATTTAGGAACAAGTTATCGAAAGAAGTTTGAGGCAATTTAGAAAAGTAAAAGAAAACCAATTCGGATTCATGTCAAGTCGCTCAACTATTGAAGTCATTAACTTGCTGAGAACAATGGAGATTTATAGAGCTACAAGAAAGATCCTCCATATGATTTTTATTGATTTGGAGATGGCTTATGATTATGTCCCACGAGAGATATTGTAGAGAGTTCTAGAGAAGAGACAAGTACATGTCTTATACATTAACCTCATAAAGGATATGTATGATAGGGCTTCATCTTGTATAAGAATCAAGGTTGCAAAACGTGGTAGTCAGTATTCAGTCGGCGAGTTACTGATGAGTAAATGGTAGGAGGGAGTTTAAATGGAAATTAAATAGGTTATACGGTTTTGTATTTTCTAATATATAAAAATTGTTACATATATATAATTAATAAAAGGTATAAATAAATTAAAAAATATAATCACAAATTCACAACATATATCAAATATTATCAAATTCAAGGAATTTTTCATTCAAATGTCAAAATAGATAGCATAAACTAGAATACATAGTCAAATGTCAAAATAGACAACATAAACAATTACAATTCATAACATGAATTCAAAAAAGTCATGGATAACACAAAAGTTGGTAATTGGACCGTTTAAATAGTCATTTAATGCCGTTTATGCGACCGTTTAACATCGTTTATGCGGTCCACCTGCTTATAAGCTCGACTTTGACTAGTCGGTGCGGTCAAGGGTCGCATATGTTTAAACGGCCGTTTAAATGGTTGTTTAAGCTGTTTTTCGCAACCTAGATAAGGATCCAATCTGGGAAGACTGACTATTTTGACATCAACATTAGCCTGCATCAATGTTCGGCTTTGAGTCCATTCCTTTTTATTTTGATTATGGATGAGTTGACTAGTCACATTCAGGATGAGATACCTTGGTGTATGCTATTCGCTGATGGTATTATTGATTGATAAGACTAGAGATGGCGTAAATGAGAAGCTTGAGGTTTGGAGTATAGAAGGAAATATCACGATATATCGACGATATATCGTTGATATATCGATATCGATATGAGACCGATATCGGTATCGATATGACAATATATCCTCCTTTTCAGGTCATTCCTTCACAAAAGATCGTCGATATGGGCGATATTTCGGTGATATATTGTCAAAAAATCGTATCGATATGATATCAATATCGATATTACCTTTCATGATCTGGAGACATGCATTAGAAAGGATTTCGTATAAGTAGGGCTATGACTGAATATATGGAGTACACTTTTGATGGAAGCAATGGTAAAAGAATCGAGGTGGAGATGGTGACAATAACATTCAAAAAAATTCTTTTAGATGCTTGAGATCAATTTTGTAACATGGTGGGAAGTTGATAGTGATGTTACTCATATAATAAATGCGGGTTGGCTAAAATGGAGAGGAGCCTCTACTGTTCTGTGTGATTAAAAAAACCCTTTGAAATCAAAGAAAAGTTTTACAAAGCAGTCATGAGACCTGCTATGCTCTATGGATCTGAATGTTGGCCTGCGAACCAAAAACATGTACATAGGATGGTAGTAGCATACACATAAAGATCATATTCGAAATGATGCAATCAAAAGGAAAGTTGGTGTAGCTCCGATCGAGGATAAAATGCGAGAAAACTGCTTAAGGTGGTTTGGTCATTAGCAAAGGAGATCAGCCGATACACCAGTTAGGAGATGCGAGGATTGGAATGTCGAGCTGGCTAAGAGAGGGCGAGGAAGGCCCAAGAAGCATTGGAATGAGACTATCCGAAGGGATCTTAATTTTCTAGATCTAAGCCCGAGAATGATCCAAGATAGATGTGAATGGAGGCAAAGAAAACATGTAGCCGGCCCTGCTTAATGTGGGAAAAGGCTTTGTTGTTGTGATTACTTGTGACGAAAATTGCTGATGTTTGTGAATCAAATTTCCTAACAATTATCACAGAAAGCATTCCAAGAAAGAATGTATATAGTTAAACATTTAAATGATTGTTTAACGAAGACATTTACCAACTTACTAGAGACATGTTAAGGACTGACATTTGGAAAATATTCTACTGAATAAGATGTGAATAGACTATATTTCACTAAACTGGAGGAACTTCCATTTCACAATGCAGCTTGCAGATTCTATTACGGAAACAAAATTGAAGTTAATGGGCATCATATTTTACAATTACAAACATTACTGACAGTTCTGCATTATTAACTCTTTTTCATGCCAAGAGCAGGTTTTTTCGAGGATGGATCAAAGACAATACTGGACAGGCAGCCAACATCAGTACAATTACATTACCATAGAACAATTTGTTGCCTCCTTCAGGTCTTTTCCTCTTGGGAAGCTTCCTGAGAAAGAACATTACAGTAAATGCAATCAAAGTGGGAGTGGTTCATATCTTTTACCAAATAACAAAGATAGGATTACAAAGTCTGGAATATTCAAGGCATGCTTCTCCCGGGAACTGTTGCTACTGAAGCGTAACTTGCTGGTACACATATTTAAAAACATACAAATAGCATTATTAGCTTTTGTTATCATGACAGTCTTTATCAGAACAAAAATGGGGCATCAAACTATATCTGATGGGAATCATTACATGGGCGCTATTTTTGTTGGAGTGGTTCTCGTGAAGTTTAATGGCATGACTGAACTAGCTATGACGATAAGAAGACTGCCAGTGTTTTATAAGCAAAGGGATTTGTTAAATCTACCCAGTTGGGCACTCTTGTCTTCTGTCATTCTCTTGAGCCTCCCCATGTCCGTCCTTGAAACTGGAATATGGTCATTATTAACATACTATACAATTGGATTCGCGCCTTCAGTTTTGAGGTAAGAGTTAAAGAATCATATTTCGGTTGCTTAAACAGACAAATTAGATAACATGCTGCGCATCATCCTTACTATGTACTTTTCTAGATTTTTTCAACAGTTCCTAGCATACTTTTGCATACACCAGATGTCTATGGGACTATTCCGATTTATAGCAACCATTGGGAGGACACAAGTCATGGCTAACATTCTGGGTTCTGCCTGCCTAATAGCAATTTATATCCTTGGAGGCTTCGTTATATCAAAAGGTGAGATCTTGTGTAAATGGTCCTGACAGTAATTTTACTTACCGGGTGTAAATCTAACGTAAGATATAAACCCACAACAGTTCTAATGCTTTATTTGCTTCCAGATAATATCCAGCCATGGTTGCTTTGGGGATACTGGGCGTCTCCATTGACATATGGCCAGAACGCAGTGGCTGTTAATGAGTTTCTTGATGACCGGTGGAACACGGTAAGGTTTTTTCTCCAGTAGTTGGAAGGATATTATTATACGTGATACAACTCCTTTCTTGTGAATACATTACTTAATAAGAAGTCATACCATCAATTTGGCAACTTAAAAGAAACTATACCAGCAATTGACAACTTAAGAAAGTTTCCTGTTAACTTCTTTTTCATGGATAACTTAATTCATGCTTGCAGTTTAAAAGGGGCCACCTCAAGATGCTGAGGTCTTAGGCCTTAGCTAAAGGGGAGAATCTCAAGTCGGACCTAGTAAACAAATTTTTGAAGATAGATCATGATGCGGACATCTGAAATTGCTAGGATGCTGATAAATGCATGACCAACAACTACTAAGAGTTCACATCACAGGAATTATTTTATCTTATATCTTCTCTTTTTTCCTATTCCTTTTCCTTAAGCTAGCCTCATTTCCTTACCTTGGCAACCTATCCGATACCAGTTTTTTTTAAAAAAAACAAAGGGTGAGCAATATTGGTTAATGATCATCCAAAAATTCATTAAAATTAACAAAGATAACAAACACTGCAATACAGAAAAACCTCTCTTCCGAAGGACTATATTAGTGAGACCGGGCATATATTCCACATAAGACCTAATAAACCTAAAAACTACATCATTCTTCAATACCCATACAGCCCATATTACCCAAGCAGCCTTGTCCAATCATACCTAATAAAAATGCCATCACTCTACAGGTGCTCTCCCTAAAGGACTTTCAAAAGTCACCTTCAAAGAAGTATTTGATCCAGATAATGTTAAATTATTCCAAACCATACTTCTCGAAGGACAATGAAAAGTAGACGTGTTGTCACCAATGAACTGAGAAAACGGACAGAGTGTGTCGGTCTAAGCTACACATCTTCTATAAATCTCTGTAACCAGCCACTTCCTTCTTAGAAACCATATCATGATCTTGATCTTGATAGGAGCCTCAGTCTTCTGACAATGTCTTTCTTTTTGTAAGCTTTCACAGCCCGACTCACATCACAACCATCGCTAGTCGCGTAAGAGTGAGAGCCGTCTCCTATGTGACTCGTACTTTTCAGCTACTTTGTATCATGTTGCTTCCCAAAAACTTAGGCTTGCTTTGAACAGTGCCCCTACTAGTTATTTTATTACTATATAGTTTGTAGTCCCCTTGTGGTCAAAGAGATCAACACATCTCGCTGACCTCCGGTGCAGTTCGATCGAATCTATGAGGCGCAGCCTAGGATAGATCAGGATTCCATGTCCATGAGAGATCCCATAGGAAGTACATAACGGAAATTGTGAACTTCAATTTCTTCTCGAATATATTCATAGGTATTATCAAGTTGCTCAATGCCGTCTAAGTCTAGTTCGTCAAGGCATCTAAGTCATATATTCCTTTTGTCTATTATTATTCGTTGGGGGTATGTTATGGGGGTGCGAACCCATTAAATACAATGAAAGTGCAAATATATAGTTGCCTACTTTCCCCTGGTACCACTTGCTAATACAAAGTCCCAGCCTCCTACCTCTGCTGACACTCCATTCACAACACTTGTTGCTTAGACAGAAATTGTGTATTACAAAAATCATACCCACTGTAGTCTATGCGCCTCCATCTCACCTTAGGCCTAGCTACATTCTTCCAAAATCACCTCAAGATTGAGCTCCATCAATAGATGAAAGTCAAAAACCTCTTTACTAGGGAGTGTAGTTTGTTGCTTCCACACAATTCTTCTTGCAAGTTCAATCCTTGCTTTGACGCTCACCCGTACTCATGCTCACCTAGGCTTTGCTAGGCTTTTCTTGGCGCTTACAGAGGATCTCAAAACTAGCATGAAAAATTGATTTCCATGGGAGCAGGGTCTGACAAAAAACATGACTACTAAGCTTGTGCAGGAGCTGTGCATGCCCCCTATGGTCAGTGCAGTAGAACATGCTTATCGGTATGTTGTAGATTATAGTTGTATATAGTGAGTTCTTTCAGCTTCCCCCCTTTTGCCTACTTACATGCGTATTACAATGCATGTAACTGAGTGTGTGTCGAGAAAGGTGAAATGAAGGTAAGAGACCAAGCCTCCCCCACACCCTTGCAATAGATCAATAGTCATCCATAGAAGCCAGAAAATCCACCATGATATCTATCAACCTTGGATACAAATCCTTGTATCTGTTGAGGCTCGGATATATGTTGTCCAAAACCAAAAGTGGGGCCTATCACCCAAATTAGGCTTCAGGAAGTCAGCCACCAATTGTAACACTTCGACCATGCCCTTCGTGTACAGTGCAGGCCTAAGGGGTAATCCACTCTTCTAGCCCCAAAGTTTAGTCATAACATGAGAAAACAACATTTCCAAGAACATATCCACAATCCCATAATCGCATAATCCACTTAGAAAGGAGAGCAAAAATTTATGTTTGTATATCCTTCATCCCCAGTCCCTCCCTCTATCATTGGTCGGCAAACAGACGTCAACCCACTTTCATATCTTCCCCAAAGCCCATCCTACTAGAATTCCGACATAAATTATGAAAAAGGACAGAAAATGTATTGAAATGGAGGGCTGCACCAAACGTAACAAAACCAAACAGCCTCCTTTGGGTAACACCTAGAAGGAACATCTCTCCAGACCCAGCTCCATCGACTCGAACACCAGAGCCTAACCCTTAGATTGTAGATTGGTTAGATTAACTCATCCATATGGTTGAATTAATGAACTAAACTAACAGAAGGTTATGAGTGTAAAACGAAGCATTTATCTGGGGTTGTGTAATTCGTGTTTATAGAAGGCTTCTGGGGTAATTAAGAAATTAATCCAGGATTATGGGTGTAAATATCCCAATATATTTTTGAACAAATACAAAAATTAAGCAAGTCTTAATAATATCAAGAGAATATACCAAAAATCAAGCAAATCATGTATATGGGGCATTCACCATCTACTATTAGAGCAAACATGTTTAAAAACTATATCAATGTCCTATTATGTCTTTAACTTTTTAGTCTTTGCCAGGATGATCCGTAGTTAGGATAGACATATCATTATGTATAAGTAAAATCTATGTATAAAAGGATGATAATACAAGGGCATGTCATATAATTGTTAGCAACTACCCTGGGTCTGGGTGTAATTCACAATTATGGAGTGGTCGGAATACACTTACGAAAGTTGCAAGGATATGTGCTAAAAATCCCATTTATTTACTAATCTAATTTGATTAATTTAAATATGGATTTGCTTTGTACTTTTCAATTTGTGTTAGGATAAACTCATATCTAATAAAAATTTTTGGCGGTATATAACTGGTATAAAAATAATCTAAAAAAGTACATGATGCACCTCTATTTTTAAATTCCTTTTTATAACTGGTATAAAAATAATATTGATGAAGTATATAATGCACCTCTATTTTTATATTCGTTTATTGCATAAATTTTACTTAACAACAAAAAAACCCAAATTTAGCATATTATGTATGTTACTTTTTGACATATTACTATGTGATTAAGTTTTATGATGTAAATGAAGGCTGGGTCCATTTCAAAAGAACTATTCCTGTACACCTGACAGACTATCAGATTCTATCAATTATAGATATATCGGGATCATTTCAGAAGAAAGATAAACTTGTCAAACTATCCGAAATACACTCAAAAAACCTATGAAATTGGTGAAAGAAAAGACAGCCAAAATTGCTTTGATATTTCGAAAGTAACAAACATGGAAAAAGTTCTCATATATTGCAGTTCCTGACACGATATCCCTCGAGGTCATCATGTTACAAACTCTAATATGTTGATATGGAACAGAAAATTCAATATGGAAATATCACTGAAACAGTTGGTAAAGCTGTGCTGAGATCGAGAGGAATGTTCACAGAAGAACATTGGTTCTGGATATGTCTAGGCATGTTGGTTGGTTTTTCACTCTTCTTCAACATTTCTAGCCTCATTGCATTGGTACATCTATATAGTAAGTGCTGTTAACTTCATTATAGCATTGCATTATGAGCAACGTGTGCAGAGATGCAGAAAGCAAAGCTGAAATGTAAACTGGTTGTGCCTTGTTACTTTCAGCTCCTCGCATTTATAGAGCCCAGCAATTCAATCGCTCGAAGGAACATTTTAAAATTTTGGGAAGCACTGAAAAAGTGACGGATGAAAAAGCTTCTACAAGTGGATCACTCCTTCCCTTACAGCCTCTAACACTTGCATTCAGTAAAATTAATTATTACGTAGACACGTCAAGAGTAATGCCCACATTCTTTTTTGTCTTCAAACGAATTTGTGAAAAACACAAAAACCAAAACCTGATAATTGCATCTGTAATGTGTTAACCATAAAATCAGGAGATAAAGAACCATGGTGTTGCTCAAAAGAGGCTTCAACTTTTACGCGATGTCAGTGGCACATTTAGACCCGGAATCTTAACCGCACTGATGGGGGTCACAGGTGCAGGGAAGACAACACTTTTAGATGTTTTGGCAGGAAGAAAGACTGGAGGACACATTGAAGGAAGCATCACTGTATCAGGATACCCAAAGAAACAAGAAACTTTTGCCAGAATCTCTGGGTATTGTGAACAAAATGATATCCATTCTCCTTTTGTCACTGTCTATGAATCATTGCAATACTCAGCATGGTTACGTTTACCTTCTAATTTTGGAGTATATAACATGAATGTAAGTTTCCCATTCTATCTGAAGCAATAATATTATATGGGAGGGCATAAGTACCTATTTTAATAGATACCCTTAAATCTTTTAGAAGTTTGTTGAAGATGTCATGGACCTGGTCGAGCTCAATCCATTGAAGAATGCAATGGTTGGAATACCAGGACTGAACGGACTCTCGGCAGAACAGCGAAAACGATTAACAATTGCAGTGGAACTGGTTTCTAGTCCTTCGATAATTTTCATGGATGAGCCTACTACAGGTTTAGATGCCAAAGCGGCTGCAATTGTCATGAGGACGGTGAGGAAAGCAGTGGATACTGGACGGACAATTGTTTGCACCATACATCAACCTAGCATTGACATATTTGAAGCTTTTGATGAGGTATTGTGCTATTATTGACATTTTCAAATTTGTATGTCCAACTAAGGTTTTCTTCCAACCAATACGTTTCGACTATCATTCTACATAATCCACGATCAACTTGAAAATGACAAAATACTTCCCACAGGCAAACAAATACTTTGAGATGGGCTTAAATGCGTGGTAGATTATCCCTTTTGATTTAGATAAATGCAATATCAATCTAGATGGATACATTAAAGTTGAAAAGTAGGACAAATGCTCATTTTTTCATAATGAGAAGGATTACTAACACTGAAAATCCAGGCTCGATAATTTTTACAGTGGCAACTTATTCTTTTAACGAGAATAAAAGGAAATCTTAGACCTTGCAACTCTCGAGATTTTTTGTGTGACTATTTGTTTATATTGCGAAGTGTTTACTTCATTAATTAAAGAAGAAAGCTGTGGATCCTTCAAAAATATATGAGATCAGGATTCTTTAAACATCAAATAGGGATTGGTTTCATGGTCGTTGTGGTTGTGGCTACAACAGTCTGCCAGTGGCAAAGAATTAAAGAATTCGCTAGAGAAAAAGCAACCCTTCAATAGATAAAAGAAATTAGAATTAGCCCAAGAAACAGTTAGAATAAGCCCAGATAAAAGTACAAAACATACCAAAAAGTTGCAAAAAACAGATACGAGTGGACTATGTCAAATGGATACTACTTTTCTTCGAAATGACGATTAACCTTACAAAGATGATCTATATAATAAAAAGTTCTGATAAGTTTCACTTAATTGAGTATATGACATTCTTTGTTGTTGTCATTATTGGAATCAAAACAATAGAGGTATGTGATATGATATCTGTTATAATAATAGTGACAAGGATGACATTTACCTAATCAGACGCTACATATCAAGAGATTACATTACATAGATGATATCCATAAAGTAAATTCTGTTCGATTAAATAAAAAATAGAATCTATACAACAAAGTGTTACAGTTCTAAATTTCTTGTCCCAAGATGTCATTTTTATCGGGGGTCTCTTTGATAATTACCCAAAACTTTGGGATATTGTATGTAATATGCCTTAAAATCATAACTTATTACAAATCCACGGCCCATACTATGATAAAATTTCAGCCGTTGCACTTGGAATAAAAGAAACTATCAGATTTAAATATATAAATACAAGAATATAACAAAAGGAGACGTTTTTCACTCATATTGTAATGATTGTTCTTTGCAGTTGTTGTTGATGAAGATAGGCGGGCAACTGATCTATGCAGGACCTTTAGGCCACTTATCTCGCAACATGATCCAGTACTTTCAGGTTTTGAAGAAGTTTCTCCAAAAGGAATTGCAGCAAGTACTAAGTTAGCTCTTCAAAAATGAAAAACTATGTGATTTTTGCAGGCTGTTCCAGGAGTTCCACGAATTAAAAATGGACAAAATCCAGCAGAATGGATGTTGAATGTAACTTCCACTTCAATGGAACTTCGACTTGGGATAGACTATGCTCAAGTATACAACAATTCATCGCTTTCCTCGTAAGTTTGAAATACTCACCATTCCCTGTCTCCTTCAGAGCGATTCCCATCTTGTTTAACATGTGTTTTTCATCTCAGGGAAAACAATAGATTAGTAAATGAAATGAGCAAAAAAAAGTCGAGCTCAAAGGACCTGCATTTCCCAACCAAATATGAGCAAAATTTTACGTATCAAGTATATGCATGCCTATGGAAGCAAAATATGTCTTACTGGAAAAATCCAGAGCAGAATGTTATCCGCTTTTTCATAACAATTGTGACTTCGTTTCTATTTGGGGCAGTTTTCTGGAAGATTGGTGCAGCCATGTAAGTTTAACGTATAAACATATCAAGTCATTGCCTACATTTGACTAACTACTTTCCTTCCATGCCAGTAAATTGGAGCAAGATATCTTCAATGTTTTGGGCATTATGTATGGGTCGGCCTTGTTTTTAGGATTCACAAATGCCAGTATAATTCAGCCGATAGTAGCAATGGAGCGATCTGTATTTTATCGTGAAAGATCGGCTGGAATGTATACTTCCATGGCTTACGCATTAGCTCAGGTACATCCCCAAGTTCTTAGTTGAAATAACAGATAATCTGAGCGTTAATATTTATTAATCATATTTGCAAACCAGGCATTAATATTTTTAAATCTTTTTTTCTTAAATCCATGTTGAAAAGATCTGACTGTCACAAGGCAACTTCTTAAATAGTATTTTTTTAGAAAAAAAAGTACTATTTAGGAAGTTGTCTCTGACTGTTTTACTGTTTTACACTGGTTGTCGGCTACCTAACGCAATCCTCCTCATTTGTTGTTGTTGTTGTTGTTGTTGTTTGCTAATGAAACTAAGCAACTAAATGTGGCAGCATTACTAGTCATTGTAGATAACTGTATATAACAGTTCGAATTAGTAGGAATTGTGGGACAAATGCAGCTTATGTCTACAAAAATGGGCATGTGATATCAGTCATGTAATGATGACTACGTAGTAGTGATCCTTTAAACAGCTTACATAGATCACTTAATGAACTTGCATATTGCTAGTGTTGGCAGGAAAACAGCTAAAACCTTTTTTTTAAGTTAAAAAAATGACCCACTAGAAATTAACTCAACCAAGGTTGGCTTCTGATTTTGGCGAAAAATATGTCGGTCCGTCTCATGGACTACATTATACGTAGACTACTTACTACTCCCCCAGGTTGTTCTTGGCTTATTGAGAAAATAACCCTCTCAAAATTTGAAGAAATTATTCTCAAGCTTGATGAGAGAAATGTTTCCGTAAATACAGAGTTTTTCCTCACATTAAGCAGTACATTCACAAATCAAGATAGGAAACAGGAGGACGAATCCACTTCCAGCAAAGATGGAATCTTTCCTCGTTCCATAAGTTATAAGAACTACTCTCGAATCACAAGTGTAGCTAGCACGATTTTCATGTGAGATATGGGATGTTTTAATAGATCGACATATTGATAAATCAGTGGATGAACGGTTGCCTTAGTAGGAAGAACCAATCCCCATCTTGATTCTTGAATGGTAGAACAAGCACCGTCTTAGAAAAATATATATGGCAACTGGGAACATAACAATTGCAAATTAATATCTGAGGTACAACTTCTCTCTTCCGAAGGAAAAAGCAAATCGCCAAATCTCTAAACAAGCGAAGAGAAATCTTGCCTTGAAGACGTTCGACGAAATGCACCAGAGAGAGAGAGAGAGAAGAATGGTTCGTTGGGAAAGAGAGGTCGGAAGTCGGAACCCTTCGTCGTCGTCGATCCCAATTTGTAGGAATTTACATGAATGGTTATGTAAATTTGAAATATTATAAAAATACCCTTGCATTAGTGTGTGCCTTTGATAACGGTTTAGATGCAGCTTTACTAAATAGAAAAATGTTAAATGCCATAGCGATCGTGCCCCTCCAAAATTATTATTCTCTCCACGGACCCCCCCATCCCTGTTTAAGTAAAACAAACAGATTTATAGAATGAATAATGGAGTTTGTAGGGGTGTTTGTGGAATACTGCACGTTACTTGGAGTATTTTGTTAAAAAAATATTTGTTTGTAGCTTAGAACATTGTTGTGCAAAAAATGTGCTGATAAGAATTGAATCATTGAATATCTCCGATTTCAATAACTATGATATAAAAACTTACAAGATCCAAGAATAATTTTTTGAAATTGTATACTTATTAATTACTTCGGTAGTTTCAAAACCAACTTCATCGAGTTGTTGAGATGTGTTTGACAAGTTCAGGTTGCCGTTGAGATACCATACATCATACTACAAGTCGCCGTATTCTCGAGCATCGTCTACCCAATGATTGGTTTTCCATTTACACCATCAAAGTTCATGTGGTTCATGCTCTTCATGCTCCTCAGCTTCATCTACTTCACACTCTTCGGGATGATGACAGTGGCCCTCACACCCAACCAAGAAATTGCCGCTCTCTTCTCGTTCTTCCTCTTCGTTTTATGGAATATATTTTCAGGATTTTTCATCCCTAGAAAGGTAAGAGCATGTTCTCATTATGTACAAACAGATGTCTGACTCGATGTGATACTTTGAATGCAAATTGATCATAATCTTGGCACAGATGATACCGATATGGTGGAGATGGTTCTATTGGATCGACCCTGCATCATGGACAGTTTATGGTTTGATGGCCTCACAACTGGGAGATCGTATTGAAGTCGTCGATATTCCAGGAATGCCTGATAAGAGCGTTAAAGAATTCCTTGATGATTATCTTGGCATCCAAGAGAACTTCTTGCCCGTTGTTGTGATGGTTCACATCATATTCATTGTTCTATTTTTATTTGTATTTAGTTTTAGCATCAAGCATATAAATTTCCAAAGAAAATGATAATGTACATACACACATAACTCAAAGAAGGTTGCTTATTTAGTCCACTTTCACATACACAAATTTGTAAATTAATGTGAAGAAAGTGTTGGAATTGGGTAAAACCTCTCATGTTCTTTGCAAAAGAAGCTTTTTTTAGTGAGTGTGATGGATCAAGTTGTTTGAAGTATGAAAATGGATATAGCCTATAATCTTGCAATCCATGAGAAGCATGTTATATAGTTATATGATTATATTTAACTATTGTAATTCTAAATAAGAGCCAAGAGTGGATGTTTAATTATGTTATGCATATCCTTTGTAACGACCTGTAAACTATTAATAGATAAACATTTATTGATTGAGTTAAAAATAATATAATTGATTTATAAAATAGAGGATGGTGAGGGAGGTTAGGGAGGACCACTTCAATCAACTTTTCCATACACTTGAGGCCATATTTTTAGAAATGGACGACTCTCTCATTTCTTAAGATAGAGAAAGAGAAAGGAACATATACAAGGAGAGAGAGAGGATGTGCTTTTGCACATTGGGGTGGACGTGGGATAGACTATCCTATTTTAGGGATATTTGTACAATTGATTTAACTAATTCCATGATTCTTGAGAGAGGGGAAAATAGAAAAATTGGAAGGAATGGGAGAGACGAGAGAAGAGAGGCCGAGAGTGAAGGAGAGGTGAGAATAGAGAGAGAGAGGGGTCCAGTGTGCATCATCTTTGAATCCGACAACGGCAACCCTCCCGGTCGACGTCGAGTTTTCATCCGACAAAATCGGAGGCGCAACAATGTGGTCGGTGAAGATATGGGTCTCACGCAATCGAATCGTCATTGTGAATATTTTCGCATCAGGAAGGTATGTGTCGAACCCATAGGATTCGTATTACGTAATTATTGCTTGGATGATAATTAACATGCAAATTACATCTGAAAATTTGCTCACATTCTATTATTCTACGCCTATAAATCATGATCTATATTAAAAATAGAAGGTAACTTTTGGATGGATCTTGAGTGGCATTAAATGATTATCATGGATGCAATCATATCATGTATATTAAATAATGATGACATCAAATTAACGGATATTGGTTAGATTCTTTAGTTATTATGGAAGAGGCTAACAATGTGATATTATTTATACGTCATCCCATATGATTATGTAATGCTTCACATGGATTGTTAACATGACACGAATATTTGCCCAAGAGAGAGGCTTTATGTACTGCAATGCTAAGTGATATATATAAAATAATCACATAAGATTGTTGCCTTTGTAGAATATATATGTGAACGGAAATTTTAGAATGCCCTCCTGCGGTAATTTCTTAGGTATGCTCTAATGGTATTTATAAATGTCTATGTAATAACGTAGAGAATTTCATGCAACTTTCTTATACCCTGAGTGTTGATTCCGACTCTTATCCTTTTATATCCACTTACTCTCTACGTGCAAAATCTATTAGATAAAATATATATTATATGTTTTTGGATTATTTTATTGTTCATGAATACTATTGCAGATTATAAGTTATGTTATATATTTTAAAATGATGGATTATACAAGATCTCTCATGTTCCGTATTATCAAAGATTAGTGTAAAGAACTTATATGATTGGGTAATCACTTTTTATAATACACATGCTACCGTACAATGATTTTACAAGATTGGATTTGTAGTCGTAATTATTTATATTAACTTTATTTAGATTCTGGCAAGTATGGTTAAAAACATGATGATGGAAGGCAAGTATGGGAAACATATCGCTCTGATAATATTGAGATCAACTTAAATTAAGGAGAGTGATTCTCTCTTTTATACCAAAAGATTGGTTGTGGAAAGGAAAAAATATTTATGTATGTATCAATGATGTTGGAAGGTACATATCAATGATGATGGAAGGCACGTATGGAAAACATATTAACTCTAATGATTTTAAGCTGGCTTGATCTATGTACAAGCTTAAGGGTTCGCTCTGAAGGTATATTGAAGGTAATGAAGGAGGAGCAGTAGATTTTTCGAAGACCATATCCTTTTGTTAGTTTTTATGAAAGATTTCTTACCGAGAGTATATCACATTTCCAAATATCTTCTTTTTTAGAAAATAAAAAAGAAAAATCAAAGAAAAAAATCTAAAAAGTATTACAGTAAATAATATGCTATCTATTATGTTGTATCATTTATTCTCTTTCGTAAAAAATAAAAGATATAAAACCTAAAATATTCATAAAAATCTACAAAAGAAAATCAACTAAAAACTCGTAAAAGTGCAAAACATCAAAAGATCTAAATATCGACTCAATTTCGTAAAATCAAAACAGACTACACTTAAGAAATCCCCTCACAACCTAGTGCTTCCCAGAGTTCGACACTTTGGACTTTACACTATACAACTGAACATAAGGACTATAATAACATAACATTTTATATGAAATACTACGTTACAAGTTATAACGACAACCACTAAAATCCGTATATTAAAACTTATGAAAAGTGTGTTTTCAGCATAAGAAGTAGGATCCATAGAATTTGAATTTTGAACTTACATTTATATTACAAACTTTAAGGAAGTATTATCCTCGAGACGTGGTTCACATGTATCAATATTTTAAAAATAATTGAAGCTATAAATCCTTAAGGAGAATGGAAGTCATTTTCTTTCGTAATCAAAGTACATATAACATAACACTTTAACCTTGCACATGATTTTTATTACGCAATGTGAATAGATTTTTTATTCCTAGTAACTATCAACAATGGGAATGTCAAAACAAAATCGATATACATCTTGTATTTGCCCAAGAAAGTATCGATCTATGATGTGATTTTTATGCGTACTTGTGGGGGAAATGCAAATCGATGACACGAATTAACTAAGATGTTATCATGCTAAGTGAGAAGTTTTATATGCAATATAGATATATAGGCTCTTTAAAAATGTTACCATGATGTGCGCGTGTGTGTATACTATGAAGGGAAATAACTTAAAAGGACTACAAACTACATTATACTATAAGCTACTATTGTTGGATGGATGGCTGACTAAGATCATTGCGATGACTCACTGATACATGTTAGTTTTTCAGAAATCATAGGATACATATTAGCGAGTACTGTGTAGCGAATAAGAGAAAAGAAAACAAACATAATACGTTAACAATATTTACTAGTCCAGAGAAGTTCCATTAATTCTCATTAAGCCATATTCCTTCTATTCCACATTAGAGATTAGTGCATGTCACCTCGCCTCTCATAGACTATGAAGTGGTGGACACATTGGAATTGAATGTTGTCTTGATCTGATGAGCTTATGTTGCCACATGTCGCCTAAACTTATCCTTCAATACTACCCTAACTCTTTTCATTTATTTCATTATTCACAGGTTCCAAACCATCGGCCTGACGAATAAGGAAGCACAACATCCTCGAGGTAGTAATAGCTTAAAATCACATGCTAAACTTTAATCACAAATACTAACAACTTTAAATACATGTTATTGTGATCCAGTTTCTACTAAATCACTCGTGCCTCTACAATAGTAAGACCACATCATTAGTCAGTCAATCCATCCAACAGTAGCTGAGTTCCGCATGTTGCAAATAATTTATTATGTGCGCTCAATGTATCCAAGTAAGAGTGTACTAACTAGGTTTGGCCTACCATACAGATGCTCTTCTAACAAACCTACAGGTTTGGGTGCCCGACCTGTAGTATATTTCCCAAGTCAATCGTATTGTAAAATATAGTATAAAAATTTTAACTATATCCACCTTAAGCCATATCAATTTTTACCTAATGTCACTATAGTATTGTATATAAATCATAGCATCTACAAAGATGATTCATTACACCAACTCTATTTTAATAATTATTTTAGATTGAATAACGAAGTAAGCATAATGTTCTTTATAATAATGAAGCAAGCATAATGTCCTTTATAATAAAGAACACAACAGACAATAGTTTTATCCAGTTTAACTTGAAAACCAACAATAAGAGACGTGATTTCATTACTTGAATGTGTTAACTTCTCAGTGGTGTCAATCTACCTTGGTTCGTGTTCAACCACTGGCTTATTAGCGTATGAAATGATTACATTCTATTTACGAGTCAAGAAAGCAGAGAACATGAAGACCAATTGAAGAATGAATGACAAACACGAAGAATATTTTTCTCAAATTTTCAATAGAATCCCTCTTATATCATGCAATATTCCCAGACAAAAATCGCCAGTTCTCTCTTATAACGAGTGATATTCCAAGGAATTTTTCAGCAGAGTGTTCCCTTATATCGGGTGATATTTCAGGGGAAAAATCGACAAAGTCTTCCCTTATATCCAGATAAACTCAAAAAGAAAACATGGGTATTCGAGAAAAAAAATCGAAATATGACTTAAAAAGATCTACTTACATCCTTCCCGAAGTCGTCGAGGAGATGAGCGTCCGCTTTCCTTCTCCTCTTCTTCTTGGTGGTGTTTCGTTCGCTTCTTCCTTGCCTCCCTCCAGTGGAATGGGCAGATGGTATTTATAGGCCTCGGGGGTACCTACATGTCATCATGGTCAATGCACAATCAACAAAACCGATGGATCATCATTCTCCTACTGATACAGTCCCAAGCAACCACCCCATCATCGCCAAAACCTTGGGGGTATCTAGCCCATGGTTTTGCCCAAGCTTATCACAAAGCCCATGGTTTTCTCCAATAGCGCTTCATTAACACTGCTCGTGATTAATTATCACTGATCATGATTAATTCACCAAATGTGATTAATTGTTCTTAATATTGATTAATATCTACTAATACGATTAATATTTGCTAATCATGATTAGTACTTTAATCATCATTAGTCTTCTTAATCGTGATAATTAGAGCTAATGCTGATGATTAAGAGTTAATGACAACTTAACCGATGTCAATCTCTTTTACTTCTGAAATTCATAACAAGTTGAGATGATCGCTACTTCTGATGGAATTAGTTCCGTTGGTATCATTTCATTGGGTCGGATCTAACATCTACATGTATGGTAGGATCTGAATAAGTTAACTTTTTAGACTTTACATTAAATATCATCAGGTTAGGGAGTGGTAAGAACGGTTGCTAAAATGTTATAGAATGATGTTATCGTGATATCCATATCATGCAAGATTGTGTGTGCATTTATAGCTACTCGTGGGCGTACATGTACATGACGTAAATAAGATTACCAGTTCATACATTAAACAGTATAAAATCGGATCCAAATGAATTAACAGAGAAACGATACAGATTAAAATCATATTAATCATATGTTTCCCAATCATTATCCGATTATTCAATGTAAACAGGAACCGATGAAAAGAACAGAAACACAAAGACGGGCATGATCCAGAAAGGGTAAAGCAATAAACGTATTGCGGCAAGCAAAATAAAACAGAGATTAGTTTAGAAGTCACCGAAGCGTCCATGAAAATGGACTGTCCTTAGAGAAGATATCGCCCCCACAATACCGGTGCGTAGGGTACTGGCGATCCGCTCCCAGGATACGACGGTTCACGCGTCGTCGGCGCACACCAACGGGATCGTCCTCGATTGTACTTCAGAGAACTGCAGCCGAGAGAGGAGAAAAGAAAGACGTTCATCCGCGAGAGGAAGAACGAAAGAGAGACGGCGTGAGAGAGGTTTTTCTTGCGAGTGAAGAAAAACCGAGTCGAGTGAGGGATATAAATAGAGGGGCTCGCGTCCTAAAAATGCGACCTTTGGTTTCCAAAGAATGCGACCTTTGGTTTCCAAAAGATGCATCCCGAAGATCCCAAAAAAACGCGCCCATAATGGCGAGTTGAATTCCCATTTAAGTCGACTTACCAAATTAATCGTATGATTAATTTAATCGACTTACCAAATGAAATCTACAGCATAAGTATCGAGATCCGAGATCCGAATTGACTCTCCCGAGCCCGAGCCCGAGACGGAGCGGAGCGGAGCGCGCGCGCGCGCGTGTGGTCCTCCATTCCTCCTCTCTACTATTGCTACAAGAGCTTGGGGTGTGGACTCATATTTAAGTCCACCAAAAAGTTTAGTTCTCCCCGGTGTGGGACTAAACTTCCACCCAAACTCCCATATTTCAAATTTGGGAATTCTCAACTTTCCCTCCAAACCATTTGGTTTCCCAATTGAAACCAAATTGAATGCCAATTGTAATTACATAGACTTTCCAATTAAAGTCTAAATACAACTTTGAATACAACAATCCCCCACGAATTCACCAATTTGAAAAAGAGATTCAAAAGGATTTAAAAGACTTCTTTCGGCTGCCCACACTTTGCTTTCAGTAAAGGTACCTTCCGGTTTGAACCTCTACCTGAGTTTACTACTTTCACTTTAACAGGAACGAAGTGAATTACGTCTTGAACTTCAGACCTTGATGTTAAAGTATACGGTAGAAACAACAAAGCATTGTTCTTGGTACAATCTTCAGGGTTGGTGCTCTTAAAGGCCATGCACCCTTATCCTGTTTCATGAGTGTGTTTAGGAAAGACCCTCTTCCTTTAACTGCGGCCCACAGTAACACTCACATAGGTGGCGTTCTCCAAGGATGCACTGCTAACATCCTGCCCTAAGGCTTGAACCCATTCAGAGCCTACGCTCTTCCTAAACTTGCAGCTTAAATGGCACTCAGGCTTCCAGGGATAAGACACTCATGCTTACGCATTAAACTTAGAGTGCCAACCAGTTCTCCAAACAGCTTGTTATTACCACATTGAACCTACTTTGTGGGATCTCCACTCAGTTAGGTTGGGTTGCTACTGTAGAGGAACTCACAATGGGTCTCAGTCCCATCCCAAGCCTAGACTTTAGGACTAAAGATCTATCAAGTCCCTTAGTCAATGGATCTGCCGTGTTGTCTTTGGATCCAACAAAATCCACAGCCAACACTCCTCGAGATACCAAATCCCTTAACGTCTTAAGTCTGATTTGTATGTGTCTCCTTGTTTTCTGATTGAACTTTGAACTCTTGATCTTGGCAATTGTGGTCATATTGTCACAATGTACCGAGATCGCAGGAACATGCTGACCTACCATGGGAATTTCAGACAGAAGTTCCCTCAACCATTCAGCCTCAATTCCAGTGGTGTCCAAAGCACACAGCTCGGCCTCAAAAGTGGATCAAGCTAGAATGGTCTGCTTCACAGACCTCCAGGAGATTGCACCGCCTCCAAGGGTAAATACATACCCTGTAACACCATTACTCCCAGACTCCTCTATTTTCCCTATCCAGCTTGCATCACTGTATCTTTCTAGTACAGATGGATGTCTATCATAATGCAAACTAAGGGAAATAGTTCCCTTCAAGTACTTCAGTACTCGATCCAGAGCCTCCCAGTGAGTACGGTCAGGACAGCTAGTGTATCTACTCAGCTTTGCAACCGAGAATGAAATATCAGGTCTCGTGCAATTTGCAAGATACATTAAACTTCCTATCACTTGTGAATACCTTAGCTGGGCTACAGGTACTCCACTTTTATTCTTAAATAGCGTTTTGGACGAATCAAAAGGAGTGCTTACAGCTTTGCAATCTTGATATCCAAATTTCTCAAGTACCTTCTCAACATCGTGAGATTGAGAAATTACAATCCCATCAACTGACCTTGTCAGTTTGAGACCCAAGATCACATCAGCAACATCCATGTCCTTCATCTCAAACTTACTACTCAAGAATGCCTTAGTCTCATTAATAATCCTCATATGTGATCCAAACAACAATATATCATCAACATATAGGCACAAGACAATATACTCATCACCTTTCACCTTGGAATAAACACACTTGTCGGATTCATGAACCTTAAAGCCATATAACAAAATAGTCTTGTCAAATTTTTCATGCCACTGCTTTGGTGCTTGTTTCAATCCGTAAAGGGATTTGACAAGCTTGCAAACATTTCCCTCATTCCCAGGAGTCACAAGCCCATCAGGTTGATCCATATAGATCTCTTCCTCAAGATCGCCATGCAAGAAGGCGGTCTTCACATCCATCTGGTGGATAGAGAGATCATATACAGATGCCAATGCTATGAGCATCCGGATTGTGGTCATCTTAGTCACAGGGGAATAGGTATCAAAATAATCGATACCTTCCTTTTGCCTAAAGCCCTTGGCAACTAATCTGGCTTTATACTTTTCAATTGATCCGTCAGGTCTAAGCTTTCTCTTAAACACCCACTTGCACCCAATAGTAGAGCACCCTTTGGGTAAATCAACCAACTCCCAAGTTCCATTAGCCATAATGGAATCCATCTCAGATTTGATGGCTTCCTTCCATTGTTTTGCTTCGGATGAAGCCATGGCTTCCTTGTAACTTGGTGGATCACCCTCGATCTGGTAGACAACAAAGTCGCTAACCAGATCCTTGGCTATCCGAGCTCTTTTACTCCTCCTTGGCTCAATCTCTTCAGAGAGATCATTGGGTTCAGGTTGAGTCTCAACCCCCACATTCGATATCCTTTCCACTTGGTCTGGAATAGATCCTGATGTGGAGGCGCCCTCAATGGTCAGATTCTGAGGACTCCCAGTCTTTAATGGAAAGACATCCTCAAAGAAGGTAGCATCACGGAGTTCAACAATAGTGTTGACATCTATGCCCGGTATCTCGGACCGAATTACCAAGAACCTATATGCATAGCTATTTTTTAGGTAACCTAAGAAGACCGCATCAACAGTTTTAGGACCAAGTTTCTTTCTCTTGTGTTATGGGACTAAAACCTTAGCGAGACAGCCCCACACTTTAAGATATCTTAAACTCGATTTCCTTTTTCTCCAAAGTTCAAAGGGACACTTTTCCATATGTCTTAGAGGCACCCTATTCAGAATATGGCAAGCTGTATTCAAGGCTTCTCCCCACATATAGGTTGGAAGTCCAGAACTCTGTAGGAGAGCATTGATCATGTCAGTTAAGGTTCTATTTTTCCGTTCTGCTATCCCATTTGATTGTGGTGAATATGGGGCCGTAACTTCATGAACTATGCCAAAAGATTTGCATTGTTCATCAAATAAGTTAGAGGTATATTCACCTCCTCTATCTGACCTAAGGCGTTTAAGCACTTTTCCTGTTTGTGTCTCGGCCTCATTCTTAAAGATAAGAAATTTCTCTAAGGCTTCATCCTTGGTTTTCATTAGATATACATAGCAGTATCTACTGCCATCATCTATAAAGGTGATAAAGTATTTCTTATTGTCTCGGGTCAACACACCATTAAACTCACAGATGTTCGTGTACACTAGATCCAAGATCTCACTATCTCTAGAGACAGACTGAAAAGACTTCCTAGGTGTCTTTGCTTGCACACATATCTCACATTTTTGAGTTTTATCAATTGTGTGTTTAGGGATCAATTCTAAATTCATCATCCTTTTAATCGAATTTAGATTTACATGACCCAATCTACCATGCCACCGATCACAAGATTCAAGTTTATTCACAACATGAGACACAGAACTAGAACATTCAGCATTCAAAACATTCAATTCATTAATGTTTACTGAATCACATCTAATTCTAAATAACAAATCAAAGTCAGCCAAATAACCTTTACCATAAAAGACATCATGTCTCAGAATAACAACTTTATTACATTTAAAGTTTAATTCAAAACCATTTCTAACTAAGATAGAGCCAGATAACACATTCTTCTTGATGTCAGGAACATGCAGCACCCTATGCAATGTCCAGACACGTCCAGAGGAGAACGTCAAGTTGCCTTGTCCTGACCCTAGCACCCTGGCCGCAGAATCGTTCCCCATCTTCACAGTCCCACCGCTGCAGGTCTGATAAGAAGAAAACAATGTTCCATCAGAACATATATTTACATTGGCTCCCGTATCCACGAGCCACTCATTTGGATCATGGATATGGTATAGTTCAGGTTTTACAGAGACATACCCCTCGCTAGCCCCGAGTCCCATAGTGATCATGTTCACTTGTGGACTCCCGTCTGTAGCCTTAGGTTGAGCCTTCAAGGACGGACAATCCTTCTTCCAATGGCCAACCTGATTACAGTGCCAGCAGGGTTTATTCTTTGCCTTTTTCTGGATCTTGCCCTTTGGTTTCATTTTATTGTTATTGGGACCCTTTCCCTTTTTATCTTTGCCCTTCGAGGTCATAAAATTGACCTTAGCCTGAATATCAACAGGAAGCACAAGTTTTTGTTTCCTGTGTTCCTCCTCTATGGCAATTGCCACCATCAAGTCATCCATAGAAATTTTCCCCTTCCTATGTTTCAGGGTCATACCGAAGTCTTCCCATGACTTTGGGAATTTTTCTATGATGCACATAATCTAAAACTTCTCTGGAAGTTTCATTTCGGCATCCTCTAGACCATGGATTAAGAGTAAAAACTCGTGTGCCTGTTCAGAAACAGACTTCCCTTCGGCCATGGAAAACTTCAAGAATTTGGCTACGGAGTATTTCTCAATACCGAGATCTTTGGTGTTATACTTCCGATCCAAATCTTCCCATAGCCCCTTCGCAGTCTGCGTGGATGAACAATATACGTCAAACAACGTGTTGGCCAGAGCCAACAAGATGCAACCATGACATATACGGTCGCGTTCCTTCCACGCAGATTGCGCCTTATGGCTATCGGGTGAGGGGTTTTCCGCCTCCACTGTAGGACAGTCGGTTTCAAGCATCGAGATTAACCCTATGGTGGTTAACCAGATCTTCATGCGTTGTTGCCAACGCTTAAAATTCTGTCCACCGAATTTTTCAGGCATACACATCATATCTACCCTCGATTTAAACATTGTTTCCGACATTCTAGAATCGGTTCGGGATATCTTCTCTAAGATTGACGTAAATAAGATTACCAGTTCATACATTAAACAGTATAAAATCGGATCCAAATGAATTAACAGAGAAACGATACAGATTAAAATCATATTAATCATATGTTTCCCAATCATCACCGAAGCGTCCATGAAAATGGACTGTCCTTAGAGAAGATATCGCCCCCACAATACCGGTGCGTAGGGTACTGGCGATCTGCTCCCAGGATACGACGGTTCACGATCGTCGTCGGCGCATACCAACGGGATCGTCCTCGATTGTACCTCAGAGAACTGCAGCCGAGAGAGGAGAAGAGAAAGACGTTCGTCCGCGAGAGGAAGAACGAAAGAGAGACGGCGTGAGAGAGGTTTTTCTTGCGAGTGAAGAAAAACCGAGTCGAGTGAGGGATATAAATAGAGGGGCTCGCGTCCTAAAAACGCGACCTTTGGTTTCCAAAAGTATCGAGATCCGAATTGACTCTCCCGAGCCGGAGCCGGAGACGGAGCGGAGCAGAGCGCGCGCGCGCGCGTGTGGTCCTCCATTCCTCCTCTCTACTATTGCTACAAGAGCTTGGGGTGTGGACTCATATTTAAGTCCACCAAAAAGTTTAGTTCTCCCCGGTGTGGGACTAAACTTCCACCCAAACTCCCATATTTTAAATTTGGGAATTCCCAACTTTCCCTCCAAACCATTTGGTTTCCCAATTGAAACCAAATTGAATGCCAATTGTAATTACATAGACTTTCCAATTAAAGTCTAAATACAACTTTGAATACAACAGTACAAACATATAGGCAAAAAGGCACACATACACATGTGGACATATTGTCACAATTTCTCTGTATTTCTCTTATATGTTCGTGCACGTGCATGTGTACGTATGTGTGTGAGTGATCCTATAAGAGGAAGAAGATTTTAGAGTATGAGGATATAAAATTACAACCATCGAACTTTCTAAAACTTGAATGATTATGATTAAAAGTAAAAAAGACTCTCTTTCTAACATGGTTTCAATTCCCAACATTCACCCTCATTCCCCTCTCTTTCCCTCTCCATCCAGAAATCAAATTCTTCACTTGTTTCCTCACACATCCATGTTGAGTTTTTCGCTCCAGCATTCTTTTAACGTACCATGGTGTCATGCTAAATGATCCCACTTTTCATATGATAATGATGACTTCCTTTAAGACAGTATCAACAAGGTCATCATGCATGCAAAGTGATCTTAGTTGTCGCCCCATAATACATGTTGTTAGACCTCTCACTATTTCAAAATGTCAGCATATATCAATAACTTTCTCTTCCCCATGTCTCAGATTGCCAGTGACACCATTAGTTCCTCCACATCGACGTCTCGCGAGGAACCTCTGTGGCAGACTGCGTTCGATGGATACTGGAATGACCTCATGAAAAGCTTCATCCTGTGCCATTTCAAAGTTCACTAGCACGTCCAACACCGTTTTGCCTTTACCCCCGTCACCCTTCACTGAATCTTTTTTTCAAGGGTTGCTCTGCGAGACCATTTTAGTATATGTCAGATGCCATCTATTGTGAAGGTTTCTTGAGATATATGCTAATGTAAATGAAATGATGATGCAATTAACAATGTGAGATGAGCGGAAGAGGAGATAAAGGGTTCAAGGTAATGTTTTGAAAGTGGTAGGAAGGTCGAAGATCATGGAATCCAAGTCGACCATGTTGGCATAGTGATGGCATTGCTGATGCCATGCTAAAGGAAGTCGCCAAGATCATAAAAAGATGGGACGAGAGAGCACAACATCATGATTCCTTTAAATGAAATAAAACGATGCTATAAGGGAGAAAGTTGAAATTGATGTGTAAGGTAGTAACAGAGCATTTGTTACATGAAGGAATTGAAAAAGGCATTAGAGAAAGAGCTTCTGATTTTTAATGACTGTTCATGTTTTTAGAGGATTAATGACCATGATACAATGCTCTCATGCTCTAAAACCCTCTCTCATCTCATAAGGTCACTCATACATATATCACGAAGGTCATATCCGACTAGAAACAAAAGGTTAAATAAAAGATTATTAACTACTATAGATTTTTTGAGCAAGCTGATAATGATTATATCAACATCAAGGGCAAAGTTATATATCCAAGGGTATTAGCCTCTCGAAAGCACAATCCAATAAACCTGGATCGATAACACAAAAGAAAGAAAGGGTTCGGATCCTCTGCCATAAGTGGATTGCAGCAGACTCTGCTGCAATCCACGGATGGCTGACACGTGGCCATCCCTTCATCCAACGGCGCCCCCCGCTCCTCCTCTCTCCCGAATCCCTCTCGCCCCCGCGACTCTCGAATCCCTCTCGCCCTCCTCTTCCCCGAGCCGCGCCGCCCACCTGCTGCCCTCTCGAATCCCTCTGGCCCGCCACCTGCCGCCTCTTCCCCGAGCCTCCCCTAGTCGCCGACCATCTCTCGCTCGCCGCCCTCACCGCCTACCCCAGACCTGAGGCCTCTCTCGCCCCCCACCGTCTCCCAACGACCTTTGGATTCGCCCCCAGCCCCCTCCTCTCGCGAACGGGCGGCCCTCCCGAATCCCTACTCTCCCGACTCTCGCCCGCGCACGACCTCGCGGCCATTCCCTCCCACGGATCTCCAACTCCTCTCAGCCCCGCCTCGTTTGTTTGATAATGTAATGTAACAATTTTTTGTTATGTTTTTCCTTGGAAATGTATATTTATTTGTCAATGAATTTGTCTCTTGTAGTTGGTTAAAGGAAGATATTCGGATCCCGTGCTTGCCAATATCTGGAGATCAGGTAGTAGATATTGGTTTTGTTGATTCTCTCACGATGGTTAATACCGATTATCCAAACAGTGTTGAATTGTCAATGGAAGAAGCGCCCTCTAAACGATTTGATGGACCATCGTTAACTCAAGAATTTGAAACTGTGGAAGACGCGTTCAATTTGTATAATTCATTTGCAGCAAAATGCGGCTTCAGTGTACGTAAAGGTTATATAAACAAAAGTAAAATCACAGGAATTATTACATCGGCCAAATTTGTTTGCGCTAAGGAGGGTTACAGAGGGTTTGATAAAAGAGACAAAGATACAACGAAACCAAGAGCACAAACACGATGCGGTTGTGGTGCTCATTTGAAGATCAATCGGGACAAGAAATCTGAGAAGTATATTGTAACACAATTGAAATTGGAGCATAATCATCCATTACATTTGGAAGAATGTGCTCACATGATGAGATCACAAAGACAAATTTTGGAGACGCAATCAATTCAAATAGATATTGCTGCATATGTTGGAATTTCTCTAAAGGGGGCACATGATCTCGCTGGAAAATTATCTGGAGGAGTTGAGCATCTCGGATACACGAAATTGGATCATAAGAACCTTTTACGAACAAGACGTCAAAATCAGATGGCAGCAGGAGAGCTTGGGTGTTTATTGGCATACTTTCAAGAGAAATCATTACAAGATCCTCGCTTCCATTATGTGCTACAACTCGATTGTGAAGACCAAGTCACAAATATATTTTGGGCAGATTCACGAATGCGCGAAGATTACTCCTTCTTTGGCGACGTTATCTGTTTTGACACTACATTCAATACCAATAGGGAGTTGAGACCCTTCGGTGCATTTACCGGTTTTAATCACCATCGTCAGATGGTTGTATTCGGTGCTGCCTTACTATATGATGAAAGCATGGCTTCGTTTGAATGGTTATTCGAAACATTCGTTCATGTCCATTCAAATAAAAAGCCGAAGACGATTTTTACAGACGAGGATGTTGCAATGGGTGGTGCCATCGCCAATAAGCTTCCAGAAGTTTCTCATTGTCTGTGTTCATATCATATAATGCAGAATGCTGTGAAAAATTTAGCTCCCGTTGTTGGTGAGGTAGGTCCAGTTCTTCGAATGTTTGGTAAATGCATGCATGAGCTTGATGACGAAGCTGCTTTCATGAACAAGTGGGAGGAAATGTTAAGGACCTATGAATTAGGCGAAAATAGCTGGCTTTCTGGAAAATTTCTACAACGTAAAAAATGGGCCAAATGTTATTTGAACAGATTGCTCACTCTCGGGATTACAAGTACACAATTATCAGAATCTTTTAACTCATCTGTCAAGGCATATCTTCGACGTGAATTCAATTTTAGAGATTTTTTTGTTCATTTCGATCGCATAATCATTGACAAGCGACACAACGAGCTGCAAGCCGAGTTTGAAGCAAGACAAAAATTACCGAGAATCTTGATGCATGCACCAATGCTATTGCAAGCTGCAAAGATTTACACGCCTTATGTCTTCGAGTTGTTCCAAAAAGAGTTTGAGAAGTTCCTCAGAACAATAATCTCGACAGTTGAAAACGTTGACGGATTGACTTGCTATATGGTTGTTGAGTATGGCAAAGAAACATCACATACAGTCCGAATGATATCCGTTGTCGAGACCACAACTTGCTCTTGCGGACTCTTTGTACGATATACAATAATGTGTTCTCATATGATTAAAGTGTTAGATTCACTGAATTATAAGGAGATCCCCGATGCATTTATCGTTCGAAGATGGACAAAAAAAGCAAGAGATATTATCCTTGAAAGGGTTGATAACATCCCAAACGAGAGTGATCAAAGATTATGTGTTATCCAAATGTATAGAAGGCTTTGCACTAATCTTGTGAAGTTGGCTAACGCAGCTTCGGAGAGTGAGGAGGGTACATCATTGATGGAGAACGCACTTGCGCAATTATGAACTCAATTGCAAAGGTTGAGGGTGGGCGACAATGAGGGTATTGATAAACCGGTGAAGGCTAATAATGTCGCGACAAATTCAATTCTTACAAAAGCAAAGGGAGTAAAGAAGAAGGAGGGGGTCAAAGGCGGACAAAAAAGGAGGAAGAAGAGTTGGGTGGAGAAAGCATTATTAAAATCGAAAAATTCTCGAAGAGTAAAACAAACAAGTGAAGGGCAGTCATCTCAGATACATCAAAACATGCGACAAGAAGACCAACGCAACCTATAGTTGGAAGTCAACAATTTAGTTATACTAACTTTTTACATCAGGTAACTATTTTTAAGCCTAATATTCAAAATTTTTCTCACGCGGTTCCTAACATATTTTCTACCCTCAGGTTTCGTCGCAGCATTCAGTGTCATCTGTGCATCTGCAATAGTCCTCTAATGTTGGAGAGATTCGAACTAAGCAGTCCATGTGATTCGTGGAGAGGAATTTCATTTTATGATATTAGTATATGAGAACTTGTGAATTCACATTTTTTGGAGTATTAGACATGAACTTCTGTATGAACTCAAACATATATGCACTCTGTTGCATGGGTGTGTCTATTTTGGTATGTATGTGGTTGTTTTTGTATGGATGTGCTCACTGATTTAGTATATATGTGCATGTTTTGGTATAAATGTGCGACTTTTTGTATGGATGTGCTCACTGTTGTATGGAAGTGTATACTTTAGTATAAATATTCGTGTTTTGGTATGCAGGAGGGTCTACTTGGATTTACTATATATGTGCGTGTTTTGGTATAAATGTGCGAGTTTTTGTATGGAGGTGCTCACTGTTGTATGGAGGTGTATAATTTGGTATAAATATGCGTGTTTTGGTATATATGTGCTTGTTTTTGTATGGAAGGGGTTGTACATGGATTTAGTATATATGTGCGTGTTTTGGTATAAATGTGCGAGTTTTTGTATGGAGGTGCTCACTGTTGTATGGAGGTGTATAATTTGGTATAAATATGCGTGTTTTGGTATATATGTGCTTGTTTTTGTATGGAAGGGGCTATACATGGATTTAGTATATATGTGCATGTTTTGGTATAAATGTGCGACTTTTTGTATGGATGTGCTCACTGTTGTATGGAAGTGTATACTTTAGTATAAATATTCGTGTTTTGGTATGCAGGAGGGTCTACTTGGATTTACTATATATGTGCGTGTTTTGGTATAAATGTGCGAGTTTTTGTATGGAGGTGCTCACTGTTGTATGGAGGTGTATAATTTGGTATAAATATGCGTGTTTTGGTATATATGTGCTTGTTTTTGTATGGAAGGGGTTGTACATGGATTTAGTATATATGTGCGTGTTTTGGTATAAATGTGCGAGTTTTTGTATGGAGGTGCTCACTGTTGTATGGAGGTATATAATTTGGTATAAATATGCGTGTTTTGGTATATATGTGCTTGTTTTTGTATGGAAGGGGTTGTACATAGATTTAGTATATATGTGCGTGTTTTGGTATAAATGTGCGAGTTTTTGTATGGAGGTGCTCACTGTTGTATGGAGGTGCTCACTTTTGTATGGAGGTGTATACTTTGGTATAAATATGCGAGTTTTTGTATGAAGGTGCTCACTGTTGTATGGAGGTGTATAATTTGGTATATATGTGCTTGTTTTTGTATGGAAGGGGATATACATGGATTTAGTATATATGTGCGTGTTTTGGTATAAATGTGCGAGTTTTTGTGTGGATGTGGTCACTATTTTATGGAAGCGTATCATTTTGTATGGAAGGAGATATACATAGATTTAGTATATATGTGCTATCGCGTCACTCAAAACGTTCAAAGGGTTGGCATGTCTTGATTTATACGAGTTTCGGTATAAATGTGCGAGGTACTTCAAAATGTTCACTTAACACGTTGGATAAGCATCAAAATGAAGCAAGTAATATTAAAAGCTCGAAAGTAACGGCCAATGTATCAATATTACAAAGCACCGCAAATATTTCACAAAAACTACATATAATGTCCTAAGATTTCTGATTCTGTCCTTCGTTGTATATCTTGCATATAATGTTCTCTCTTAACGTTGGCATGTCTGCTTGCTTGAATGCCATCTTCTTCCGACGGGCAAGGTGCTCAACGTATTGCATTGTAAATATGGCGCAATCCAAACTACCATCATCTTGACGAGGTATGCCATCAACTCTCGTCGTCTTCCATTGTAGTACATCCGTCAAAGCTAGGACTTCAGCCATATACCGCTTTGCCCATCCAACCTAAGTGATGTATAATTGTATTAGACGAGAAAGGTAAACTGATTGTATACAACATTGTTAACAAGAGTTACTTACCAATAAAAGAGCGGCTTTTTTATCACCGTGATGCCCAGTCCTAGAGTTGTACATCTTGAAACATTTTCCTTCATATCAATGACCGCGAGATGCCAATGCGCATCCGAGAAAATGATCATAAAGTAGAGCGAAAGATTCTTCATGTTCTCCCGATAAAAAAATTTTCCAAACTCCAATACCTCCTCGTGAGAAGCAAGGCTTGGATCCCCACGAAATTTGTTCTGTGTCGAAGTCACAAGTTAATAGATAAGATCTTTAAAAAAGATAATGGAAACACAATACCTGTGCATATATGGATAGGAAACCACACTTGTGACGGGTCCTCATGTTTTGATTCTCAGTAGCAAGGATGTCTAGGTACGTATCAATCACCTCAAATTATTAATTAAATAAAAATAATAATATACCTCGTCTGATTGTAGAGTAGCAATGGCCCTTACTCTCTGATCTTCTTTACCCCTACTAGCCCATTTTTGCAGTCGAATCGACGTGTTGACGAATGTGGGAGTCGAAATAGTGGTGTGCTCATAGCACCAAATCTGCATTATATATTAATTATAAACCATGCATCATTCATATAATGTAGGGATGGACGATAATTACATACCAGTAGAGCGACAGCACAACCGATTACATATCCAACTGACTGGTCAACCTGGTCCTCATTTCTTTTCTTAATGGAGTTGGACACATCATCTAATTTGTCCATAAGAAAGTGATGAACTGCATCACCCCAATTGTAGTACTTAGCGTCATCCAAATGCGCTAAGTAAGCAATGACATGCCTTGGACATGTGTAAGATGCAGTACACAATAGAAATGATGAACACATTAGAAGAATCCACAAAGAACAAAATATTTCAACATCATCCTCGTTTTCCAAATCTACCATGCTCTTCATTTTTCTGGCCAGAAAATCCCTAGACAAGTCTACACCTCCTTCCAATCCGAATAACTTCTCCTCCAACCATCCAATCTTCTTGACCCTGCCAGTCAGTTCAATGCAATAGCCACTGCATGGTAGACCAAGACATGCAGCACACTCAAAACTACTAAACTCTAGTGGGATTCCTCCAATATCAAATTTGTTAGCCCCCAAATATCTACCCAGAAGTTCATCGAGTAGATAAGCGTTGACATCAATTTCAGGGATGTTCAATAGTCTCGAAAAAGGTGTCTTGCTCATACGTCGATAATGAATATCTTTAGGGGAAATTTGTTCGATGGAGGACAAGTACCACCGAATTGAACATCTGGTCTTCACAACGTTCCTCCCTGTTAGCAATGGTTTCTTAAGCGGAATGCTAAAATCAACTACATTTTACTAATTTGCATCAAATATGTATATCTTACATGTAGCTCCTTCAGTGGCGGTAGATGGCGAAAATCTCTTATCGCCATCAACCGAGATCTTCTTGCCACGAGTTTTGCTTGTAGAGGCCGCCATTCTAAAAAAGGAATACATTTAAACGCACAGACAATATGAAATAACTTGACATGAAAATCTCAAGTAGTCGAATACTCTTTGCTTCTTGATTATGCCGACGAGAAAAGCACGTGATCCGAGAAAGGCAGCGATGGTGGGCGAGATAGTCGGGGTAGACGGTGAGGGCGTCGAGGGAGAGATGGTCGGGGGCGAGAGAGGGCTTGGCAGCGGGTGGGCGGCGACGGACGGCTGGGGGAAGAGGCGGCGAGAGGCGGCGGGTGGGCGAGAGAGATTCGGGGAGGCGGGGAGAGGGTTGGGGGCGAGAGAGGGTTTGGCAGCGGGTGGGCGGCAGGGGCGGCGAGGGGAAGAGGCGGCAGGTGGGCAAGAGAGTCAGGGAGGCGGCGAGAGGGTGCGGGGCGAGAGAGGGCTCGAAGTCTAGGGTAGGCGGCGAGGGCGGCGAGGGCGGCGAGGGAGAGATGATCGGGGGCGAGAGAGGGCAGCAGGTGGGCGCCGACGGAGAGATGATCGGGGGCTCGAGAGGGCAGCAGGTGGTCGGCGATGGCGGCGAGGGAGAGATAAACGAGAGGGATTCGAGAGGGCAGCAGGTGGGCGGCGCGGCTCGGGGAAGAGGAGGGCGAGAGGGATTCGAGAGTCGCGGGGGCGAGAGGGATTCGGGAGAGAGGAGGAGCGGGGGGCGCCGTTGGATGAAGGGATGGCCACGTGTCAGCCATCCGTGGATTGCAGCAGAGTCTGCTGCAATCCACTTACGGCAGAGGATCCGAACCCAGAAAGAAAAACTCAAGGTAGAGTCGAGCTAAAAAGAAACAAGGATCCGGATGCAAAATCTTCCATGCCACTAGAGCTCCGGCCACTAGAGTTCCATTACTTACTATTGAACCTAAGATTAATGGGATTCAATTTACAAGAGAGATATGAAAGGGTGAAAGTATACCAAAAGAAGAACGATTCTCAATTACTTCGGCTGCATTGTTATTGTTAATAAATAAAAAGATATGGGAAAACTTATTTACAAGGAGACTGAATTCAAATAAGCAAAATTTCCAAAGATACTGCAATAGGCGAAAGAACTTAGAATTATATTTTCACGATACTAGATGGGTTATGAACACACGTGGAAAAAGCGAAGCACTGCAGCTGCTAATCCAGATCTCCATTTCACCCATGCCGCCTCCTGGTCGCCATCGATGCACTCGAAGCAGCAATCCATCCCATGAACCTCCTCAGAAGGAAAGCCCCCTCCCTCTCCTCCTTCCGCCTCCTCCTCCGCCCCTCCCTTCCGCCCATCCGTTCCTACCACTCCGACCCCATCCGCGTCGTCCACTTCCGCCGCCGCCGCGCCCGCTGGCCGTCCCCCTCCCCCACCACCCTCGTCGTCGTTGCCGTCGCCTCCTCCGCCGGCGTCGCTGCTGTCTACTACTCCAACCTCGAGACCGTCCCCTACACCAAGCGCAACCACATCATCCTCCTCTCCTCCTCCATCGAGCGCCAGCTCGGAGAGTCCCAGTTCCGGCAGCTCAAGTCTTCCCTCAAGGGCGCTGTCCTCCCCCCGATCCACCCCGACAGCGTCCGTGTCCACGTCATCTCGAAGCAGATCATCGCCGGCCTCCAGAGGGGCCTCCACCATGGGAGGGAACGCGTCTGGAGTGATATCGGCTACGCGGACGACCCTTCCGAGGACGGCGGGGAACGCGAGGCGGGGCAGATGATCCGGGCCTTCGGGGAGGAAGGGAGGAAGAAGTCTGGAGATGTGAGGTGGAGCGGAGGGGATGAGGTTCTGGATGACCGATGGGTGCAGCAGAGCAGGAAGGAGGTGAGTAAGGGCGAGCCGGCTACCGGCCACCTGGAAGGCTTGAATTGGGAGGTGGTTGTGGTGAGGGATCCTCTTGTGAATGCCATGTGCTTGCCTGGAGGGAAGATCGTGGTGTTCACTGGCTTGCTCGAGCACTTCAAGTCTGACGATGAGATTGCCACCATTATCGGTCATGAGGTCGGGGCTTAGATCTGTCTGGGATGTCACTAGAAGTTTTGCATTTGTTGTGATCAGATTGAAGCGGAAAACAATATCGTCAAAGTTTTTTTCCTTTGCTATTGCTTGTGCAGGTTGGGCATGCTGTTGCTAGGCATGTGGCGGAAGGGATCACCAAGAACTTGTGGCTGATCTTGCTGCAACTGATTCTGCTGCAGTTCTTTGCCATGCCAGATCTTGTCAATGCTCTGTCGAATATCCTGTTAAGGTTTCCTTTCTCTCGCAGGTAACAAGTTCAATCTCAGTCTTCGTTAGTGGAAAGTCATCTTTGTTGGTGATGGATCTGTTCATGAAATCAATGGGTGTCTTTGTTGAATGATAGATCTGACCCGTTGTGTAGTAGAAAATTATGCCATATGAAAATTCATATCATATCAACAACATTGTTAAACAAAATGAATGCATAACCATAATCATGCTTGCCAAAATAAGCTTATATCAAGCATATTCAACAAAGCAAGCGTAAATCAAACATAATTCCTGATGAATATGGTACCGTGTCTATATTTATCTTGAGATGCAAAGTAAAGGCAGAGAAGGGGATTTGGTGGAGGCTGTTCGGATTGTCGGCTGATTGGCATGCTAGTGTTGGAGCTATATGTGGTACTGATTTCTGTGATTTCACTGTTGGATCAAAAGGAAAATGGCTTCATCTCCTTGGCCGCCCTGCTGGATGGGATGTTGTTAATGAGAGCTATGTTATGGAACTCATGGGAGTGGAGGGAGGGTAATTTCTTGGCCAGGAAGGCCTATGATGCACCAAGTTGTCTGTTTGGACTGAGAACCAAACCTCACTTTGTTGGTTGATTGTAAGCTAATACATTATTTAAAGTCTTCTTTCCTCTTTAGTTGTTGAAGCGAAGCTGATAGATACCTAAGGTTTCAGGAAAAAATCGAGCACGGATGTGGGGTGTCAAGAGGATGTGGACCATGCGAAAAATTTTGCAATCCAATTGTAAAATCCTCTTGATTTTGAAACTTTTGTAGGAGATTCCGACCAAGAGTTTTACCGGGTGACCGTACATTTAGGAGGCGGACAGTGGCTTGCAAACCAATTGTAAAATCCAATCTGGCTTGCAAACAGTGGCTTTGACAGTGTACACCCGCTGAATGAGGAGCTTGACGATCTTCCACCTCTTTTTTTAATGAGCTGCGGCTAGGACTAGATGTGGAAGATCGCTTGGAAAGAGCAGGGTTCAGAGAGAAACCCGAGAACGGCTTGACCGACTAGAGATGCTTGAAGCATGCGTGCCTGGAAGTCTGGGGCTTGGCCTGGGATCGCATCAGCGCCGTCGTTGCGTGCGGTAGAGATGCACAGATGTGGAGGGCCCCCTTGAAATGTGTGCAAAACCTAGGCTTTCGGAATGAAATCCTAGAATTAAATCCAGAACTTGAATGATTAATACTTGATAACAATCTTCAACTAATAAATCTCCAGGAACATTGCACCAAAAATCAAATCTTGAATAAAAAAAATAAAATTCATCCTCGAGAATCGAACTAGCTCTGATACCATGTTAGAAAATAGGATGCAGAAGTATATTAGAGAAATAAAGATAAAGAAATATGAAAAACTCGGGATTTAGTGTGGAACCCTACTCCCTAAGGAGCGGGATGAAACCACAGGAGAACACCTCAAAAGGGCTGATTTTTGCATTCCTCTTTCTCACTGGATACAGGGAGTGAGTGGCTTCTTATATATCCATCACTGAATCTCCACATCCCACAGATTGTAGATATGGGACTAAACCACAGGATGTGGTAAATGGATCCTGGAGAGATCCATTTACCCATATGCAAGATAAGTGACGCATAAGACATACTCCAACTTTGTTTCAGGTCGGGGGGCTGCTCCCGCACCCCAGTAGGGGGAGCGCACCTGCTCTCCCTGGACCCCCAAGCTCACTGACCGGGCAATGAGACTTCCGTCTGGTAGGGTATGATGTAGCATGGGGGGTATATACAACGATTTTTCAACTTGGGGAGCTTCCCTCCCTTTGTGTTTACGTAATAGATATGAAACAACTCTATAGCTTCTAGATATCCGATATAGTTTGTTCGTTCCATTCCGTTTGTCATTTATCTTCGTAAATAGATGCATTTGTACAGTAAGTTTGTAATCAGTTCTATAAATTATTAGAACTTTGTCCGTGACAGCTATTTCTATGAACGGAACATTGTTTAATTAATCATTATCTACATTTTAGAATAAAATGCTCATTGGTGCTGGCGCGACGGGCCGTTCTCGGTGAAGGGGACTTACAACGCAATCTCCAGACCGCCACTGACAAACTCGGAGTCCTTGATCAGAGATTGTGCTGCCATTTGGGCCCTAGGTCTTCCGGAAAGAGTGGGGATCTTCCTTTGGCTCCTCAGACGGAAGCGACTCATGACGCGCGACCGTTGCGTCAAGCTTCTTGGGATCATTGCGAACAAATGCGTAATCTGTGACAATGCCATTGAAACCGTGGATCATCTCCTCTTTGCTTGCCCGGTGATCACTCAGACTTGGCTGGATATGGGGATTACTTGGTGTCGCTTTGAGGGGTTCTAGACGTTCTGGAATTCGCTCTACATTAACAGGGGAAGACCGAGGAGGGATCGATTGCTGCCTATGGCCTTCCTCTGGGCGATATGACGTGGCAGAAACGATTTACTTTTCTGCGGACAAAAATATTATAAGGAAAACGTCGTTATCTTTGCAAATAGGCTGGTTGAGGACTGGGTGCTGTGACGCTTTTGTAAGGGAGGGTTAGATGTTATAGTTTTGTAAAGCTCCGGCTTTTATTTTTTGTTTGGAATAAATTTTGATGGGGAGGGTACCACCGAGTACTACCCCCTAACCTGCAGACTTTCAAAAAAAAAGAATCAAATGCTCATATGTTTTTATGAACAAAAGATATCTTCTATGTGTTGGCTTAGTTCTTTCGATTTCCATTTCCAGTATCTATCAGTCAGCTCAACATTATGTATGATATGACTGATATGTGTGATATAAGGCATATGGATGAGAGATACGTGTGATAGAAGTATGCATTTGTAAGCTATTGTTGTTTTAAGATCTTCGATTGGATGATATCCATTTCCAGTATCTATCAGCCAAGAATCAATATTAACATCGATTTGGTTGATATATAAGCAATATAAGGGGCATATATGAACAATATATGTGATGTAAGTATGTATTTGTAAGTTATTTATTGTTGTAATAACTTGGAAGATCTTACAACAACAACAACAACAAAGCCTTTTCCGACAATTAAGTAGGGTTGGCTAACTTGGAAGATCTTAATTGTAAAAAAATGATAAAAAATGGCTTGTTGAGCCATTTTTGACATTTCAACCGAAACGATTGAAAGTTCCGGAAATTTCGATTTTGGGTGGGGGCGGGGGATCAAAACGAAATCAAAATCGAGATTTCAACCTTGTGGCTAGCTAGAAATGTGGTTATCTTTGTGTATGAGATTTTTTTTGAAAATGTACTCAAGCATGCTAAAGCCCTTTTTGAAACTTTTTTTTGAAACTCAGCCCTTTTTGAAACTTGACAGATGTAATTACTCTATATTATTTATAATATATTTTTGTATGGACCTTTAATGGAGTTCCATCCCATCTTTTCTCAAAAATAAATAAATATGTCCACTATTTAATAAAGTCCAACATCATATGCTTGTGATCAATTTTACAATAATGTTCATCAAACACTAAATATTGATCATGTTTCGGAGTAATTGTGAATAATTATGAATCTTTCATATAATGTAGATGCACGCTATATTGATTAATGAGGTTTTACCCTTAATTGGGCTAAAAATCCTCAGTCTTGAGACTACACCTCGCTTCGATTCGAAAGAGCTTTCCTTCTTCATTTAGTCTTTTAAAACATTGAGTAGACTTATGTTCTTAAAATCAATGCTGATAACAATCTTCGTTTTCTTCTCTAAAGCCTCAATTCCCCTTGGAAAATCTGGCTGCCGATAATGAATTGGTTTTCCGTCCGTAAAAGATATTATGTGGGAAATGTCGTCAAGCATGCCAAGGCTCTTTTTAAGTCACATTCCATGCAATTATCCTTGTAGTTATTAATTCATTTAGTAGGGTGTGCATAGTTGCAAAAATTGGTTGAGTAGCCTGGCTAGTCGACTTTCTCCAAAAAAGCATGGCTAGTCTATCCAACTAGTCGAGTCAGTGGGGGTGATCGATCAATTATTGACCGAATGGTAATAGTATAGAAAATGTACAAATCTATATAAATATATAAGAATATATATAATGATTTATATATGTAACATAAAAAAATACAAAATTGACTAACTTTCGATTAGTTGCTCGACTATAGATTAATTGTTAGTTAGCGACTTGACCGAATATCATATACCGAATTTAACAAACTTGAGGGTGTGTACCACTTTAGGTACACTCACATTTTTTTCTAAAAAGAATGAGTAGAGGCATGGCACCCGTGAATTGGGATACCACTACTCGACATACTATGGATGAAGATCTTTGGGCATGCTGCATTTGTGAATATAATCTAAGATATTTTTCTCATATCCATATCTTTCCATTGTTCCTAACACTTATCAATGAATTGTTTACTACCTTTTGAATTTTCAATCTAATGAAATTTATTCCATTTCTTTGAATAAAATATGAAATAATTGACTAACAGTCTGACACTTAACATTTTATGCTTCTAATAAATTTTATATGCTAATACAAATTTTCCTATATTTTGTGCCAACAAGTTTTACCCCTTGGCGATCCATATATGTGTATAGCTTTAGGTGTATGATTTGTATACCTATGATTATTCTTTAGCATTTGTTATATATAGGATCTATATATGCATTAAAGGTTCTCTTATAGAATTCGTGATTTCCCTATTGAATCAAATTTGTATGTGTATATATATGCATATTATGCCTTGAAGAGGACTCGAACCTCCACGCTCTTTAGCATGAGATTTTGAGTCTCGCATCAAATTCAAAATATACACTAAAAAACAATCAATTTATAATATCATGCTTATATACTTATTGATTACATTATCTTATTTGAAAATTTTGATTTTGGATTTGTTAGATCATGAACTTTTTTAATATAAATCACATTTTATTATTGTATTTTTTAATATTTTAAATTAAAATATTATACACCGCATAAGCCGCATATACTTTCATATACTCCGCTGCATATCCGCTTACTCGCTTTAGATCACATGACTGAACGAATACAACATACCGCATTTCCGAACCTTAAATCTTAAAGGTGGTTGTAGAAATATTGTCTATGCCAGCTATGGATGTTGGTGGTGAAGTAACAACAATTTCAGGGAGCACAAGGATGATGAAGTGGCACCATAAATGACTGGCATGTGGGGTGAGAGTGGGCCAATGAATAGGCGCTTTGGTGGTAGGTAGTGGTTCGCAGAGGGGAGCTGGCATCAATGAGTGTTGGAGTATATGCGTCATATGTAAGACAAGTAAATGGATCCTTCCAAGATCCATTTACCACATCCATTGTTTAATCCCACATCTACCAATGGTGGGACTTAGAGGGTCTGTGAAGGCTAGACACATCAGCCCCAGACCTCCTATATCCAGTGAGCAAGTCAATAGACACATTATCCCTTTCAGGCCACGTGGTTTCATCCCACTCCTTAGGGAGTAGAGTTACATGTAAAAATCTCGAGTTCTTTCATGTTTATTCTTTTTCTCTGATATTCGTTTTCGTATTCTTTATTTTCCAACATGGTATCAGAGCGGGTTTGATTCTCGAGGTTTTAGTTTTGTTGTTTCGTTCACAATTCGAGATTTGATTCTAGGATTTCTATTGAAACCCTAATTATGTTCTTAAATATTATTTTGAAGATCATGTTCAAGTTCTGAAGGTTGTCTGGCTCATATTTGAAGATTATTGTTCCAGATTCAATTCATGTTTGCTGATTTGGTCAAGAAATTTCTAGGATTTCTGATGGAAACCCTAATTTTGTGCTGTTCACTCAAGTTCTGATGGAGGTGCTTCCTGCAAGTTCTGAAGAATATGAAATTTCTAGGGTTTCTACGGTTCTTGATGGAAACCCCAATTTCTGGAGCTCCATGCTTGTAGTCCAGGTAGTGCCGCCCTTCCTCCAGGCCACGCATATGATGACACAACCTCTTTTTCGTCAGCAAGTGGCGCCTCCAAGCGATCCCCTTCCGACCTCGAATCCCTCCAAGAGACAACCCCAACGTCAAAGGCCTCTCACGGGAGGAGACCTCCATTTGCGCATGTGCCTTCCTCCTCTAGTTGACGATCCAGGCACTGGCGCCCCATCTCCTTCCCTAGTGCGCCACCTCCAGGCTCTAGTAGGCGGGTCCCCATCAGCCTCAAGCGGTCACTTCTCCATCACATACAACACAAGACCTCTTCGAAACACCTTCGACGCGACGATTGCCTCTTTCGATCGAACTTCTGGCGGCGATGCCACCCATGAAGCATCTGTAGAAGTGTGATGTGCCCCTGTATTCGACACCAGTATCCCAACTCCCAAGCAGCATCTCCATGCGGCGCCTCTGCCGCACCTCCAGGCGGAGGCGATCCCATGGCAGCTGCGCCTCCTTGTCGTTCCAACACCGCCCCGTCGCAGCTTGTCGAGGCTGCTCCAGCGCAGGTGGCGCAAGACGAAAACCTAACAGGGGGCGACGATCATGGGTTCCCGTGAGGGGAACCCCAAATAAGGTTGGGCCCCTTTGTGTTGTGTTAAAAAATATTTTTTATTATAAGGGCCCATGCTGAGAGTGAGAAAAAAGAAAGAAAGAAAGAGGGTCAACATATCTTTGGGGTCCAAAGTTTGAACCCTATTTGGGTCGTATTAAAAATTAGGAAAAAGGTGCGTACAAAAGGAGAAAAAATTGTATGCAAACTAAAAAATAACGAGAAAAGTCAAAAAATGAAACGACTTATTAAAAAAATGAGTGTGATGGCTATTAACAAAATTGAAATAGCTAGAAATTTTTTTCGAGAAAAGTTGAGAAAAATTATAACGGCTTATTTGATGTTTAGTTTCCCCATTTTCTTGTCTTCTCCCAACTTGTTCGACGCTATTGTTTTCTGACCAGTTTAGGAGAAAGGGGCAGTATTGTGTAGAGTTCTACGACCGTGATGATTCCAGTTCAGATTTAGATTCTCCAGTCAAAGGCAAGGTAAATTTTCCAGACTCTACAATTTAGATGTTTTAGACTCTATGGATTGGTTAAGAGTCCAAGTTCGACGCACCCCATCTTTGCATGATCCATTTTCTTCGAGTTCTCCAAAGAAAGACTCCTTTTTAGATGTGAACATGTTTGCACCATTTGTCGTGGTCCTCATCTTTTATTTTGGTCAGAGTTTTTATGTGATCCATAGGGACTCCAGAGTAGAGATCCCATTTCCTATGCCATGTGGGGTAGGGTTCTCCTGTGGTTTCATAGGGGCTCCAGAGTAGAGATCCCATTCTCTGAGTCGGTACGGGAGAGAAGAGATCTCATTCTCTGAGTCGGTACGGGAGAGAAGAGATCCCATTCTCTGAGTCGGTACGGGAGAGACCCAGTTTTCCGACGAGAAGACTTTTTCAGACTCCATTCTCCAGCGACCGTGGACTCCGACGAGGATGTCTCCATGACTTTTCAGTTCGGCCCTTTCAGAGATGGAGCAGTTGTCCACATGATGTGGCGGGCTAGAGTTCTCGAGGCGGAGACTCATTTTCAACTGTAATGACTCTGACAGGCGTAGTACAGAGCACATGCTCCCCGACGAGGAGATCCAGTTTGACTCGTACTCCATCCCATTATTCTTCCTCACCTACACGACATGAGAAGTAACGTCCTCGACAACAACTGACAGTTGTGTGTGTTGATTTGATATTGTCTATAGTGTCTAGTATTGTAAGTTGAGATTTCTTCCTGTTTGTCCAAGCTAAGCATCACATGCTCCATCTTGAGGGGGGAGTGTTGGAGTATATGCGTCATATATAAAATGGGTAAATGGATCCTTCCAAGATCCATTTACCACATCCATTGTTTAGTCCCACATTTATTAGTGGTAGGACTTTGAGGGTCTGTGGAGGCTATATAAAAAGGCTCGGACCTCCTATATCCAATGAGAAAGTCAATAGACATATCAACCCTTTGAGGTGTTCTCCCGTGGTTTCATCCCACTCCTTAGGGAGTAGGGTTCCACATAAAAATTCCGAGTTCTTTCATGTTTATTATTATTCTTTGTTCTTCGCTCCCTCATTCTTTATTTTCTAACAATTTGCATTGAAGTTTGTAGAGACTGATATTATTATATGTTATGTACCTTTTTCATAATTTCCTATTATTCTCTGGACTACTTTGTATTTTACCCGTGAGGCCTCTCCCTATATAAGAGAGCCTAAGGTTCCCTGGAATAATAAGTTGCTCATTTCTTCCAACATGGTATTAGAGCCTAAACCCTAGGGCTCTCTTTCCACCCGCCGCCCCCCCTTCCTTTTTTTTTCCGCTACCGTCGCCGCCCTCCTCTCGGGCTCCTCCCTGCCGTCCTCCTCTCGGGCCCCTCTCCGCCGGGCTCCTCTCTTCCGGGCTCCTCCCCGCTGCCCTCCAGTTCCGGCCCCCAGTCCCGCCGTCCAGTGGCCGACCCCATCCCCTCGCCGGCCTCCAGTCCCGGCCTCGGGATCCCGCCGCCAGCCCAGGGACCGCGCCCTCCCCTCCAGGCCGTGCCCTAGCCGGCCCTCGGTCCCCGCCCTAACCGGTCCTGCCACCCGCCGTCGGCCGGCTTTTGTTCTAACCGACACCGCAGTGCCTCCTGTCGCCTTGATCGTAGCCGTCTCTTCCTCCAGATCTATGGATTTGGGTGCGTAACGTCTACATACGCACTCGAATCCTATGCAGTTTGTGTAGACATCTGTCATTCTGTCTACAAACCCTAGTTCTTCTCCAATGGCGATATGTCAGAATCCAAGGTTGATATGCTCTCCATAGGCGCGTTCAAAGGTCCCGCGCCAATAGTCAAAATGGACGGGTCGAACTATGAGCTCTGGGCGATGCAGTTCATGAGTCTCATGAAGTCGAACGGTAAGAAGCACATTCTTACCGAGGATGAGCCAACAGAGAAGACATGGATATATGCCTCGTGGGAGGCTGATGATTCATATGCCAAGGTCTGGTTGTCAGGTACACTGTCGATGGAGATCGCCAATGATGTCCTCCATCAGCCCACTGCCAAGGCAATATGGGATATTCTGGCTGCAACGTATTCCCAGGTGCGGAATGAGACCAAGATGTTACAGCTTCAGCATGATATATTCACGATGAAGCAGAGCGGCAGACTTCTTCACTCCTTGTACACGTCCCTGAGAGGGATGTTTAAGAAGCTATACAGTACCATTCCACTCACAACGACTCCTGAGCAGCAGAAGACTTTTCGGAATGCCACCATGGTGGGTGTTCTACTTGCAGCCCTAGATCCTGAGTACGACGCCGTCCGCTCAGATTTTGGCGGATGCAGTTATTCCTCCAATGGAGATGTATATAGGAGGCTCAGTCGCATATCAGTATCTTCCAGCTCATCTACTCCACCCCCATCGGTGATGGCAGTATCGCGTGGGAGAGGTGGTTAGTCTTCTGGACGTGGACGTGGACCCCGTGGTAGGGGTGGTCGTTTTCGTCAGCCGTGCTCATACTGTCACTGCATAGGCCACTCGGAGGATACATGCTATTCTAAGCATGGGTTCCCAGCATCAACGCGTGTAGCCGAGCATGCTCTCCCCCAATCAGCATCCACTGCAGACAATCGTTTCGAGGAACTTGTGGCACGCCTACTTGATATTATGCCACAATCATCTGGTTGATTCCTCTGGTGGACCTTCAGATGTTGCCGCTACAGCATCTACCAGTTCCTCTGCTGCTGCTAGTACCTCAGGTAGTGCCTTGGAAGGCCGTATCCCGATATATCGACGATATATCGTCGATATATCGATATCGACATGGGACCGATATCGAAATCGATATATCGATATATCCGATTTCAGGCATTTTCTTCAGAAAGATTCCTAGATATAGCGATATATCGGTAATATATCGCCGATATATCGATATCGACACGATATCGAAACGATATCGATATGTCCTTCCATGGGTAGTGCTACTGCATTTACGTCTTATAGATTCTGGTGCCACACATCACCTCTGCCGAGATCGAGACGGACTTGAGTCTTACAGGGTAATTCTCCATGGCCGTTCAGTACAGATCGCAGATGGTACTCATTCTCCCCTTGTTGGACAAGGGGAGGTCTTTCTATCTTTTTCTATGAGTCTACAGAATGTTCTACATGCTCCTCAGTTCTCCATGAATCTGTTGTCTATTAGTCAGATTACGAAGGATTTGCACTGTCGTGCTATATTTGACCCCACTTCTCTTATTTTCAAGACATACTAACAAGCAGGGTGATTGGCTGTGGCTCTGAGCAGAATGGTCTGTATCGGCTGGTCCGGAACTCTTATGCTAGCGTCTCTTCCCATTCTGCCGGACCTGTCTCTCTGTACATCTGGCATCTTCGCTTTGGTCATCTCCCGCTCCAGAAAATGCGACATGTTTTGTCTCAGATTTCTCCCAGGTCTTCCTTTCGCTAAAAAGCGTGTCAGTTGGGAAAGCATCATCGGTCTAGCTTTCCTAGTCGTCAGAGTCGGAGAGGTAGCTCCCCCGTTCAAGTTGTTTCACATTGACATTTGAGGTCCCATTCGTGTACCCGATCATCAGGGATACATGTTCTATCTAGTTGTAGTGGATGATTTCTCTCGTGTATCTTGGGTCTTTCTTTTAAAGAATAAATCTAAAGCTGGAGATGTGATTAAAAATTTAATTAATGAAGTGCAGAATGTTTTTTCCTCTACTGTCAAATATGTTCGTACAGATAATGCTCTCGAATTCTGCACACGGTCTCTCTCTCTCAGTTTCTTTCGTCGAAGGGCATTATTCACCAAACTACTTGTGCTTACACATCTCAGCAGAATGGTGTGGCAGAAAGAAAGCACCGTCACCTTCTTGACATCACTCGAACTCTCCTTATTCAGAGTTGTGCTCCTATCTCTTTCTGGGGGGGATGCTGTTCTTACAGCTTGTTATCCGGTCAATCGTATGCCGTCATCTGTCCTTGGTGAGAAAATTCCTCTTTCTACCATTTTCCCTGATAAGGAATTATTCTCACTTACTCCTCGTGTCTTTGGTACTGTTACATTTGTTCATCTCCTGACTCCTGGACTTGATAAACTCTCTCCTAGAGCTGTCAAGTGTGTCTTTGTCGGTTACTCTCGGACTCAGAAGGGTTACCGTTGTTATGATCCCGTCAACAAGAAATACTTTGTCAGTGCTGGTGTCAAGTTCTTTGAGTCTGTTATGTATTTTTCCCCTGCAGGTGACCGACTGGTACCATCCACTACCAACGACGATGTCTATGTCCCTCCGCCTCCTAGTTGGAGTTATCCTGAGTCCACTCCAGCTCCAATTACCACACCATCTACACCACCACCTCCACCACCACCACAACCTCCTATTCCACCTTTACCAAAATTCTATACGCATCAGTCAGGTCCTGCTCAGGCTACACGTCAGCCATCCATCACACCTCAGGTATGTTCAGATAGTAGTACTACTGACGGGTAAGATATGGTACATGTGCAGGATTCTTCATTGCAGGAGGAGACTATCCCATCTAGTACAGTGGACGGTGACCTTGATATTCCCATTGCTATCAGAAAGCGAAAGCGGACGTGTGCATCTTATCCCATTGCTTCTCAGGTGTCTTTTCATCGCCTCACAAGCGACTTTCAGAGGTTTGCTGCAGCTTTGTCTCCGTGGACATCCCATGGACCTATCAGGAAGCTATGAAGATTGATTGATGGCGAAGGGCTATGGAAGACGAGATGCGTGCCTTACAGTCTCGTGGCACATGGAGCTTGGTTATTGCTCCTCCTGATGCATCAATTGTTAGCTGTAAAAGGGTATTCACAGTGAAATACCACGCTGATGGCAGTCTAGATCGATACAAGGCACTACTGGTCGCACGAGGATTCACACAAACCTATGGCGTGGACTATATGAATACATTTTCTCCGGTGGCCCGTCATTCTACTCTTCGCATTCTCTTGTCAGTTGCTGTGGTACGTGACTGGACTATATCTCAACTTGATGTCAAGAATGCCTTCTTGTATGGAGATCTGCAGGAGGAAGTCTACATGCAGCAGCCTCCAGGGTTCACTGCTGAGGAGGAGAATGGTGTGTAGACTTCACAAGACGATTTATGGTCTCAAACAGAGCCCAAGGGCGTGGTTCCAGAAGCTTTCCTATCTGATTGAGCGACATGGATTCAAAAGATCGAATGCAGACTACTCGTTGTTCATTCAGAAGTCTAATGCATGTACGGTTGTCATCATGGTCTACGTTGATGATATTCTGGTTACAGGAGATGATGTTCATGGAATAGAAAGGGCAAAAGCATTTCTAGGATGCCAATTCGTCACGAAGGATCTTGGAACCCTAAGATACTTTCTGGGGTTGGAATTTGCCAGGAATGCACAGGGTCTGGTGATGACCCAAAGGAAGTACATTACAGATTTTTTGACCGAGACATGCATGGATGGATGCAAACCATCGAGTATTCCCATGGATCCAAGCATGAAGCTATATGATGATGACACTGCCCAAGTAGACAAAAGGAGATATAGAGAAATGGTGGGTAAGCTTATTTATATTACCATAACTCGACCCGATATTGCCTTTGCAGTAAGCCGGGTGAGTCAATTTATGGAGCAACCAAGACATGTTCATATGGATGCCGTATATATGATACTGAGCCTGAGGTATCTGAAGTCTTCTCCAGGTTCAGGGTTACTATTTCGGAAAGGCACAGATTTATCTATTTCAGCATGTGCAGATGCCGATTATGCAGGATGCCCTAAGGATCGAAAATCGACCTCAGGATTTGCCGTCTTTGTTGGGAGCTCTCTGGTTTCTTGGAAAAGCAAGAAACAAACTGTTGTGGCAAGGTCCAGTGCTGAATCTGAATATAGGGCCATGGCGCACGCAAGCACTGAAATGATGTGGGTTCGATCTGTGCTAGAGGATTTACATGTAGCCATACCTTTACTCATGCAGCTTCAGTGCGACAATCAGGCAACATTGTTTATTGCCAACAATCCAGCATTCCATGAAAGAACAAAGCATATTGAAGTTGATTGCCACTACACTAGAGACTTGATCCAGAGAGGTTTGATATCTATATCTCACGTGAGCTCGGAGGATCAGACTGCTGACGTACTCACCAAGCCATTGCTCAGAGGACCCTTCCAGAGATGCTCTTCCAAGCTGAGCATGATAGACATCTATGCTCCACCTTGAGGGGGAGTGTAGAGACTGATATTATTGTATGTTATGTACCTTTTTCATAATTTCCTATTGTTCTTTGGACTATTTGTATTTTAACCGTGAGGCCTCTCCCTATATAAGAGAGCCTAGGGTTCCCTGGAATAATAAATTGCCCATTTCTTCCAACAAAGTTGGTGGAGAGTTAGCGTCGGAGCAGTGAACTTGGTGGAGTCAGAGTTATAAGAGTTTGAGATTTCTTTTGATGATGTCATTGTTGATAGGAATGGTGAAACAATGGTATAGCTAGGTCAAGAAATGAGGGTGGTGGGTTCAAATGTTTTAGAGGGATGGGGAAATGGACGAGGACAGATAGGGAAGGGGAAAATGGTTGGGAGGAAAAAAAATCAAAAGGTTGTAAAAAGAGGAAAAAGATGCGAGAGGAACAATTAAGATGGAACGTGAGAGAAGGAGAGAGTATGTGAATGAGAGGGAAAATGGAGAGGGAATAAGACAAGATAGAATGGGAGAAAGAGAAGGGGGAGAGAGAATGAGAGATTATTTTGGACGTCTTCTTCGAGTAACTTGTTGGATCACCATGTTATGAGTAAGACCTGATGTCCATGCTAGGATACAAATTGTCACGGTTTAATCTTTAGAAAAAACTTTGAAGGATGAAAGTTGGTGGCCATGCTTTGATACCAAATAACATAGTAATTTTGGGAAGAACTTTTGAGGGGTGAAAAGAGAGGAACATGGGACGGGGAAATTAAGAAGATCACGTTAAGCCACATGATGGAAAAAGAAGGAAAGAGTTGGATGATTGGATTTAAGACATTAAGACGAGATATCTATAAATAAAAGGAAAATCAGATCCCAGTTTTAATTTGTTCATTCATGTCCCTTTACAAAGTATGGGAGGATTTTCTTGAGGAAAAAGTATGAGAGGATTATATTAGAGCTAATCCCACTCAAAAGACACATCTCTTGATCATAAGACGCATCCCTACGTAAAAAGATGTCCTTGTATTTTAATTAAAGTTAAAACATGAAAATATAGAAAAAACAAAGGAAATAAGTTGATACGAATTTCATAACCATCAAATGTAGACACAACCACCCAAGATTGTTCCGTTGCTCTCTAAATCATTGCCTTCTAATGAATTGTCCCATTGCTCTCTAAATCATTGCCCTCTTTTTTTTTTGAAGTCTTAAAATGGGGAAACACTCAGCGGCGTCCGCCCCACGCATATATGAATAGAAAAAAAGAAAAAGAAAAACTTTACAAGGTACCGACCGCGGTACCAAAAGAGACCCTACATCAACGACCAATCCTCAACTAAACGGGTACAGTGAATCAACACATTCTCCTTGTAAAAACGCTTCCCCGAGAAGAAAGAGTCAAAATCGCCCAAGCCTTCGCCAAGGGCCGGCACAATTCCCTACGATCCCTGTCCTTGTTTGCCATCAACGAGTCCCAGAAAGAGTCAAAATCCGAGGAGCTCACCCAGTCATCAGCCGCCTCCTCCCAAACGCCCCGCATCGCAAGGCACGCGAAGAACATGCGCTCTAAAGTTTCCACGACATCGTTGCAAAGAACACAAGTATTCGGAATATTCCCAAACAACCTTGCGCAACGATCCCTTGTCATCAATCTCTGTCTCCGAACCAGCCAGAGGAAGAACCCCACCCGCTCCGGGAGCCGTAGAGACCAAAGGAAACAACAATCACGCACCACCTCCACTGGGTCGGAATGAGGGGAGGAAGAGACCGCCACAAATGCCTTCCTGGTCGAGAAAGGACCCCCCTTCCAGGCCCAGTGATCCCTCCCGGCTGAGGGCTGACCGCCCCCCTTGATGGTCTCCAGAAGAATAAGACAGTCGGCAAACCTCTGCTCCGAGAGGCTATCACGAAAGAGCGGGAATCAACCCGCCTCAGATCAGCAAGACGCCACACTAGCACTCCCATCCACCGCCAAAGCGAACAATCGAGGGAACCGCGAAGAAAGGGGCTCCTCTCCCACCCAAACATCATTCCAGAAGCTGAGAGTTCGACCATCCCCAAGCATCGGAGAAAATAAAGAGGAGAATTTAGCGTAAGTTTTCAACACCCCCTCCAATAAGGCGTGATCGGTCCCAACCTAGCAGCTGCCATCGGAAGCGCCCCGCCAATAAGATGAACCTTCCGCAGAACCTGAGAGCAGAAATCCTCACCAGGACCCCATAACCTGCTGACCCATTTAAGAAGAAGGGCCTCATTAACATGGTCCAATCTCCGGATGCCCAGCCCCCCATTGCTCTTGCGCCTGGTAACGTCATCCCACCCCACGAAATGCATTCCACCTGCCGACTCCCCATTTTTGCCCCACAAAAACCTCTGCATGAGCTTTTCGAGACGACGACTAATCCCCACCGACAAGCGACTGTTAGATAAGAAATAAACGAGGATAGATGAAAGCACCGCCTTGAGAAGAACGAGGCGTCCTCCCTTCGAAAGCAAAGCAGATCTCCAGCCGGCCAGCCTCATCTCCATCTTCTCCACCACCTTGGACCAATCCCTCAACCGAGCCCTACCCGAGACCAGCGGCATCCCCAAGTACTCCAGCGGTAGGTTAGACGACTGAGAGCCCAAAATCGAACCGCACTCCGCTCCCTCTTCCACGCTAAGATCAAAGGGAACCACCTTCGACTTGGTGGCATTCTTGAATAGACCCGACATCTCACTGAACACTTCAAGCGCAGCCACCATAGCCGCTACCTTGTCAGGGTCCCTCTCAATGAAAAAGACGGTGTCATCGGCAAGGCCTTAAATGTCGGTTTCGGTCATTATTTTGGTATCGACCAAAACAGAATTTCGATGGAATTTCGATGGAATTTCGGTGGAATTTCGACCGAAATTTCGGTCATTTCGGTCATTTTTTGTACTAGGACCCCCATATTTCGGTCATTTCGGTCGTTTCGGTCGAATTTCGGTTTCGACTGGATATCGATATTCGACAGAAATTCGACCGAATTTCGCTGAAATTTGAGGCCATGGTCATCGGCATATTGGAGCAAAGGAACCATCGACCCATCACATTTAAACCCCCGAGAGAGTCCACAATCAATGACCCGGCAAGCCATCCGGGTGAGGACATCCACGGCCACAACAAAAAGCAGAGGCGCTAGGGGGCATCCCTGTCGGATCCCCCTCCTCGGATGGAAAGATCCCCCCTCCACGCGCCCATTAACCATGACCGAAAAAGAGGCCGTAGTGATGCAACGACGCATCCAAGCAATCCAAATCTCCGGGAAACCCCTCCTCGCCAGCACCGACCAAAGGAAACTCCAGTCGCGACAATCATAAGCTTTGGCGAAGTCGACCTTCCACAGTACCCCACGACAATCTTCCCTCGTCCACTTCGCAACCATCTCCGAAGCCAAGATGATACAATCCACAATTTGCCTTCCCCGAACAAAAGCAGCCTGCATAGGAGAGATAATAGAGTCCATCACCCGTGCCAACCTCAAAGCGAACACCTTCGCCACAATTAAGTATAGAGCATTCGATATAGCTATCGGGCGGAAATCCTCGATCCGCTCCACCGAAGAAGACTTAGGAAGCAAAATAATGAGTGCTCTATTGACTTTGTCAAAACCCGCGTTACCTGCATAGAATTCAGAGACCACCTCCAACACCTCCGTGCCCACCAAGCCCCAGAAGTCCTTGTAGAAGGCCACCGAGAAACCGTCAGGCCCCGGACAAGCATCGGCGTTAAGATCCCAAACAGTCGCTTTCACCTCCTCCAAAGAAACCGCCCTAATCAGATCCTCGCACAGAGATGGCGAGAGCGGCGCAGCCCCCACGCCGCCCACCTCCAAATCTTCTGGGTGCGTCTCCCAAAGAAATCCCTGAAATACTCCACGATTGCCCGCCCCATAGCCTCGTCACCGGTCACACGTCTACCGTCAATTTCGATCGACCGAATGGCGTTCGAACGCCGCCTACCACTGGCCACCCGATGAAAATACTCCGTGTTGGCATCCCCCTCCTTCAACCAAGACACCCTCGACCTTTGGCGCCATTCAGTAACACACTTCAAATCCTCCTCCGTCATCTTCTTCTGAGCGGCCGACCGCGCGACCAGCTCCTCCTGCCGAAGTTCCCTAACCCCTTCCAAAGCATCCAAAGCGCTGACCACCCCCTCTGCCTCCCTTCTAGCTGCAACCCTCGCTGCCCTCGAATCCTTCTTAAAGATAGCCAACCGCCTGCGCAGCGAATCGAGCTTGCGAACAAACTTCGTCACCGCAGAGGCTCCCGGCTGCACCTCGGCCCACCGCTCCACAACAAGAGATCTGAAATTGTCCTCCAGCAACCAACACCTCTCGTATCGGAAGAAGCCCTGCAAGACAGCCGCATCACCGGAATCCCAAAGGATGGGATTGTGGTCAGACAAGCACCGAGGCCTGGAGCTCACCCAAGAAAGTGGAAAGGATTCCAAAAGCTCCTCGGACGCCAAGAATCTGTCAATACAAGACTGGGTATTAGAATTTCTCCATGTGTAAGTGAGTCGCCTGCCCCCAAGTCTTCGAGAGCCAAATGAGGGTAAATCATTGCCCTCTAATGAGCACATGCCAGAAAGATACCCCCATCCCCTTACGATTACATATATGGTAGGATTTTTTTGAAATCACAGATATGACAGGAATTGCCCAGGCTGATGTCCCACTTCTATAACCCATTGTCGTCGTCCTTCTTGTATTCATCAATCAAGCATATAGGTGTACCTTTAAGGTATCCCAGCCTTCTAAATCAAGCAACAGACATAGGAGAACACCTGAACCATGGCCTCAAATTTCAACAAAATTCGGTCGAATTTCTGTCGAATATCGATATCCAGTCAAAATCAAAATTCGACCGAAATGTCCGAAATGACCGAAATACGGGGGTCCTAGTACAAAAATGATCGAAATTCCGATCGAGATTCCACCAAAATTCCATCAAAATTCTGTTTTGGTCGATACCGAAATGGTGACCGAAATCGACATTTAGGGCCTTGACCTGAACAAGGAATTGAAATTGGTTCCGCAGAGCATTAGATGAAGTTTTAACCACAAAACCAACATCCAGCCATTTTCAAGTGGGCTAGTACAGCTCTTAGTGATAGTTCAGCCATTGGAGTTGGAGCCACATCCAATAACATGATGAAGGATGAAACTTGTGTACCTGTTGGCGTGAAGGTGGTGCCACAAAGATTAGCAGAGAACCCCACCTTTGACTCTCCCCCTCCATCACTACGTAATCATGCTTGTTATCAACTGCTGGAATAAATAGCCTGACAGTCTCTGCTAACATCTCCCCCACCCCCGGTCATTTTTCTGCATTTTTTGTGCAAAATAAAATTGTGTATATTCATCTATATATCCCTCTTACACGTCATTCGGATTTCGTTAGAAACAGAGACTCCTATGCCCTCCATCTAGAACATGTAATTTTAACGGTCTTAGAATTGCTATAATCGACCTGTTTTAGATGAGGGGTATATGAGTCTATGTTTTTGCCGAAATTCGAATGACATATAAGAGGGCATATATAGATGAATATACATGGTGTGGAGGCATCCATATTAAGTAGGGTTGGCTACATGGATTCTTTGCCTCCATTTGAATCTATTCTGGCAATTCTCAAGCTTAGATCCAAATAACTAAGATTCATCGAATAGTCTCCTTCCAACACTTGGACTTTCCTCGCCCTCTCTTAACTAGCTCAACATCCTAAATCCCGCATCTTCTAATTGGTGTATCACCCAGTTTCTTTTGCAAATGGTCAATTCACCTCAAGAGGTTCTCTCTCATCTTATCCTCTATTTGAGCTACTCCAACTTTCCTTTTGATCACATTTTCCTGAAATATGATCTTTTCGTTTGTGTGACCACACATCCATTGACATTGTAATTTCATTTCTGCTGCCGCCATTTTCTGCAAGTCAACATTCAGATCCACAGAGCATAGCAGGTTTTATGGTTGTTTTGTAATACTTTCCTTTGTTTAAGGAATTCCTTATCACAAAGAACAATGGAGGCTTCTCTCCACTTTAACCAATATGCATTTATGAGTAGCATCTCCATCAATTTCCCTAGGTGCGGAATGACGAATTTTATTGAGGGGCCAAATATACAACTAGGGCTGCTAATCGAACTGCATTGTAACGAGCGAACCTATGTTCGATTCGATAAGGAAGTTCGAAAGTTTGAGTTGCAAAATAGATTCCAAGTATCTAAAATAATCTTTCTTCTGAACATTATCTTCCGCCTCGATTCCTTCGTTGCCACTTCCATCAAATGTGTGCTCCATATATTCCATCTTAGCCCTACTTATACGAAAATCTTTAGTGTTTAGGGCATGTCTCTAAACCTCAAGCTTCTTATCCACTATACATCTAGACTCATCCACCAATATAATATTATCGGCAAACAACGTACACCAGTATATTTCATTATGCAAACACGAGCCCATAAACTAAATTTTGTTTAAGGGGTGGTGCCCCCGATCCACCAGGGTAGTCATCCTTTGGCTTTTCAAGGAAAAAATCAGCAGTCAGATTTGGATACAGAAGAAAGGCGTTGTGATTAGATCCGGGAGGCATTATTTGTAAAATGATATATAGATGTCTCAGTACTGGTGTCTGGATTTTTTGGGAGGGAGTGTTGTAATTCTTTTGTTTGGCTAGTCTTCTATTATCAATTTTATTGGATGACCATCGACCACTAATGGTCATTGTTCGGCTCTTCCAAGAAAGAAGGAAAATTAAAATTACAAAACTTCAGAAAACTACAACCTTATTGCCTCGTAATTGATGCAAGATGCCACTTTTACCCTCCATTTATTTGAACACAACCTTTCAGTTTCCCTTGATAATCATGTAACCAATTGCAATGTTTAACTTCGTTTCATGCTTGTTCCAGCCATCAAATACAATTAATGACCGACTCTTTCATGTCATATCTATAATATCAACACTTCTATCCAGCCACATGTCATCCATCATATCAACACTTCTCCCCACTTGCGGTCATCTGTAATTCTATTGCTTTCTTAACTCCAATTAGGCCTCTTTTGACCATAAGTACAAAACCGGAACTATGTAAATCACATAACATTCCTTATAAGGTGGAGACCCTTGTAATTTTATCGTGGTGATTACTGAAGCTCTTTCTGTTATTTCATTTATGTTGAGCATGCAATTTGGGCAGCGCTTTGTTACTGTACTTGGTGGGAGAGATGCAGGACTAGTATTTGTTACTTTCTCTTTTCTATTGACATAATTTTCTGGATGACCATTAACCTTTCTAATGTCCATCTGGTGAAAAAAAGAAGGAAAAACTATATTTAGCTATCTCTATTATTTATAACGAACTCATACATACTCTATATATGATATCAAGATGATATCTATAACTGTTCAGGGAAGTATGGATATGGATGCTCAAATTTGTGCAGAATGGATACTTACGGTAATATATCAGACATATCTCCATATCTGCTCGTTGACTTACCTGCATGTATCAGTTGGCAAAATCAAACATGCGAGATCAACATGAACAAAACATGTATATATGGGATTCAATAAAATTGGGTTCATCAGATTTACAATTTTGGTCAACATTTTTATTGACTAGCAAACTTTTAAGTCAAAATTTTAAATCCCGATTGATAGATTGTATGGTTTTCAGTTGCTTGACGTGGTTGGTACCATAAGAAGGTTGATAAACGGGCCATTGTTATGAAATGTTTATTGTATTTCTAACATGCAACTCAGAATTTTGCACATTTCAATAGCACGACCTTCTGTTCCTAGATATTACCTTGACATCATCACATAGTGATACTATTTTTTTAAGCATTAATATCTGTATATTTTTAGGTCACCATCTCATTATCTATTGGCAGGATGGCTAGCTTATATTTAGCTGTAGCACCCTTCAGACCTTAGTTCATATAAATTTTCTATTCAAGTTATCATTGAGAAGTCAAATGATGGTCAGCAATATTGGGAGGATAACAGCTTATCTATCCCTTGATATTTTTATTGTTATACATAGTTTCGTCTGAAATGCAAATTGCATTTTATAGAGTCCTTAGTTTTTCACCAAATATTGTCAACATTTCCTTTATAGCTATCAGAGTAGACTCTATAATTTTTAGACCTTTTTATTCCTGGATAGGTATCAAGCAAGCGACATCCATTATCATTTTATATCGCAAAAGCTCTTTTTATTTTTTTTAAAAGAAAAAGGGTACAAAGTCGATGAGATGCCCACCCAAAAACATATTTATATTTACGTTATAAAACCAAAATGGTCACAAGGACTAATAGGCCCATAGGCGCTTGGCATGCTCTAAAACATTCTCCATGTACATTCTCTCTCAGAGACCATAGGATAACTGCAACCCAGATCAAGGCTCTTTTTATTTCTGCATATTTCCTGACAAAGCCCTTGCAGAAGTTGCGGCTTTTCTTCTGGGATATTTTGATTAATTGTATGCTCTTAAAAAATTAACTATATTAAAATTTTCTCTAACTAACCCCTTATCTGTTTTTTTTGTTCTTGTTGAAAGTAACTTGTGCATTTCCCTGGCTTGACAATATCAGGATGGAAATGGAAGCAGATTACATCGGGCTGCTTTTGATGGCTTCAGCTGGGTATGATCCGCGCGTTGCACCTCCTGTGTATCAAAAGTTGGGTCAGATAACCGGCGATTCAGAATTAAAGAACTATCTCTCCACGCATCCATCCAGCAAGAAAAGGGCCGAGTTGCTATCCCAAGCTCATGTCATGGAGGAGGCCCTGAACATATACCGCGAAGCCCTTGCTGGGCATGGTATCAAAGGCTTCCTTTGATTCTTCCAGTTGCTGGTGCTATGTTGTATAGTATACAACACAACAAAGCCTCCGATGAATAAGCGCCTTTCATTGCTGCGGTAGTTTCTTTCCAGAAATACGGAAATGTGAACAGTTGGCTTCGAGGAAGAGACCGTCCTTGGTTGGTTCAACTATGACAAGGATCATCTTTTAGGAGAATAATCGAATTTTCTGTAATATTCAGATTATATCTTGTGCCTTTTGAGCTTTTGGTGAAAACTGTGTTGAAGAGAAGATCGCCTTACATGCAGGCCAGAGGTGAAGTTCGCCGCTCTTGAGAATTATTCGAGGAAACCATATATGTGAGCCTTGCTGTAATTGAGACGGAGCATTTTCTCATGTTCCGCGTTGATAATTATTTGTTTACTTCAAGTTGGTGAAGGTAAAGCCAACTTCATTGTGCATTGTAATGGAAAACTTAAGTGTAGGACACTATCATTTTCTTTTTGTTCCTAGGCGAAGTTTGTCGTAGGAATTGTTCAAACATGATGGTCTAAGTACCGGAGATGCAAACAAATATGAGTATATCAATTACCAATCCACTAACGTGCCCGTTCCGCGTTTGTGTATGTTCTAAAATGGATACAAATATAGATATTACCTTTATACTCACATCGATAGTTTATGTCCACAATATATCAGTGGTAATATATAAAGATAATTGTATATTTACTTATTACATTAAATTTGATACGATTGTGCAATGAAATAAATAAATAAATAAATAAATTTGTTATATGTGTAAGCTATTTAAATCATGTACACTTAGCTAATCTATGAAGTATTTATGGTATTATGTATATTTTCTCAAGAATATGGTAATGCAAATTTTATATAGTTCTCGACGTCTTTTCCAACATCATTTGATATGTTATCAATGTAAAGATTGTTATTTTTACCATTTTTACCATTAGTTTTCAAGATTAGTATGTAATCAGAATAACCATCGAGTAAATAAGCTATTAGCATGGATGAGGTTAGTCTACTACGAGTCCAAATGAGTTTGCTAGTTGTTGTGTTTTGAGCTTGAACTCCCTCTTAGTCGACTTATTGAGGATTTAAGGCGACTAGGAGGGCTTGTAAGTCAACCCCTTGAGCTTATTGATCAATTGAACTCAAGTGTTAGCCGACCAAGATGATCTTAAGTCTTCAAGGAGGGAGTGGACCGTCTGCTGTAACGAGCAAGGTTTTAAAAATCAGACCGAACATTGAACCGGTTTGTCTTCGGTTTGGTCCAATCGGACCGGACTGTCGGTCCAAACCGGTCAGACCGGTAATGATGTCAGCATGATGTCATCATTCCTATCGACTCGAAAATAATTGGACCGGGTTTAATTTAATGGTCAGAACGGTCGAACCGATTTTTTAAACCGATAAAACTGGATACATATATATAACTATGTATGTATATATCAATGGAATAATCATTTAAAATGTCCAATCTTTCAATAGAATAACATGATTGTGTATTTCGAGTTAAACTCTACAAAAGTTAGTCACATTTCCTAGAATTATATATAAATATAATATTGTAATTATTATTTATAGTTGCTTCTAGAAAATTACTCTAAAAAAGTATTGACAAAGCGTATATTCCAAAAAAGAGAGGGGCATAACTTATATCGTAGAAGTTAAGAAGGATACAAGTGATAAAAATTCCATTATTTCATTATTTAACCTTTGTTTTTGAAAAATTTACCAAACCATCAAAATTGGGTCAATCCGAGTCAACCCGGTCCGACCATCCGGGTCAACCCGATCTGACCACCGGTCCGACCCGAGTTTTTTTTTTATTTTTTTTGAAATTAATTACACAAAACCGACCGAATCTACCGAGTCGGAGCTGGTTCCCGGTTCAATCGGCTGGTCCAGTCCAATTTTTCAAACCCTGGTAACGAGAGTTACAACAAACTTGCTGTAATCTTATTTTTTTCTTTGCGGTTTCGACTCTGAAATCCAATCTTATAGATTGAATCTTATATTCTTTCGAAGACAAAATTTAGTTAGTCCTTTTGTGGATATTAAAATGCCTTCACAGTTGGGGATAAAACAGACAATGGAATGTGTGCTGTATCCCATCCCGTTCAGAACCTCACTCCCGTGTGCTCCCTCTGCCGCCAGTAGAATCTGCTGCAACTACAGAGAGGAGAAGAAGAAGAAGAGCGGACGTTCTCCCACCGCTCTCCACCCAACGACCAATCCCCTCTCGAGATCTCATGTCCTCGACGTCGTCCTCCGCGACCTCGAGACCTCCATCTCCGATGGCGTCCGCGTCGACGCCTCCACCTTCTCCTCCTTCCTCGAGTCATGCTTCCAAACCGCCCACTTCTCCCACGGCCTCCGCCTCCACCGCCTCATCCCCTCCACCCTCCTCCGCCGCAGCGCCGACCTCTCCTCCAAGCTGCTCCGGCTATACTCCGCCTGTGGCCTCATGGAGGACGCCCACCGCCTGTTCGACGAAATGCCTCAGAGGGTGAGAAACAGAACTGCCTTCCCTTGGAACTCCTTGATTTCTGGGTACGTCGAATCGGGACAGTTCGAGGACGCTATGGCCCTTTATTACCAGATGGAGGAGGAAGGCGTTGAGCCTGATTGCTTCACGTTCCCACGCGTGCTCAAGGCATGTGCTGGGCTTGGCTCCATCGCGATCGGAGAGGCTGTGCACCGTCACACCGTGCGGACTGGATATGGAATGGACCCGTTCGTGCTCAATGCGTTGGTTGATATGTATGCAAAATGTGGTGACATCGATATGGCACGGAGGGTGTTCCATTTGATCACCCAGCGTGATCAGGTGTCGTGGAATTCTATGGTCGCTGCTTATGCTCGACATGGGATGCATTTGGATGCCGTGAATGTTTGCAAGGAAATGCTGGTTTCTGGGTTTGATCCAGACTCGGTTTCGCTATCCACCTTGTTGTCTGGTGTATCAGATTCTGGTCTGGGGCGTGAGATTCATGGTTGGGTCCTTCGACATGGGCTCGAGAGCTATTTATCGGTGGCAAACGCATTGATTGCAATGTACTCCGAATGCAACGATCTCAAACGAGCTCGAATCATGTTCGAATTGATACAAGAGAAAGATGTGGTGTCTTGGAATACTATTATCTCAGCGCATCGAAGAGACAAACGTGCACTTGTGTTTTTCAAGAACATGCGTGATAGTGGAGTGTTACCGGACCACATTACATTCGTGTCGTTGCTATCGGCATGCTCGAATCTTGGGTTGGTCCAGGAAGGACGAGAGCTGTTTGTTGAAATGGAAGAGAAGTACAGGATTATAGCTGGAATGGAGCATTTCAGCTGCATAGTGAACATGTTGGGAAGAGCTGGGCTGATTGATGAAGCTTATGAATTCATCATGGAGAGGGTTCCACATGACGGTGGGCCGACGGTTTGGGGAGCGTTGTTGTATGCTTGTTCATTACATGGCAATGTAAATGTTGGCGAAGTTGCTGCAGAGAGGTTGCTTGAGTTGGAGCCGGACAATGGTCACAACTTTGAGCTTATGATGGAGATATACAAAAGGGCTGGGAGGGATGCTGATGTTGACAAGATGAGAAGAATGCGGGAAGAAAGGGGCTTGGATTCATGATAAAGCTGGCATGGAAGATGTAACTTTCTGAAATTTATTGTCTTTGTTTTTGTTGTATAAAGAAGATGAGTTTCATTGTGGTTTATTGGAATATATTTTCTAGATAGAACACTACACGATTAAGTGCTTCACATCAAGGTTGATTTGTGTTGATGATTGTACTATGCATTCATGCAGGCCTTGCAATAAGAGATTTTGTTCTATGATTGATTTATATTCTAACTTGAAGAAATTGGCTGTTGCTTTCTAGGTTTTCTCTGTTTCAAAGAGTTGCTTTGACATCACATGCACATAGTTTGGGAGTCTGGATTGTGGGTTTGTTCCCTTCTCGCAGTAGGATCACTTTACTTTCACTGTATCTCCTAATAGGTTTCTCTTCCTTGCTGTAGGTGGTGACAGAGCAGGATGCGTCTTCATAATGAGTGTTTCCCATTAAGAACATGTATTCAGCGGTAAGAATATGCATTTCATAGTAACTTTATATTTTTTGAGGCAATAAAGTGTATGCATTTGTAGAAGAAGTTTTGTATAACTTGGTAACTCAATGTCAAGGGTGGTAAGAACGGTTAGAGTCGGGTGGCATCTGTTAAGGTTGTGAACAAAGAGTTCCCTTTTTATGCTCGGAATTAGTGAGTGATCCTCCATGGAAATAGCTAATTTGATTACCCGGACACACATAATTTCAAATAGACTTGTTTGATAAAATCTTAGAAAATCATCCATTAGATGGCATTAGGTTCCTGTGGCTGTTGCATAACCCCCTTTTGGATCACTTATTTTTCTGGCGTCCATTTGTGAAGGTTTACTATGGGAGCTCCTGGGAGGGTATCTGTGATTTTGACTGTAATCTTACCTTCTTTTGAATAGATTCGTGTGGATGACCACTCACCCTCACACGCTATCCAATCCATACTCATTGTTATCTCCACCAAAGCCTCCAGCATTTCTCCCAACTTCTCTGTCGCTCTTCTCTATGCTCACATTCACATCCTCACCCTGCTCAATCTTCCAGTCTACATGTTTTTTTCCTGCAGGCGTCCGCCATCTTCTTGCCCGTCTCCCATTGCATCCTTTTCGCCATCTTTGTTGGCTCAGTAAGGGAACTTTCAAATCCCCATGAATTGGGCTTGCTTATAATATGAATGATACATTAAACATTGCACGCTAATGTTATGGTACATATTAAAGTTAGAACTGATATTGAAATCTGAAAAATTATTTGGCATTAGTTAAAAACATGGTAAATAAATAAATAAATGAAGTTACGTTTATCACCAGAGTCATTGTTTGTCTACATCAGAATGCAAATCCCCCTTTTTTGAGGTAAACTATCTACGGGCTGCGTCTGTTGTCCCCATCACTACAGTTATTATCTATTTTACTGTCTGGGTCAGCAATATGTGATCAGTGAGTTACCAAGGCTTAAATGCCGCACCTTTCACTCTGAAGACACACGTCACAGTTATGATCATGGTCATTTTACTGTCCTTGCACACAAACACCTAAGTTTATGTGTTAACTTAATTGATTCAGTTGCTACGTGATGTTATAATCAGGATATTCTGTTGTTCTTAGATCCATAATTTCAATTTGCCGCTCTGTTTGGTTCTTTCTTGCATACACATGGTATAACTACCGATCTTTTTTGGTTATTTGGACGCTACTTATTTTGACATTGACATACTAGTATGATCAGAGTAATTTGGTTCTTATTCAATTCCCACAGTTTCTGTTAGCCTTTTTTGATTCAGCGTTTACCCAATCTTAAAACGATGGTCGTTTTGTTGCACGTATGCGTGCCCTGTTTCCATGACAACTTTTTTTCTTCCGTTCTCACATTAATTGGTGTCTGTTTGTTTCTTATAGATGCACATGGTTTCAGCATGCACTTTTTTGTTTCAATTCTTAACCAATCTTGTGTGTGATTGCTGTCATTTTTTCATTCTTTGATGCACATATTATTTGGAAAACAATTATTTTTTCTTCACATAGTATAATGATCACAGTCATTTTTATGATCCATATGAACACAGTTTCAAATTTCTATAGCAATTCTTTATTTCGATTCACAAACTAATCCGATGACCAGAGTAGTGTATTTTAGTTCACCACTTATTTTCAGCTTTACATTGTTACTGTCATGGTCATTCAATGCTGGAGTTTGGAGTAAGGAAAGCTCAAACTCGATAAGTTCGATCTGGGCTTGGCTTATCATTGGGTTGGGAGCTTGGCCTACTGAGTTAACTGGTCGAGTTCGAGCCAGATCTGTATCGATTTGAGCTTGAGTCTAGCCTTAGTTAGCTTGATGGCTTTTCTTGATGGGTCGATATTGGTGGCACAATCATATTTACAAATATTAATATTCTTCCCCAACTCCGTCTCCTCTTCTTCTGACCACCTTGACTGCGTCGACAATCTCCATGGTCGAGATGACCTTCTCTGGTGGTCCGTTTACGGCATGAGGCACGTGAGGAGGTCGAGGAGCCCCCGGTTCTTCCCGGTGATTGGCAACATCCAGACATGGCCAGTGCTGCCATAACTTCTGATGCCAGCTGCCTGGACAACCTCAGCGAGGATTGCAGGATCGATCGAGTCCTGATGGCTGCTGTTGTGGGACGTATCAGACATACCTCTCAGGTGACAATCATCACACTCACACTCGTCAACAATATGATATCAACTCATTAAGATCTGTTTAAACGGTCTGGTGGTTGAACAGGTTGACAAAGATATACATAAAAGATCAGAGTTCAAATCTTACTCCGTTCGCAATCTGATCTTCCCTTGTGCTGTTGGCTTATTAATTAGTTTTGGTAATTGAGTTTTTTTCAGAGCATTTGGTTTCCCATAATAATGTAGCTAATGGCGGCGGTCAGCCTTGCTGTCTGGGATCTGTACACGTCGTTGCGCTCCAGGCATCGTTCAAGCATGGAGCAATCGATTCGAATAGACACGAATGCAAATCATTTCACTCGAACTAGAGAAAATAATGTATTGACATATACGACATTACGCCGTTGTTTGTAGAAAATACACGAAGGTGGTTTGATTTCTTTGATTGCAAAGCTACTCCTGGATCGTTCTCCGAACCCTCAGTAGACTTGAGGGGTTAACTGCGCCCTGGTCCAGAATCGGTTCTCGCCAAATCCCAACGTCCAGTAACTAACCGAGCACTGCCTCAAGTACACCTCACCCGACACTGCCCCCATGCAACTGCCTTGCAACTGCCCCACCACCGTCTCGAGGCAGCCGCGGCAGTCAGCCGCCGTCTCCAAGTCCCCCAAGCATTGTCCCACGCCCTCCACATCCCCCTTCCTGCTCATCTTGAACCCTGCCGTCATGGCCCACAGCTCCCCCAACACCTCCTCCCTCTGTCTGCAAAGCTCACCATCACCATAATCACAGGCTTTCTCCGCACCGTTTGTACACGACCTCTGTATCGGGCCTCCCTAGGAAGTTATCGGAGGAATACCGCACGAGGCATACATCGAGTTGCAATGCGGTGGAGTAGGCAGAGGGGCAATCGTGGCCGAGTTGAGAGACGGCTGTGCGGATGCAGGTGGAGCATGCGGGGAGGGGGATATCGGGGCGGCATTGGTAGAGGGAGAAGATGGGAGGATTAGTAAATGAGAAGCAATTGTAGGGTGTTTGCGCGGAGGAGGCGGCGATGGAGAGGAGGAGGGAGTTGAGGTTGAGGAGGTAAGGGGTGGGGAGGGGACTGGGAGGAGAGCAGGAGAGGTAGATGACCGCGTTGGCGGCTTCGGAGTGGTGGTGGTGGATATGGAAGCACGTTACGACGAGGAGGATGATGTTGAAGAAGAAGAAGAAGCGAATCATTTGGTCTTTTTGATTTGCATACTAGATAGAGTAAGTCGAGGTTATGGATCTTGAACGGAATGCGATTGTTGATGGAGAAGCAAACAAAAAGTAGTCGATTCCTCGTCTTGATCATAACAGAAGGTGGAAGATGAAGGGGAGATTTAAGGAGTGGTTGGTTGTTGAGCTAAGAAGAGAGAAAGGGACGTGTCCTCTGCCCTTGTTCTGCTGCTGCTCCAATGGGATTTCCATGGATGTACATGTGCCCATCTCGCTGCCTTCAACTCCTGAGTGCGGATCGTCTGGCAGACTCTGCTGCAGTGTCCGGAGCCCCTCGATCTTGATCGAGCGGTTCGCATGAATTCACACTTTTTTTGTGGGCCCGACTGTACGAATTCATGCAAACCGCTCGATCTTGATCGAGCGGCTCCGACACTGCGGCAGAATCTGCTGTGCAGCAGACAACCCACTCCCTCAACTCCTTGATCTTCGTAACAAAGAAACATAAATGCTGAAAAGCGAACTTCTTCAGATCTACGTTGCTCTCGAAATCGACCGAGAAAATCAAGAATCTGACAAATTCGTAAATAAATTGATGAGGATTGCAAGAAAAATTGAATCTTTACCAGCTCTTGTATAGAAGAACTAAAGATCAACTGATTTCTTTTGGGAGAAAAGAACATAGTTTCGAATCACCCTAATGCGAGCGATAATACAGCAGGACTGCATGATATGCTCTGTTTGTATTAATCGTACATTGAACATCCGATGGAGAAGATTTCATCATACATCATTATTCTTCTATGGTTGTTGTATTTTGAATGTTGAATTTACCTGCATGAGGAAGCTTAGATAAAAAGTTTCAGTAGAACACGACAACACTGGCTCTATAGTAGAGGATTTATCAAGTAAAGGCCCCACGCTTAAATTTTTTGTTGAGTATGTTGTTAGTAATGCTTTTTAAAATAAGACATTGTTATGAAAGTTTGATTATTATAATATATGAAGTGCTCATTATGTGTATGATAATTTTACTTGAAGGGAAAAATGGGGATGCCCTCCGAGGAGTTAACTTGGCTCCCTTTAGTTCTCCTTTTTTTTTAATTTTTTTAAATAAATTCGTGAAAATTCATCACTATATCTCTATATTATGCCATTCAAGTTTCGTGAGAAACAAAGACTCCTACGGTCTCCACTAGACATTTATTTTTTAATGATCGTGGAATTGTTGAAATCGAATTGAGTCCGTTTGGATGGAGGCCGTAATAGTCTCTATTTCACATGAAATTTTAGTGACATAATATAGAGATATAATTATGAAAATCCACAGAAGTATTTTTCAAAATTAAAAAATAAAAAATAGGAAAAATAGAACGATGGGAGCCAAGTTAGCTCTCCGAGGGCAGCCTCATTTTACCCTTATTTGAATTGGTTTATGTTGCAGAATATTTTTGTGGCTATATATTACATGTATGTTTGCAAAAAAATGGGTAACTTGGTTGTCAAAATGATATTAAAGAAGAAGATATTACTCTTTTAAACAAGATGATTGGATTGAATTGAGGTAACCTTAATTCAATTCACATTAAGTTTTTGATTCATTGAAATTGTAGTAAACTAATAAAAAAAGGCACACTTGACGTTATTATCCAATCATTTAATAACATACGAACTAAATGAGAGAATGTTAGAACATCTTTCGCATGTGGTTCACATGTTACATAGACTAAATGAAATGTGAGTTGGGTTGACTCAACCAATCAACCTTGTCGAACTAAATTGACTCATGTTGACAGAAAGTGAGTCATCATGAGTCGATTATGGTGGATTTATCTGGTTAAACTTCCAACCCTATCTTTATGAGCTCGTTTGCTAATCGGGTTACCCCGAGGTAACCCGGTTCACCCTTCTCTTTTCTTGGGTTAGAAATTCATCGCACATCATAGTGACATCACATCACATTCTTTATTCCACCGCTCTCCAATCCTCATAACCATCCCAAACAGCTACTATTCAAATCAGGTTATTCCAACCCACTCCAACTCAACAACCAAACGAGCCATATGAAAAGAGGGGCCTAGTGATCTCATTACATCGACTACCAACAAAAGTATATCGTGCAAGGACTTCTCCTCGCCATAAGGGGTTTCTTCACGATCGATATAAAGGAAAGGAGAAAAACACAAATAAGAACCTGATCGACCTTCGCTCTATCTTGTTATTACTAGTGCTACAAGCCTACAATACATCTCCTAAGCACGACGGAGGAAAGTAAAATTCTTATTCTACTCCTTATGTGGATCACAATTTTACTAGAAGTGTTGTCAGGTTGTTGAAATAATGGAAGATATTCATATAAAATTTCGTCAGCGACGGATAAGATTTCCGGAACATCATCATAGTTATGTTTTGGGTTATCTTATGCAGCGTATAAAGAATAAAGAAAGTTGGATGATCACCACGCAGAAATCCTTTAAATATTTCATCTTTTAAAAAACATCCACTCTTGTATGAATACTTCTCAAACATGTAACGTAAATAATAAAAGGAATTTTACCCGGCAAACTCTATAATATTTATCTCAACGACCTTTGAAATAACTTAATTCCTCCCGTGGTTCTTAAACTTGCTCTGTCTTATCTCACGAACCCTGCTGTTAAATTGACACATCTTGAGTTAAGTTGCTTGGGTTAAAAACGAGTTAATCAAATCATGTGAAATCCAACGATTGGATTTTATTCCCTCCCCTCCCTCACTACAAGAAAGAGTAGAACAGGCGACGGTCAACATCCGTCGCGAATGATAACATGACCGTCCCCTCTGCTCAATGGGGACGGTCATGCGACCGTCTCCAACGGTGGCGTCCCATTTGGTATAAGCGACGGTTCACTTAAGACCGTCCCCTTTGGTGGGCATAGGCGACGGTCTTCGGTGACCGTCCCCTTTGGTCAGTCCATTGGCCTGATGTGACGCCAACAGAAGCGTAATGGGGACGGTCAGAACCGTCCCCAACGGACCTCCCAGGGCAAAGGGGACGGTCCCTGGTGACCGTCCCCTCTGGTCGCCCACTTAGGATAAAAGACCGGAGGCGACGCCAACAGAAGCGTATTGGGGACGGTCATAACCATCCCCAAAGAACCTGCCAGGGCAGAGGGGACGGTCCTTGGTGACCGTCCCCTCTGTTCAGCTACTTAGGAAAAATGACCGGAGGCGACGCCAACAGAAGCGTAGTGGGGACGGTCATAACCATCCCCAAAGACCATCGCAAGGCAGAGGGGACGGTCGTTGTTGACCGTCCCCTCTGCCCGTCCACTTAGGTCCACTACCGGAGGCGACGCCAACAGAAGCGTATGCGGGACGGTCAAGACCGTCCCCAATGGGGCCCCTAGGCAGAGGGGACGGTCTTTACTGACCGTCCCTATTCAGTTATTACAAAAGGGGACGACAACTCACATAGCGTCTCCTGATATGAAGTATTGGGGACGGTTATGTCATGACCGTCCCTAAAAGCTTTCATTAGGGACGGTCATTATATAACCGTCGCCAGTTGTCGTCTCCAAAGCTGGAACTTCCTGTAGTGCCTCCTCCTTCTCGGCTCCGGTGCCCTCGCCCTCTCCCGCCTCGGCGTCCACCTCCTCGCCCACCCCTTTCTCTGCCGCGTCCTCCTCTGGAACCGCACCCTCGCCCGCTCCCACTCCTCGCCCTCCCCTCCCTCCGCCGCATCCTCCTCTGGAACCACACCCCCGCCCACGCCCTCTCCCTCCTCCGCAACCACCTCCTCGTCCGCCCCTCCCTCCGTCGCGTCCTCCTATGGAACCGCAACCCCGCCCGCACCCTCTCCCTCCTCCGCGCCCACCTCCTCGTCCACCCCTCCCTCTGCCACGTCCTTCTCTGGAACTGCACCCCCGCCCACGCCCTCTCCCTTCTCCGACCCCTCTCCATCGATCACTCCCTGCGCGCCGTCCATTTCGACCTCATGCATAACCTCGACGACGCTGTGTGTGCTACTGACGTGATCTGCTGCACCACGATGTCCACACAACCCATCGTGGGAGGCGAGCTGGTGAATGACGGGGCTCATGTGGACCTCATGGGGTCCTACATGCCCGAGATGAGGGAGTGCGATGATGAGATGGGGGAGGGTGTTCGTTGGCTGCGATACCGCGATGTTGGAGTCCATGGTGGTGGTCGGGGCTGTGGCGAGTGGGGTGATCGACCGAGTGGAGGGGCTGCTTGGGGCAGGAGGGCATCTTTTGTAATTTGGTAAAGAAATAGGGTAATATACACTTATTTTAAACGAAATCTAGTTATATTTAACGGATAAATGGATGAGGATTAACCACAGTATTTGTAAGGGGGTGTTTGGATAGTGGGTTTATGTGAGTTAAACTGGTTGCAGGTAACCCATTTTGGGTTTTGGTGTTTGAATAGAGGGTTAAAGTGGGGGTGGGTTATAAGTGGGTTTGGGGTGATGTGATTGTATCGGAGTTTGAAAAAGTGAGAAGTTATTGTGATGTGATTGTATTGGAGTTTGAAAAAGTGAGTAGAAGTGGAGTAGTTTATAATTTTTATATGATATGATGGTATAGTATATTATTTTTTGATGGAATTGATGATGGAGAATTGATTTATTTAATTTTTTTAAAAAGGTAAAAAGTGGGACCTACGTGGAGGGAGAAAATATGGGGTAGGGGAGTTAAATCACCTTTGGGGTGGTTTAACCCGATACAAGAACGCACCCTAAGGGTGCGTTTGGTTGGCAGGTTAAGGCGGGTTAAACTGGTAGAGGGTAACCCGTTTTTGTGTTTTGGTGTTTGGATAGAGGGTTAAACTGGGGGTGAGTTAGAAATGGGTTTGGAGTGATATGATTGTATTGGAGTTTGAAAAAGTGAGTAGTTATTGTGATGTGATTGTATTGAAGTTTGGAAAAGGGAGTAGAAATGGGGTAGTTTATAATTTTTATATGATATGATGGTATAATATATTAATGTTTGATAGGATTGATGATGTAAAATTGATTTATTTATTTTTTAAAAAAAGGAATAAAGTGGGACCCACGAGGAGAGAGAGGATGTGGGTTAAGGGGGGTAAACTCCCCTAACCCACAGGTAATCCGCGAACCAAACGCTACCTAAAGGTTAGCAAGTTTACAAGATCAAGGGAGGAATTAGGTTGTTTCAAACATTGTGGAGGTAATTGACAAAGATTAGAGGGTCTCTCAAGTGAAAATCTCATAATAAAATAATCCGATTATATATTTTTTTGCTTATTTTCTGCTCACTCAAAAGCTTCGTCTTCTTTGAGCAACCGGACCGAGGCGAGGCCACGGGCCAAACCGCAACACACCCCGTCACTCCCTCCGATCACTCGATCTTAAGCTCCAAAATCGATAGATGATGCGGGGACTGGTGGTGATATGAATCTCCCACCGATCGAAATCGACTGAGAACAGAGGAAGAACACATATTAGAAGAGCGGGCTTCTTCCTGTGAGACGAATCTGGAATATGGAGGAATCGAATCTGGAGATGCAGGAGTCGGGATGGGAGGAGCTGAGGAAGGAGGCGAGGAAGATCGAGAGGGATCTCGATTCCAAGCTCTCCTCCTACGCCAAGCTCGGCGCCAGATTCACCCCCAATGCTGCCGCTCCCGGTGCGTTACGTCTCCGCCCCCTTGATTTTGCCTGAACGCCTTTTGGATCAATCAATGGGCTCTGGAGGTGATTTGCTTCTTGGATTTTGGAAAAGATCGAATCTTTTGAGTCGAGATGTAGCGTGGTTTTTGATCGAGGAGCTATTTTTACCCAAAGTTTTTTGATAGTAGGTTTTGGGTGTTTCTTTGTAATGGTGTTTAGTTTAATTAATGAGGGTTGAACTGAGATCGGCACCAATGCTGATTGTTGCAGATATCTTGTTTATGGTTTTGTTTAATTTGTTTGTTGGTAAATTTTTTGCATGTGTGTTTATACTTGAGGAACAATCTTTTGATATCTTCGTGTGCTTTTCAGAGTTGATTCTCACGTTGAATTTCTTTTGTTCTTCACGAGTAACATTTTTAATCTTTTAGTTTGGATTCGATAGTAGTTTACATACTTGTCTTGGTCCATATATTTGTTTCATATGTAAATGTATAAATGTAGATTTAATTTTAACTATATATCCTAATTTTATACCTTCTTTTACCATATTTGATATAATTGTTATCAAATAAATACATTTAATATGTTTGTATCATCTGTGAGCCATCCAATACATGCATATTTAAGCTAATTTATAGAGTATTTATGCTATTATCAGTATTCAATATGTATCTAGTTTATATTCGCATCTGTTTAGCACAATTTTTGTATTCGTCAATATTTGTATCTGCATTTGTATTTGTATCTAAAAACGGATAAGGATATGGTAACACTTACATGGACTTCCATTAACATAAATGTTGAAAAAGCATGTATCTTATTGGGTTGTCATGAAAAATGCAATTTTAAGGACTCAGTATGATCCAAGGTTTTAAATACCGGTATTGATCTCATATTGGCAAACATGTATTGATCTCTTATCTACATGTATGGAGTGGGACATATTTCTAACGACATATATGGCTATATCCGCCCTCATGATAAAGAGATGATGATCTAATGACGACCTTGTGAAGCCTGTGCTCTCCAACACATCTGAGAAGGTCATTAAAAAAAGGCTATGCGACTATTTTTAAGGATACAAATGACCTTCACAAACATACATTTTAATATCTTCCCCTAAAACTCAAATACAGGAGTTAATGCATATAGACCACATCGATCTCCATACTAGAATGCAATCATCCAATTCAACTGATATAAGGATCACTCACTGTGTATGGACATCTGAAGGAGAATTTAGAGAATCAACATTCAAGTTATCAGGGCTGAAAGAAGTCCATCCCATATGTTGAGTACATAATCGGGAAACTAATCTGACCTTATACCTAGCAACAAATTTATTTGGATTGTGCTTCAATGTGAACACCCATTTAGATCTAACATCCTGCAACTAGCGGGCGGGTCCACCAATGTCCAGGTTTCCCTGATTGATGCAGCATGATAGTCATTTTTATGAACATTTGTGTTATTTATTCTATTTAGTATTTGTTTTGTTTATTTGATTTTATTTCATTCCCATGTAAAAGGCTCATTATAAAAGGCCTCTTTTTATATTTTTTCCTTTGATTTCTTCTTCCCTAATTTTAGGGATTTGTTGCTCCTTTTGAGGGGGAGTAGCCTCTATAAAAGGGCTCCCTTTGTATTAGTTTTTTTTAAGTTGAATTGAGTTTTATTTCCTCACTTATCTCTCTCTCTCTACCTCTCTCTCTCTCTCCCTCTCTCAATCCCGCGTTCTCTCTCCCCGATACCCCTTCCTCTTCCCGAACCCTACCTCCTCCCGCCGCCCTCTCTCTCCCTCCCTCTCTCCACTCGAGCGCCGCCCCTCCCTTCCCCCTTCTCCTCCCTCGCAGGCTGCCGCCCCCCCCTCTCCTCCTCTGCCTCTCCTCCCGACCCGCTCCCTCTCCTCTCCTCTTCCCGCCTCCAACCCCTTCCCCCCTCCCCGCCGCACGCCTCTCCTGCGCCAGCGCCGCCGACTCGCCAGCGCCGCCACAGGTCCCTCCCCGCGCCGCCTCGCCGCTGCAACCAGCCTCCCCTCCGCGCCTCCCCATACCGCCACCGGACTCCCCCATCGACCACCCACTTCAACCCCCCCAACGTCCAGCCTCCTGTCATCTTCCCACCTCTGCTAACGCCTCTCCTACCCCTCCCAAAGCCCGCCACTTCCCCACTATTCCATAAACCCAGCCCCACGCCGCCACTGTCAATCCCAGCCCTCGCTGGTTTCCTGCCGTCTGACGCCGCGCCTTTGCCCCTCTCAACCCCGGCTACGCAGGAGTACTTCGACCCCGACAGCCCCGCCTGCGGCCAGGCTAACCAGCAGATCTGTGGCCCCGCGATCAACCCGAAGTCGCGGCTGCAGCAATTCCGAGTTCCCGCCAACCCGACCAGATCTGAAGCGCGTCCTGTTTCCCCGTGCCGGTTGTGGTATGAGTGCTTTTACCGCATATTATTCCACCGTATAACTTAGTATTGTGGACTGTGATATTGTTGATTTGGTTTGGTGAATCGTTGAGACCCCTAGTAGTTGCAATATCGTGATAACTTTCCTAATATTCTTAACTCGTCTATTTGCCCTAACTTTTGTGGATCGAAATCTGTGCTATAACGCGAATAACGTGGCTATTTTGTTGCTGATTTTGGCCTGTCGTGCATCATTTATCTCGTTCGTCGTTTTATTTTCAACAGTTCCCTTTGCTTGAATTGTCATTTAGGTTATTGCACACGTAGTTTGCATCAATTTGGTATCAGAGCATCACGATTCTGCATTTCGTCTGCATCCCGTTTGTTCATTGCATATAAAAAAGAAAAAAAAAAGAAAACCACAAAAAAAAACCCGCAAACAAAGAAAGCTAAACCCTAGGATAGCCATGGCCGACAAATCTAGTGGCTCTAAACCCACCCACACTACACATCCTGAATTAACCTTAGAAGCTTTGTTTGCCCAATTACAACACATGAACAATCAATTGAGTACCCAAATCGCCGGCCTAGACCGTAAAATCACCGTCGCCCATGAACAAATTGCTACCTTGAATAGCCGCGTGCTAGGACCAGACATTAGTGATGAAAACCCCAACAAAGGTCGACGCACTGGCCGGAAATCACACTCCCGGAATAGCACTTCCCGAGACTCTAGCTCTTCTACTTCTGACGAACGTGTCAGCGAGTATCATTCTCAGGAAAGTGAGGAAGAAGGAACCAGAGAATACACTCCCTTCATTCCCAAGACCCCGGATCCATACCCCTTTGGCTATACTCCACAAACTAATGGTGAACATCAACATCAACCACGAAATGGAACCAAAACCGACGATGGATGGGATCGAGGTATCCGTCTCGATGTCCCAGAATTTGACGGAGGACGAGATCCTGACGTCTTTTTGGACTGGCTCCAAGCCGTCGAACACTTCTTTGTGTGGAAGTCCATGCCTAGCGAACGTAAGGTCCAATTCGTCACTATAAAATTAAAGGGACATGCGCTGCTATGGTGGGACCGTTTGCAATCCGAACGCAAACGAAAAGGGAAGAGTAAGATCCGCAGTTGGAGCAAGATGAAAGCCAAACTAAAAACCAAATTCGTGCCGGAAGATTACAAACGAGATCTATACGCACGACTGCAATCATGGAGACAAGGCACCATGAGTGTGAGAGAATACACCGAAGGGTTCCAATCCCTAGTCCATTGCAACCGCTTGCAGGAGACTTCTATTCAGGAGGTCACCCGCTACTTGCAAGGCCTCCGCCAAGTCATCCAGGATGAACTCTACCTCCACAATTGCCGCGATGTCTACGAAGCCTACAAGCAGGCTGAACGAGTTGAGATCAAACTTGCTAAAGCCCAGACGAGGAAGATGCCTTTTTCTGTGAACTCTGCTCCTCGTACTAGTACCACGACGTCCTACTTCAAACCCATGGGTTCCTCAGCTGTCCTGGCGGGTAAAAACCAAGCCAAACCAACAACTCCTGCCGTCGCCCGACCACCTACTGGAAACCCCGGCCAAGGCATCTTGGGAAGCCGACCTATTGTCGGGCCTAATACTTGCTTCCGATGCTATCAAAAGGGTCATCAGGCCACCGAATGCCCAAACCCTAAGGCTAGACCTGTCCATCTATGCACCACCGACGACCCTGAATACCCCGACCCTGACCAACAAGAATCCACTGAAGAGGATCCGACTGCGTTGACCGCAGACACCATGGGAGCTGATGACTATGAACCTCTAGGAGTGGATGGAGACGACTCCGGTCCGTTCCTGGTGATTGAACACGAAAACTTTATCACTCCCGACAGCGCACCCACAAACATTCTGCTCACCCCCGCTGTCCACGATGCTGATAGCTGGCTGCGACGCAGCATCTTTCGAACCACCTGCACCTCAGGAGGACGACACTGTTCTCTAATCATTGACGGAGGAAGCGTTGAGAACTTCGTTTCCCAAGAAATGGTGGATAAGTTGGGTCTGCCAACGCAACCACTCGAAAAACCGTACAGCGTGGCATGGTTTCGAGGTGGCACCCAAATCCCGATCCACCGCCAAAGCCTCGTTAGCTTCTCCATTGGTCCCACATATAAGGATGAGGTGTGGTGCCATGTAGCCCCTATGGATGTCTGTCACATACTTATAGGGAGACCGTGGCAATTCGATCGAGACACCGAACACCGAGGAAAACCGAACACGTACACCTTTCTCATAGACAAGGTTCGTGTAACCCTCAGACCGCAACGTGAAGCCCTTAGCCCTCGCCAAGTGGCTACACTTCGAGCTGCGTCCAACCAAACCGGCAACAAGACCCCACCGGCAAAGACTGCGACCACGGGCTCTGTGTTGCTGATAGAAGCCCAAACATTCCAACGTGAAATTCAAGAGAGCTCCACCATCTACGCATTAGTGGGTCGTGAAGTGGACAACCAAGAGACAGCTCCACCTGAAGTCCCGCCTGAGATAAAGCCCATCATTAAAGAGTTCGCGGACATCATGCCTGAAGAGTTGCCTGAAGGACTACCCCCGTTGCGAGACATTCAACATCACATTGATCTAGTCCCTGGAGCCAGCCTCCCTCACTTACCCCATTACCGAATGAGCCCAAGCGAGCATGAAGAGATGAACCGGCAGGTTACTGATCTGCTGCGACGTGGGTATGTTCGTGAGAGTATGAGCCCCGTGGCAGTTCCTGCTCTGCTCACCCCAAAGAAAGACGGCACATGGAGAATGTGCGTGGACAGTCGAGCTATCAACAAGATAACGATTAAATATCGTTTTCCCATTCCGCGCCTTGATGATATGCTTGATATGTTATCAGGCGCCAAACTGTTCTCCAAAATGGATCTCCGTAGCGGTTACCATCAGATTCGCCTCCGACCTGGAGACGAGTGGAAGACAGCTTTTAAAACCAAAGAGGGTCTGTATGAATGGACGGTCATGCCCTTCGGCTTGTCTAATGCCCCAAGCACCTTCATGCGGACAATGAATCATGTTTTGCGACCCTTTATTGGCAAGTTTGTGGTCGTGTACTTCGATGATATCCTGATCTACAGTTTGACCAAAGAAGATCACCTATCTCACTTGCGACAGGTCTTAGAAACCCTGAGAGACCAAAAACTGTACGTCCACCTCAAGAAATGCTCCTTCATGTCTGACACGGTCTTCTTCCTAGGATACATTGTCACTGCGGATGGACTTAAAGTTGACCCCTCAAAAATTCAGGCCATTCAGAGCTGGCTCGTACCCAAAACACTCACAGAAATTCGCAGCTTTCTGGGGTTAGCTTCTTTCTACCGACGTTTCATACGGAACTTCAGCACTTGTGCAGCTCCGTTGGTAGATTGTACGCGGAAAGGCGCACCCGCCTGGACTCTTGAAGCAGAGACGAGCTTTCAAAATCTAAAGCATCATTTGACGCATGCTCCTGTTTTGGCACTCCCCGACTTCACCAAGATGTTCGTGGTCGATTGTGACGCCTCACATGTCGGGATTGGCGCTGTCCTCAGTCAAGAAGGACGACCTGTCGCCTTCTACAGCGAGAAATTGAACGATGCCAGATCACGGTATTCCACTTATGATGTTGAATTTTATGCCGTGGTCCAAGCTCTCAAGCATTGGAGACACTACCCGATCCAGCGTGAATTTATCCTTAACTCTGATCATTAAGCCCTGAGATATTTGAACTCCCAGAAAACTCTTAACAAGCGTCATGCCAAATGGGTTAATTTCCTCCAAGAATACACCTTCCATCTCAAACACAAAGCCGGAACCCTGAACCGTGTGGCCGACGCGTTGAGCCGGCGAGCACATGCCCTGACCACGATGACCGTCAGCACGACAGGATTTGAAACTCTCAAGGACCTATACCCCACTGATCCTGATTTCGGTCAAATTCATGCCGACTGTGTTGGTACTGGGCAGGACCCAACAACCACTTTTGTTCTTCATGAAGGTTTCCTATTCAAAGGCCACCAACTATGCATCCCGGCCACGTCCCTTCGAGAGAATTTAATTTCGGAACTACACAATGGAGGTTTAGCTGGACATTTTGGACGAGACAAAACCTTAATCCTTCTCCAAGAACGTTTTTATTGGCCGCAGTTGCGAAAGGATGTAACCAAATTCGTACAGAAATGTCAAACATGTCAAAGATTCAAAGGCCACCGGCAGAACACTGGACTATACACACCCCTACCGATTCCTCTGCGACCCTGGGAAGACATCACCATGGATTTTGTGCTAGGGTTACCCCTCACTGTGCGAAAAGTTGACTCCATTTTTGTGGTTGTGGATCGATTCTCTAAAATGGCACATTTCATTGCATGTAGGAAAACCTCAGATGTATCTCATGTCGCAGATTTGTTTTTTCGTGATGTCGTCCGTTTGCATGGAGTCCCTCGTTCTTTTACCTCTGACCGTGATACCCGGTTTTTGAGTCACTTTTGGCGCACGCTGTGGTCTCGTCTTGGTACTCGTTTGCAGTATAGCACCGCTTATCATCCACAAACAGACGGGCAAACGGAAGTAGTTAACAGGTCATTAGGAAATTTGTTGCGATGTCTTGCAGGGGACTCTCCGTCCAAATGGGATCTAATTCTTCCCCAAGCTGAATTCGCATATAACAGTTCCACTAATAGGTCCACCGGAAAATCGCCCTTTGAGAGTGTGTACGGCTTTCCACTTACTCAATTCCTTGACCTAAAACCCACAACCGTGCAAGGGAGAAGTAGTGCAGCTGCTGAGGATCTGGTCGAACATCTAACCCACATCCATACTGAAATCCGAGCCAAACTCCAATCTATGACCCAGAAATACCAGACCCAGGCCAACCTACGCCGAAGAGAGAGCGAGTTCAGAGTTGGAGAGTTAGTGATGGTCCACCTGAAAAAAGAGAGATTCCCTTTGAGAGTCCACCAAAAATTGAGCGAACGAAAGATTGGTCCATTCCGAGTCCTCAAGAAGATTGGGCCCAATGCTTATTTACTCGACCTGCCGCCAGACGTCCAGACATCGCCAGTATTCAACGTATCAGATCTCTTCTTATATCATGGAGATGAACAGACGGATGCCACTACTCCAGCAATTCCTGATGATGACATGCGCCACCCGCCAGCCGCAACCGATGCTGATCAAATTGAAGATGTTGCAGATATCCGAGACATGACGACTAGACGTGGTCTCTTCCGACGATATCTAGTCAAATGGAAGGGACGACCTCTTACCGATTGCACCTGGATCGACGAAGATGAACTCCAACAACTCCGCCCCGATATACTTCAGAATTTTCACGATGCCATCTCGACGGAGCGAGATTCTTTTCAGCAGGGGGGAGTTGATGCAGCATGATAGTCATTTTTATGAACATTTGTGTTATTTATTCTATTTAGTATTTGTTTTGTTTATTTGATTTTATTTCATTCCCATGTAAAAGGCTCATTATAAAAGGCCTCTTTTTATATTTTTTCCTTTGATTTCTTCTTCCCTAATTTTAGGGATTTGTTGCTCCTTTTGAGGGGGAGTAGCCTCTATAAAAGGGCTCCCTTTGTATTAGTTTTTTTTAAGTTGAATTGAGTTTTATTTCCTCACTTATCTCTCTCTCTCTCTACCTCTCTCTCTCTCTCTCCCTCTCTCAATCCCGCGTTCTCTCTCCCCGATACCCCTTCCTCTTCCCGAACCCTACCTCCTCCCGCCGCCCTCTCTCTCCCTCCCTCTCTCCACTCGAGCGCCGCCCCTCCCTTCCCCCTTCTCCTCCCTCGCAGGCTGCCGCCCCCCCCTCTCCTCCTCTGCCTCTCCTCCCGACCCCGCTCCCTCTCCTCTCCTCTTCCCGCCTCCAACCCCTTCCCCCCTCCCCGCCGCACGCCTCTCCTGCGCCAGCGCCGCCGACTCGCCAGCGCCGCCACAGGTCCCTCCCCGCGCCGCCTCGCCGCTGCAACCAGCCTCCCCTCCGCGCCTCCCCATACCGCCACCGGACTCCCCCATCGACCACCCACTTCAACCCCCCCAACGTCCAGCCTCCTGTCATCTTCCCACCTCTGCTAACGCCTCTCCTACCCCTCCCAAAGCCCGCCACTTCCCCACTATTCCATAAACCCAGCCCCACGCCGCCACTGTCAATCTCAGCCCTCGCTGGTTTCCTGCCGTCTGACGCCGCGCCTTTGCCCCTCTCAACCCCGGCTACGTAGGAGTACTTCGACCCCGACAGCCCCGCCTGCGGCCAGGCTAACCAGCAGATCTGTGGCCCCGCGATCATCCCGAAGTCGCGGCTGCAGCAATTCCGAGTTCCCGCCAACCCGACCAGATCTGAAGCGCGTCCTGTTTCCCCGTGCCGGTTGTGGTATGAGTGCTTTTACCGCATATTATTCCACCGTATAACTTAGTATTGTGGACTGTGATATTGTTGATTTGGTTTGGTGAATCGTTGAGACCCCTAGTAGTTGCAATATCGTGATAACTTTCCTAATATTCTTAACTCGTCTATTTGCCCTAACTTTTGTGGATCGAAATCTGTGCTATAACGCGAATAACGTGGCTATTTTGTTGCTGATTTTGGCCTGTCGTGCATCATTTATCTCGTTCGTCGTTTTATTTTCAACAGTTCCCTTTGCTTGAATTGTCATTTAGGTTATTGCACACGTAGTTTGCATCACTGATTATGAAAACCAACGTCTCCTCTTCCACGACTCCCTCCTATTAGGATTAAAAAAGAGCCCGAATGCAAGAAACATTAATTCGTAATATCGAGAATCCCTCTACAAATTACTTATGGATGGTATTGAGGTTATACAGGAGATTGTTTTGGAGATTGAATACAATGTGCAGCTAGGAGGCTTCTTCATGAGAGATATTTGGAAGAGTAACATCCTTTGGACACTCTATCTCAACCATGGGATGTCGAGAATGCAAATCCTCAACTAATGTAAGTGCAAAGAGTGACGGGACATGGCATTGAAAGTAGGGTAATCCGGGGCATTGGGATACCTAACAAGCTTATGGATATTTGATTACAATGGACTAGGCTTGGTTTATACTTCGGGACTAACCCGCATCCACTAACTTAACCCAAATGAAAGTACAAATCAGATGAAAGAAGGGCAACATCGAAATAAGATAAAACATAATGAATGCGTCTTAGACCCCGTTCGGATTGGGGGTTACCCCCCACTTTGGGTGGGTAACCCCCTAAAACCCCCATTTTCAACCCATTAGTGGGGCCCGCTCACTTCCCATAAAAAAATATATTATACTATCATATCATCTAAAAATCATAAAATACTCAACTTATACTCACTATTCCAAACTTTAATACAATCACATCACAACAACTACCCACTTTTTCAAATTTCAATACAATCATATCATAATAACTATCAACTTTTTCAAATTCCAATACAATCACATCACACAAACCCTCCCAACCCTTAACCCACCAACCAAACACACTAAAACAAAAACGGGTTATCCACCCCCGGATAACCCCCAGAAAACCCACCAACCAAACACACTCTTATAGAATTCTGTGGGGGCTTGGTGGTGATGTCAAGTAGTTGCTATCTTGCCAGTGGTTGACTTCATATGAGAAGATTGCACAAACACTATGTGGTGATAAAATAAGGGAATGGTGCATGATTTAAAAATTCTTGGTACTTGGATTTGGACTTTTTGATTAACATATATATTGAAAAAGCATGTATCTTATTGGGTTGTCATGAAAAATTCAATTTTAAGGACTCAGTATGATCCAAGGTTTTAAATATCAGTATTGATCATATTGACAAACATGATACTGATCTCTTATCTACATGTATGGAATGGGATATATTTCAAACGACATATGTGGCTATTTCCGCCCTCATGATAAAAGATGATGATCTAATGACGACCTTGCGAAACCTGTGCTCTCCAACACATCTGAGAAGGTCATGAAAAAAGGCTATGCGACTATTTTGAAGGATACAAATGACCTTCACAAACATACATTTTAATACCTCCCCCCCTAAAACTCAAATACAAGAGTTAATTCATATATACCACATCGACCTCCATACTAGAATGCAGTCATCCAATTCAACTGATATAAGGATCATTCTCTGTGTTTGGACATGTAAAGGAAAATTTAAAGAATTAACATTCAAGTTATTAGGGAGATTGTCAAAGAAGTCCATCCCATATGTTAGAGTCCACAATCGGGAAACTAATCTGACCTTATACCTAGCAACAAATTTATTTGGATTGTGCTTCAATGTGAACACCCATTTAGATCTAACGTCCTGCAACTAGCGGGCAGGTCCACCAATGTCCAGGTTTCCCTAGATATGAAAACCAACGTCTCCTCTTCCACGGTTCCCTCCTATTAGGATTAAAGAAGAGCCCGAATGCAAGAAACATTAATTTGTAATATCGAGAATCCCTCTACAAATTACTTATGGATGATATTGAGGTTATATAGGAGACTGCCTTGGAGATTGAATACAATGTGCAGCTAGGGGGCTTTTTCATGAGAGATAATTGGAAGAGTAACATAATTTGGACACTCTATCTCCTTACAAGCACCATGTCCATAGACATAGCATCATTTAAAATATTTGAGGATTACGAACCATCGAGAGGTGAATAGGATGGCTGATACTTATAAAGGGACGAGTGGATTATGATGCCTGTACCAAACTTTAACTTGAGTTGATTACCATCTTGCATAAGATCATGGGGTTGTCCTTGAAGGTTTTTTGTTCGTCGTTGCAAGCGAAGACCTTTCGGGCTATGGCTGTTTTGATGAGAGTGTCACTGGTAGAGGTTGTTAGTGAGGAGATGCAGTTGAGTGTAATCCATGTTAAGGGCCGAGACTTGTCGAGGCCTGTTGTGTTTACGGAGAGGCCTACAGAATGGAGAGAGATCAAGTACTGTGTGGGGGTGATGTTGGCGTAGGCATCCTCCTTTGTTGCCTGATAAATTGTCTCATGGAATGGTTGAAGACGTCAGGCGGACACGATGAGAGCGATAACGATACTTGCGAAAGATTGGAAGGTAGACATTGTCTGTTTGTAGGGTACGAAGCTAGAGGCATGGGATCATTGTAGTTGCGATTTGGCTGGATCCCACTTTATCAATTACAAAATGATCATGAGGTCTGTTTATTGGCTGGAACACATATTCTTTTGAGCTTGTGGATTCGGTTTATGACACCAGGATTCTGTCTGTTGTGTTGCGGAGGGATGCGGATGGGTTTTAACTCTTGTTGTCGGTCGTCTATAGCCATATGGACGCGTTAACTTCTGTGATGTGGGATGAGCTGTTGTTGATGCGAGTTTTTCTGATCCTCCGTGGCTCGTGGTTGGTGATTTCAATGTTACTCTTCTTTTAGTCGATCGATCATGTGACATGAGTGGTTTAGATCTTGGATCCCGTGCTTTTGTTGAGTTTGTATGAGAGATTGAGTTAGAGGTTTTGGATATGTCAAACATTAAGTACACTTGTAGGAACTCCTCTGCTTGATCCTGCTTGGATCGATTTTTTAGTATCGTGGGTCTTCTGGAGAACTTTTTCTTGGAATATGTATTAGCCTTGCCAAGGCCACATTCAAAACATTTGAGATATGCTAGGACTCGGGTGATGGGCAACATCCAGATGGCATATTCCTTTTTGAGCGAGTCTGGTTGCAAGAGGGTTTTCACGAGAAGGTTGCGAGGTGCTGGTAGGAAGCAGTGGTTACGGGTTATGCATCGAGGATGGCAGAGAAGCTCAGGGCCTTGTGAGACATGCTGATGCTGTTTAGGAGGGAGTCTCGGATGCTTTGGGTGCAGAGGAGAGACGAGGTGCAGACAAAGGTTGTTTACCTTGATCAGATTGAGGATTTCAGGAGTTGTAGGAGGAAGAGATGAATGTGATGCATAAACACAGTCACATCCTGTTGGAGGAAGACAAGAAGCACGGGAATGAGTGTAGTGGTCGCGACAGATATGACTGGGGGAAAAGGATGCAAACACTCAGTATTTTGGACAATGAGTAGGTTGTTGGAGATTGTGCCATTGGTGATGCAGTTAGAGGTTTTGGATATGTCAAACATTAAGTACACTTGTAGGAACTCCTCTGCTTGATCCTGCTTGGATCGATTTTTTAGTATCGTGGGTCTTCTGGAGAACTTTCCCTTGGAATATGTATTAGCCTTGCCAAGGCCACATTCAGAACATTTGAGATATGCTAGGACTCGGGTGATGGGCAACATCCAGATGGCATATTCCTTTTTGAGCGAGTCTGGTTGCAAGAGGGTTTTCACGAGAAGGTTGCAAGGTGCTGGTAGGAAGCAGTGGTTACGGGTTATGCATTGAGGATGGCAGAGAAGCTCAGGGCTTTGTGAGACATGCTGATGCTGTTTAGGAGGGAGTCTCGGATGCTTTGGGTGCAGAGGAGAGACGAGGTGCAGACAAAGGTTGTTTACCTTGATCAGATTGAGGATTTCAGGAGTTGTAGGAGGAAGAGATGAATGTGATGCATGAACACAGTCACATCCTGTTGGAGGAAGACAAGAAGCACGGGAATGAGTGTAGTGGTCGTGACAGATATGACTGAGGGAAAAGGATGCAAACACTCAGTATTTTCATGCGGTGGCCAGCAGACACAGATGGCAGAACTTGATCCACTTGATCGAGGTGGACAATGAGTAGGTTGTTGGAGATTGTGCCATTGGTGATGCAGTGGCCTCGACCGTAGACCTTGGCCTCACCCCATCCACACCCTCGACCTCTCTTCTTTGATGAAAAAGCCCCCTCCTGGATCGCATGGATGCTACCTCTCTCTCTATCTCCATTTCTCCCTCAAAAATCATGTGGAGGGAGGTGAATCGAAAACATCGTTTAAAAGCTTGTTGTTTAGAAACCACATTGCAAGTTCTTCAAATACCATGAAGGAATCGATGAGATGGATCTGGCCGAGTTCGATACTCAATGCCGATACATTTTACTCACCATCGAGAATTTGTTTAGGGGAACACGGATGTCATACACGTAAAGAACACAATACGTTGATGTGGTACCCCCTTTGAGTGGTGGGAATCTTCTTTGATTGGCTTTGAGGTCTGACTCTTCCAACTGCTATACTACAAATTTGTTCAGGTTACATGCATCTCCTTTATGATGGGAGGTAATGTTCATCTCCCTCAAGGGGAGGTTACATGAGGTCATTACAAGGTGGGTCAATGACATGTGATATCTTTTACTTTCTCTCCCGCTCTCTTTTGTTCCAGGCTTGAGGCGAGGTCATGAAGGCTGTTGTGCTTGTAGGTAGCGGCTTCTCTTCTTGTTGTGGTGGAAGTTCACAACAGAGGTGAGGATGCTCTCGTTTCTCTCCTCTTTTTGGTGGAGGTCAACGACGAAGGAGAGAGCACATCCTTTCTCTTCTCATTCTACCTTCGCTCATTGCCATAATGGGCGGATCTTGGGAGAGGGAAGTTATCCAATCTCCTGCCCTCTTCTCAAGCGATGGCCGCTTTGTATACCTGGGTCTCATTGGGTCACGAGACATTAGTTTCTCTTCCACCATTAACGCACATGACGTCTCTCTCCTGTTTTTACTTGACACGCCCATTCTCCTGCTGTATACCATCAGACTTTATAGGGCTATTACTCTTCCTTGGTGTTGAGATACTCCTCGATCATAACCTTCCATTTGGAGGCCCAATTGCTTTGGATCTTAGCTCGGTCATTATGCTATCTCGGTCCCAACACCTGTTTGGCTTGGACTCTTGAGCTCTTTTTTTTGATGACATGGACCCTTGATCTCTGCTCTTGCTCTTTGTTTGTTGGAGCTGGGTCCTTTAGTGTGGACTCGTCCATTGCCTCCAGTGTGGCTCATTGATTTGTTTCTTTAGGTTACGAGAGGCACATTTCCATATCAAGGTAATTTCTTCCCTCATCAGGAATACTATAAGAACAAAAGGGCATAAAGATCTGATATCAACGATATTGATTGAAATGGAAAAAATTTTGTCCCTCCCGTTTTTATTCGGCAATATTTGCCAACACGATCTGTTTTATCATCAATATACCATGATACGCCAACTGGATGTCATGGAAAAAGGACATAGATGTGGTATCAATATCCAATGTCATAGCAATATGATATATTGGTCTATATATTGGTGATGTATCGCAGTAGTTAAATCCCCATGATGGCACCAAACAGTTGAAAATGTCTTGTTAGATTGTTCTTCAGATAGATATAGTGCCATCATCATGCAGGTGGCCCTGTATTTGCTGTTTGTTGGATCTTAATTCGGTAGGATTTAATGATGTTTGTAATGACTGACAAAAATGGTGTCTATTCCATGATATGCAGACAACGTTCTTGGATCCGCTAGATCTTGGAAGTCCATGGAAATGGAGATCCAATTATTGTTGGAGAAGCTATTGGATATCAATGATTCCATGAGTAGATGTGCTGCATCAGCATCACCAACTACATCAGTCTCTCAAAAGCTTGCTAGGCACCGGGATATACTTCATGAACTCACACAGGTGTAATTTTGGAGCTTGCCAATATTCTGCAACTGGTCCTTATGCACTACCAATTTTCTGCAAATTCTACTGCATCCTACACATTTTTATTTTCAACCTTGTCTCAATCACTAATTGTACAGTGTCATCCTTTCGTTTGGAATATGTATCTTTCTAGTGAAATAGTCAATTATGTTATCTCTGGTTTTTTTCCTGTCTGGAATAAGTCAGCTTGAAATGTAGAAATCAAACATGTTCTGAGCTGGTCGGTTATGAAACCTGCTTAGAAGAGAAATGGCGTGTAACTAAATGTAATCACAGTCTAGTTCTAGGGTATTAAACATGACTTTGATAGCCTAAATAGCAGGCTCGACAGCATATAGGATGACAAAACTTTTAATAATCGAGAATGAGTGGAGTGGAGACAAGAAATGTAAGGTGGAGTGGAAGCTAAAAATGTACTAAGCCTTCTCCCACTATAAGTAGGGTCGGCTACATGGATTCTTGCTCAAATCCATGTTGAAAGATTCGACTATTTTTTACGCTGGCCGTCGACTACCTAACGCAACCACTGCAAGAGTGGGATTTGAACCATGGTCTTTTGTGTGGTAGACACACTGTACTACCACTAGACCATTAAGTGGAGTGGAAGCTAAGGTCAAAATAAATATGGTTGACAGAGGGAAATGCTAACATGAAGTTCTTTCATGCTATGGCAAGTGGGAGATGATGACAGAATGAGATACACTTCATTTCTGTTGGGAGAAATCAGGTTCATAGTGTCCACGATGTTCTCAAGGTGGCAGTAATCCACTTCCACAAAATGAGTTGGAGAGATCACAATGGTTGATGGTGTTGGCAAAGACATGGTGCAGTCAGACATGCTCACTTGGGAGCATGCAGAGGGTCTCATACGACAATTCGGATCCTAGTTGGTCCATATTGCAGTCTATGATCTTAATACAGATGGGTCATTGGGTTCATGTTATGAAAAAACTAACCTCGAGATGGCCCTATTTAGCCTTGAGGCATGCGCCTCGGTATAGTCTAGTGAGACTTACGCCTCAGGTAGCTGGGGCGTAGCCTCGAGGCATTTTTGCCTTCTTGAAGGATTTTTTTTAATTATTTTAATAGTTTACGTGGTAATTTGTGAAACTTATAAATATCCACTTGTTTAGGATAATGATTATACAAGATAAATGTCTATATATGTATTTCTTTCATGCCCATAACTTTATATTTACTATTAATTGTGTCAAACTATTTCGGCAAACTCTTATTATTTCATAAATATCAAATCCAACAATACTCATAAACTTAACGAGCCTTGCAATGTATCAAGCAAAATGAAATGTATAGGGTTAACGATTTCTCATGCTGCCATATATTGTGTTAGACACGTAACATAAATTTCTTCAACATATATTTGATCGTACTTTTAATTATAACATTATTTCAAAGATTTGCTCGAAATGGATAGGATTCAAGGTTTCTCGTGTGGTCATATATTATATATTAAACACAAAACATAAAGTTCTTCGATGTCTATTTAATTGTACTTTTAATTACGATAATATTTCAAAGATAGATGTGCGTTGCTTAATTATTTCATAACATTTATAGACAATGAATTTCTCTTTGATTGGATGAAAATATGTAGAAAGGGATATGATGTCGTTTTATCTTTTATTTTGGGGTTCTCATATCTATTATTTCATCATATGATTTAGGGCTCGTTTGGTAACCGGGTTATCCTCGGGTTACCTCGGGTTAACCCGGTTTACCCCCTTCTTTTCTTAGGATGGAATTCTATCACAAATCATAGTGACATCACATCACATTCTTTATTCCAACCCTCCTCAACTCTCATAACCATCCCAAACAACTACTATTCCCATCAGGTTACCCCAGCCCAACCCGCCTCAGCCCAGCAACCAAACGAACCCATAGTGTTAAATATTATAGGGATTTTTACCCGACAGACCTTATAATCTTTGCCAATGACCTCTACGACCTTTGAAACATCGATATTCCTCCCTCGACCCCCTAAACTTGTTAACCCTTACCCTACAGACCTTCTGGTTAACCCCCATCCTCAAAAGTGACCGGATTCCGTTACTTTCTTTATTTTATATTAGGATTTTTGCATCCATAACCCCCTCAGTGCTCGTCCTCGAAGCCAGCGCCCAACCCCCCCGGCACTGTCGCCTCCCCTGCGCCGCCTACCTGCTCGAGTCCCCCGCGCTGCCTACCTGCTCAAAGCCCCCCCCGCTCGAAGCCTCCTGTTCCCCCTCTCCCACATCGCTCGAAGCCTCCCTCGGCCCCCCTCCCCCGTGCCGCTCGGAGTCCCCTGCTCCCCCTCCCCCACACCGCTCGAAGCCCCTCCTGCTCCCCCTCCCCCATGCTGCTCGAAGCCCCCTGCTCCCTCCCCCATGTCGATCGTCCCACCGCCAATAACCTCCACCTCCTCCAGGTCGACTCCCCACCCCACACCACAAACTCCCCGCACGTCCCGTTCAGATGGTCGATCTGGTCCGATGTTGCCCTCCGCCCCTATCCCTCCCTGCCCTCTGCCCCTATCCCTCCCTGCCCTCCGCCCCTGGCCCTCCTTCGAATTTGGCCATGGGAACGATGGTCTCAGCATCATCGGTGACGAGATTGTCCAGCACGGAGACGACCTCGATGGCGTTGATGAAGACGAAGGGGAGGAAATGGAGGCGGAGAAAGTGGCGGTCCGGCTGCTTGACGAGGAAGGAGTAGGAGGAAGGAGAGAGAAGAAGAAAGGAAGGAGAGTAAAAGAGAACCTACCATTGGATTTGCTAGGGCTAGATTAACTCAACTTAAACCCAAACTAGTTAACTCAAAAAGTCTCAAATTAACGACAGGATCTATAGGGTAAGACGAAGCAAGTTTAGGGGGTCGAGGGAGGAATATCGATGTTTCAAAGGTCGTAGAGGTCATTGACAAAGATTATAGGGTCTGCTGGGTAAAAATCCCAATATTATATGTTTTGCTGAGAACACATAATCACACTGACATCTATATATAAAACTATAGTTTAATGCATATTTGTCTCTATAAACTGAGGCTAATACATCGTCCGCCTCGAGGCTGCGCCTCGTCTCGATTATAAGGAAAACATCTCGTTCCGCATTTCATTTTTTCAAACCTTGGCTGGGTTCAGACGAGTTTCCCGTTTTCAAGGAGTTCTAGGATGTGGTAGATCAATATGTTCTGGATTTGATTAATGATTGTAGAACATGCAACTATGGATTTGATAAACCTAGTATGACGCTCCTCATTCTATTAACCAAGACCGAGCGAGCGATGGTGCGAGCGAGAGGCGGAGCGAGCGTGCTAGGCGGTGCGAGCGTTCAAGGCGGTGACGAGCGTCAGGCAGAGCGCGCGAGAGGCGGAGCGAGCGTGCATGGCGGTGGCGCACGACAGGCGGAGCGTGCGCGAGGCGGTGCGCGCGTGCATGGGGCCGCGAACATGCATGGTGGAAGCGTTCGGTGGCGTTCCGCTTTCGACAGCGGAGTGAGCGTGCACGACGGAGGTTCTCTAACGGAGACCGCAAGATGGGAGAGGGTGGTTCGCGACAAGGGGAAGGCTGTCGTCACTCACAAAGAAGGTAGTCGCGGTGCATTCACTTCGACTGGCGCTGCGAGAAAGGAGCAGGATGAATGGCTGGAGGTTACTCATAGGAAGCCTGGCCCCATGTGCTTCCGGTGCGACGACAGAGGGCACTTTGCCTCCTTCTGTCATCTCCCACCAAGGTGCTTTGGTTGTGGGAAGGTTGGTCATCGCCAGGCCACCTGCTCGTCGCGCCTCTTGGCGGCCACTTCGGCGACCACTTCAAGTAGGGCCTCTTCCCTTGCCGGTCGGTGGACTGGGAACTCTAATACTACTCGCCAAGGTGGTCCTTCCTTCGCGGAAGTGGTTAAGCTTGGCGTCGGGGGCGTTCATACGACGAACTCCTCAGCTCGTTCTCAGGAGGGAGGGGAGGCGGTTCCTCCAAAACCCTGGAGAAAAGCTAAGTGCACAACGTCATCGTCGTCCTCGCATGCTGCGATCGGATACACAACTAAAGGAGGTATCGACCTGTACGTAATCAACTCGCACCTGTCCGGGTTCTTTGGGGCACATTTTACAGGAGACGTGGTGATGGTGGGAGACCGAAGATGCTGTGTCCGGGGCCTAACCGAACTTCAGAGGGAGCGCCTCATCCTCAATGGGGACGTAGGCGATATTTGTTGGAGACGTCTACGCTACGCTGATGGTTCCTGCGAGAAGCTCGAGGTGTGCTTGGCAAAGGTTAAAGGTGTTCCTTTCTTGTCCCGGTCCGTCGAATGCCTGCGGAAGGCCCTGGGCCAGTGGGGTCGTGTTCGTGAAGTGCTTGATGATGGCCTTAGACCGGGTACCGCGGTCGATTTTACGACCATTTTGATAGAATGCTCCTCGTCCTTCCTTGATGACGTTGGCGATAGGAGCTGCTTTTCCGAGATGAAGGTCGGCGGCTTCGCCTTTCAGATCGAGATGACGATCGACTCCCCACCGCCTCCTCCTCCTCCGACGATCGCGAGGACGACGTCAGCTGAGGAGGCTTGGGACGCCTTGGTTGTGGAGACGGCGGTTGGTTTTCCGAGACGCCCCTTGAGTGAAGAGTTACGTCTCAACCGTAACATGCGGCGGCCCCTGAACTTCTAAGAAAGATTTCCCCTGGCTCCATCATCTTTCCTTTTGCATGGCAATGTGGACGGTCCCTCGGTGGGCCCGCCTTCTGAACTGGCGCTTGGGACGTTCGTCGTTTCCACTTTGGACGAGGGGTTCCACCCATTTGACCCGTTTGCGTTCCCTCTACTGCGGACTTGGTTCGCCCCGGAGTCGGGCATCGGAAAGGAGATCCTTTTACCCGAATCAGCGGGGGGTGAGTCGTTTGGTCCGTCCCACCCTCCCCCTTTTTACCGTGCTAGCCAGTTCCTTTGGGGTGGGCGGATGCGCCTCACGTGACAACTTTTGTGGAGCCCGTGCAGCCTCTGTCCGAGGTTAGGCCTCGGTCTCCAACCATCTCGTATACGGCGGCTTCACCGACCGAGTCTTCTGTTCAATTGTCCTCCTTCCCGGAGGATCACTCTGACCAGCTCCACGTGGGAGAGACCAGTATGGGAAGAAGCGCGAAGCGCTACCGCAGAAGGAACAGAGCCAAGGCAGCCAGACCCTCAACCCAGCCGGTTTCATCGTTCAAGCTCCTTGTGGCGGAGGCGGCCGATGTCTTGCATCTTAGGGGGAGCGACGAAGGTGCCAAATGAAGGATTTATCCTGGAACGTGAGAGGGCTGGGAGATCAGGACAAAAGAAGGATGGTGGGCGCTCGGTTACTTGATTGGGGCTGCGACATTGTGCTCCTTCAGGAAACGAAGCTCCACGGCCTGACGGAGCAAGATTGGAAGGGGTTTGGTGCTGGAGAGATAGATTAGTACAGATCCTTGGAGGGGACGAGATCCTCAGGTGGGATGATTGTGGCCTGGTGGTCCTCGAGGTGGGCCTTCAACTCTTTCTCTCGCAGGCGGCATATCTTAACGGTGGTCTTGGACAAGACTAGATCCGATCTTCGGATTGCGGTCTCGTGCGCATACGGTCCTTGTGACGCGGGCTTACGCATGCAGTTGTGGGAAGACCTGATGGCGGCGGCTTCTTCTGTGCGTGGGATCCCCTGGCTGGTGGGGGGGGGATTTCAATGTTACTCTCTTTTCTTCGGATAGGCCTGGCGATAGGGGCGGTAAGGATCTGGGTTCCTCCTCTTTCGCGGACACCATTGACTCGCTTGGCCTCGAGGTTCTGGACGCCATGGGTATCGGCTATACTTGGAGAAATGCTCGGTCCCCATTGCGGCTGGACCGCTTCCTGGCATCGTAGGAGGCCGGCGAAAAATTTCCTTTGGCAACCGTGGAGGCGAAGCCTAGGGTGTGCTCGGATCACAACCCCATTCTGTGGTGGTCGGGTGAGCGCCCTAGTCGGCACGGCTATTTCCAACTACTTCAAGCTTATGACTTCTACTGTTCTACATCTATTCCTAAAAGATGGAGATGGCGGGGTCGGAGGACCAGGTCGGTGGCTGATGCCGCCTGCGAGAGCTTGACTCGCGATGCCTCCCTGGAGGAGCTGCGTGACGCTGTGTGGGACCTCAACGATGACGCGTCTCCTGGCCCTGATGGTTTCCCGGTCTCCTTCTATAAGGATTTTTGGGACACTATTGTGCCAGAAGTTCTGGAGGTTGTGAAGGAGTTCTGTTCTGGTAACGAGGGCTTTGATAGAGTCAATCGCGCACACCTTGTTCTTATTCCGAAGTCGGCCGCAGCCTCTTCGATCGGGGATTTCAGGCCCATTGCTGTATCCAATGCTATTTACCTTATCACGGCAAAGGTCTTCGCCTGTAGGCTGAATATTATTCTCGGAGACCTCATCTCTCCGGCTCATGCGGCCTTAATCCCGGGACGTCAGATCTCTGATTGCGTCTCCCTCGCGTCTGAAATTATTGCCGATTGGCGGAGGAGCGGCACTAGCGGCATTCTTTGGAAGGTGGACTTCTCCAAGGCGTACGATACTCTTGATTGGAGATTCCTTTGGAGCGTGCTCAAGAGAAAGGGCTTCCCCGACATCTGGATCACTTGGATGCGACGGTGCATATCTACGGTGTCGTTTTCGGTGTTGGTCAACGGGAGCCCGGAGGGGGGCTGGATTCAACCTCGCAGGGGAGTTCGCCAGGGGTGTCCCCTCGCACCTATGCTGTTCATCCTTGCAGTTGACGTTCTTTCTGACATGGCGGAGGGGGTTGCGGCACACAGGCTGACTAGGGGCTTCTTGAAGGAGGGGCTGGAGGTCCCGATCGCGCAATAAGCTGATGATACGCTTTTCTTCATCGAGGGGGGCATTGAGGAGGCTACCGACATGGCAATGACGCTCAAGATTTTCTCGGAATTATCGGGCCTAACGAAGAACAACTCGAAGTCGGTGTTCATCCCCTTTGGGCAGGCGGAGCTTGTTTCGGCTACCCTGGAGGCGGTGTTGGGTTCGGGCAGATCCTCTCTTCCCCTTGATTACCTTGGCACCCCTCTATCGCTGGGGCATACGCGGATTCGGGACTGGTTGCGGGTGGCGGAAAAGATCGAGGCGAAGCTTGCGGGTTGGAAGGCTGCGGTCCTCTCGAGGGGGGGTCGGCTGGTGCTCTTGAAGTCCGTCCTCTCCTCCATTCCTATCTTCCTCCTCTCCAATCGTAAGATGCCTAAAGGTCTGCGGGTGCGGCTGGAGAAACGGATGCGGGCTTTCTTATGGGCCAGCGGTACAGCCGGCTCTAGGGGGATTCATTTGGTGGGTTGGAAGGAGATCTTGCGCCAGAAGGTCGACGGGGGCTTGGGGGTAAAATCCCTTGAGCAAATGAACGAGGCTCTTTTGCTAAAGTAGGCTAGCAGAATTTGGGGCCCGGGGAATGACTTGGTGTGCACTACGATTCGAAAAATCTACGTCTCCGGTGTCCCCTTCCGATAGTTTTCACCAACGGCTCCCCCACCCCTTTTTGGCGCAATGTGGTGAAGGTCTTTGTGAGCAACCTCGCCCTCTTTAGGCCTGTTCTCGGTCGGGGGGACGCCTTCGCGTTTTGGTCTGATGATTGGTCTGGGGGTGGGGCGCTGCGCTTTCGCTTTCCCAGGCTGTTTGCGATTGCAGGTGATAAGACTTGCTCGGTTGGCTCTTGCTGGAGCGACGGCCTCTGGTGCCCCATCTTCGCGGCTTCCCTCTCTGATCAAAGGTTCGACGAATTCTTGGCGTTGCTGGATTCCATTCGGGAGGTGTGTCCGCCTGGCGAAGGCAGGGACCACTGGGCGTGGAAGGATGGTAGCTTCTCAGTGAGAGGAGCCTATGGTGCAATCTCTAGACCTCCCCCGGCTGGCTCGGAGCTGCTCTCCAGGGACTGCTCGCTGATCTGGGGTCTGAAGCTTCCAGAGCGGATTGGCTTGTTTCTGTGGCTCCTTAGACGTAAGCGTCTGATGACAAGGGATAGATGCATGAGGATGCTGGGGGTTATTTCGGATAGGTGCCTTCTTTGCAACGCGGCGATTGAATCGATAGAGCACTTGTTTTTTTCGTGCTCCATGGTTTCTTAGATCTGGCTGGAGTTGGTACCGCCTTGGTGCAACAGGGATGACTTCCAATCTTTTTGGGATTCGGCACACGAGAACATTCATAGACCGCGGGGGGAGCGGATCACCCCCATGGCCATTCTCTGGGCGGTCTGGCGGGGAAGAAACGATCTCCTTTTTTCGGGTCAACGTTTTACAAAGAAAATGTGTGTGTGCTTGTTAATCGGTTACTTTTCGATTGGAATCTGTAACGGGTGGATTGTGATGCTGTTTTTGACCCGTATGTCCGTGTTTTTTTTCTTTTTGGTGTTTAATATATTTTGGGGCAGACACCACTGAGTGTTTCCCCCTCCCTTTTAGACTTCAAAAAAATTCTATTAACCAAGACTCCTCATTCTCTAACCAAAAGTTGGTGGAGCAGACATATGATTTAAGACCCATCACTTCCTCCAATGCTATTTATCTTATTGTGGTAAAGCTAACTGTCCTCAATTAAATTTTTCGAATATCATCTCTCCCATGCAAATGGTATTTGTATACTTGCTAGACTTATGATGGATAACTGAGTATTGACTAATGGGATTATTGCATATTAGAAATGGCGACGGGTTAAATGTTTCTTATGTGAGGTCGATTTTTAAAATCTTATGATTTTGTGTAATAGAGATTTTTTTTCAACCTCTCTCCTACAAAGAGGTTTTCCAAGTTTATAGATCTTGCTTGGATGAAGAGGTGCGCCAAGACGACATCCTACTCAATGCAGATGACTGAACATGCAGGGGGGTGTCAGCATCAACGTGGGCTATGTCGTGTTGTCCCTTCATCATCTTCTATTCATCATCGTGGTAGATTTATCGATGGTCACAATTTCAGAGTGCATGTTGGATATGTGTTGGTTATCAGGGTATAAATCTTTGCATTCTAATGTTGCAGCGTGTCACGATACAATTATTTTTATAAAACGGGCTGCGAATGAAGTTAAAGGGATTCAACAATGGTAGATTTTTTTATGGAAATTTAGGACTTAAAGTCAACCAGTTCATGTCAGCCTATGTACCTTTCGTCATGCCTTTGGAGGAGAATGCATGTGGTCATATTCTGTACACTCCACTTATGAACTTGTCGTTCAAGAATCTAGGTCTGCCATCGGCCCTGTGGGAACCTTGAATACAAGCTCGCTAGCTGGAAGGCATCCTTCATATGTAAAGGAGTCTTATTGTGTTTTTTAAGGGGCTCATATTTGCGATACATATGTTTTTTTATCTCTACTCATGTGTTCCCAACGAGTATCTTTACTCATGTGTTCCCAACGAGGGTATGCTAGCAACTAGAGTCTATTATACCACATCCTTTCTGGTCCAGCTCGAGGAGGGAGAACAATGAGATCCACTTGGTTGACTAGGCATCTGTGTCTCGACCTATGGAGGAGGGTGGTCTAGGAATCTGATGTTGAAAGAGATGAACAAGGCTCTCCTAACAAAGTGCTCATTAAGGATCTTGGGAGAGACTAATAAGTCATGTTATGCAGTATAATCCATAATAGTTTAGGGTTACCCATGGGCAAGACACTACGACTGGCTCAGTCTGTTCGGGACCTATTCAGTTGTGCAAGAGGTGGCTCCTCATTTGAGGCTGATGATGGGAGATGGGCACCTATTTATATTTTGGAAGGATAAGCAGTTAGAGGATGTGTCTTTATGTGATCGCATCACAAAGCTATTCATGTTAACGAACAATCCGGATTTGAATGTAGAAGAGGCATGGATTATAGTACTTGGGCTCCAACGTGATTGCTGGCTTTTCTGAATAGGGATTGATTTCATAAGGATGTTGACGACTGTGATCTTTGGACCTGAGCAAATGGTGATTTCTCTACCAAGAAGGAATATAGAACTTTATCTGACCTAATAGTTTTTAACCTTGAAGACATGGCATGAGACCACTGACTCATTTGGGCTTTGAAGTTTCCACTGAAGATGCAGGTCTTTGTTTGACTTTTGAGAAGGGATTGATGATGACGAAAGTGCATAAGGTTGGGATCTTCCTTGATGCTGAGGTAGGCTGCCCAAGGTGCTCCCTGACTTTTTACGTTTTGGACCAACTCTTCTTTACATGCATTCATTCTAGGAGAGTGTGGAGCTTGGCTGTGATTGGCTGGTTGGATTCAACGTGTGCAACTACATTCTAGGAATTGCTCGGGGAGGTTAGGTTCCATTATCATCAGGAGTATATGAAATCTTTGACTTTTGTTTGGGCTTTATGGATGGCGTGGAACATGTGATCTTTTTGAAGGAGAGATTTTATGAGGACGCATTAAATATGCTTATACTCTGCTTGAGTCTTGGCTTTTGCGAAATTTTTGTTGGCTTTTAATATATAGCAGATGTGTGCATCATTATGGATGCCCACCCTCTTTTCCTAAAAAATCTCTAATGCGAAAGTCAACAATAATTAGATTTTGTTGGAGTCTTTGGTTGTGCGCCACTTATATTGTAGATGAGTAAATGGATCTCTCTAGGAACCATTTACCCTATCCAAGTCTTTAGTCCAACATCTACCAGTTGGGAGATGTGGAGACTCAGTGGGGGCTATAAATAGACCCCCATACCCATTGTATTCAGATTAGAAAAAGCAATGAAGCTTATAGCCCTTTGAGGCCTTTTCCCATGGTTTCATCCCACTCCTTAGGGAGTAGAGTTCCACGTAAAATCTTGGTGTTCCAAGTTTATCTTTCTGTTCTTTATGCTCTGTTTATCATTTTCACTTCCGCATTCATATTTTCTAACATGGTATCAGAGCGGGTTCAATTCTCGAGAATTTATGTTCATTATTTGTTTATTTGAGATTCGATTATCAGTTTCATTGCTGATTGTTCGCGAAGATCATTATTCTCTTCAAGATTCAATTTCTATGGCTCTTAGAAACCCTAATTTCTGGATGATTATGATTATGTAGCCACACATGCATCTATTCATCCAAGATTGGTTCCAGCCTGATCGAGATCAACTCTAGGGTTCTTGATGGAACCCTAATCCTCCTGGCCCCGTGCATCTCTAGATCTAGCCGTCAGGGCTAGTAGCTCCTCCAGGAGGGCTAGCGACTCCTCCATAGATCAAAGGGCTCCATGCCTCTGGGCTTTGCACCGCTCCACTACCGCACGTGGGAGCCTCCTGTAAGCCCTAGCTAATCGAAGCGGATGAGGCTGTGGAGCCTCAGTCCTCCAATCGAAGCAGCAACAATATATGAAGGCGACGAGGGCTCCAGGCGGCGCTCCGACGATGCTCCATCTCCCGTACGAGTCATTAGGCGGAGCCCTAGCCGCTCACAGATGGCATCCTCATTTTCTCGAATGGCGCCTCCCCGGTCGATGCATCCTCAGTTGGCGGCCCCAGTCCAGACGCACAACTCACACATAGCCTCGACGACGGTCCATGTGCGAGGCCACACACCTCCTGTTGGCAGACCTAGTTCAGGCCAGAACCTTGCGCAGACCTCGCTAATGGCTTCAAGCGGAGGACTTCTCTCCATGGTTCTCCATGGCGACGCTCTTCATATCAGGCGGCAACGACATCACCATCAAGCTACTGCTCCCTCCGATTGAGTCACAGGCAGGCTCAGGCAGGCGGTGTTGCACTCCCAGCAATTCTCCACGTCTAGTCCAAAGGCCTCCGCATGCCTCCAGGAGCGAGAGGACTTCCACACTCACCGCACCTCACCCAGGCATCGCCCCCTCCACGCGAGGTGCTCATCTCCCCACGACGACACACGATCCAAGGGCTCCATCGCGAGCCCTAACCCTTGCAGGCAATATAATTCGATCGTGGGGCACTCTTGAGAAAGGGGAACCCTAAATAGGGTTTTGCCTCCAAAATTGAGTGGCATAATATTTTAAAAAAATCAATTCCAGCACAATTGGACTGTACTTTGTAAAAAAAGGGAGGGGGGAGAGAAGGCCCAAGCGGGCCACCTGTTAAAAAAACAAGAAGAGGCCGCAAGTTAAAAAAAGAAAAGGGAGGATATGTTTGCAAAAAAGAGGAAAAAGAAAACATGATTTGAAAAAAAAGGGGCGCGTACAATAAAAATGTACACAAAAGGAAAAAATTAAAAAAAGAGAAAAATCCCTAAAAAATGAACGACTTGTTAAAAAAATGCATGATTCAGGTTTTCCCTCATTTTATTGTCTTCTCCCAACATAGTCAATGTCATGTATTCCAACTAGTATGGGGGAAAGGGGAGTATGGTGTAGAGTCACAGGTCGGTTCCAGATTCAAATGTCAGATTCCAGACCAGCCATATTTTTCAGACTCTATAGTTCAGATATTTAGACTCGACGTCAGATGTTTTCGAGTCTTCAATTTCAGACCCGCACATGTATGCCGTCTTTTTAGATGTGCACATGTTTGCCATTATTTGTCGTGGTCTCCCTCATTCTTGTTTTCAGCCAGGGTTTTCATATGATCCATAGGGACTCTAGAGTAGAGTATTATTCCCTATGCATGTTGGCTAGGGTTTTCATGTAGTTTCATAGGGACTCCAGAGTAGAGTACCATTCCCTATGCCAAATGGGAGAGACCCAGTTCTCCGATGAGGAGTCTTTTTCAGACTCCATTCTCCAACGATCGTAGACTCCGACGAGGATTGCACTCTACGACTCTTTTCAGTTCAACCCTTTCAGAGATGGAACAGTTGTCCACATGCTGTGGCTGGTCAGAGTACTCCGATGAGGAGACTCATTTCAGTTGCAGTGACTCTGACAGGTGCAGTACAGAGTACATGCTCTCCGACGAGAAGATTCAATTGACTCACACTCCAGCCCGTTCGTCCTCCTCACTTGAACGGTATGAGAAACAACATCCTCGACAGCAACCGATAGTTGTACGCGTTGAGTTGATATTGTGTGTAGTGTCTTGTAGCGTGAGTTAGGATTTCTTTCTGTTTGTCCAACATTGCATGCTCCAGCTTGTGGGGTAGTGTTGGAGTCTTTAGTTATGCGCCAGTTATATTGTAGACGAAGACTCAGTAAGGGCTATATATAGAAGACCCCCACACCCATTGTATTCAAATGAGAAAAAGCAATGAAGCATATGACCCTTTAAGGTATCCTCCCGTGGTTTTATTGAGTCAACTGAATCTCCTCGTCGGAGAGCATGTGCTCTGTACTGCGCCTGTTAGAGTCACTGCAACTGAAATGAGTCTCCTCATCGGAGTACTCTGGCCCACCACAACATATGAACAACTGCTCCATCTCTGAAAGGGCCGAACTGAAAAGGCTGTGGAGTGCAATCCTCGTTGGAGTCCACGGTCGCTGAAGAATGGAGCCTGAAAAAGTCTCATCGTCGAAGAACTAGGTCTCTCCCATCTGACACAGAGAATGGTACTCTACTTTGAAGTCCCTATGTAACCACATGAAAACACTACCCAACATGGCATAGGGAATGGTACTTTACTCTGGAGTCCCTATGGAACACATGAAAACTCTGGTCGAAACAACAAGAATGATGGGGATCACAAACAAAGATGGCATACATGTGCACATCTGAAAAGAACAATGCATACATGTGCATGCCTGAATATGAAGACTCGGAACCAACTGACCTCGAGTCTGAATATATGAATTGTGTTGGAGTATTTGGTAGTGCACCTATTCAGTTGTAGCAGGGTAAATGGATCCTGGAGAAGATCCATTTACCCCATCCTGTGTTTAGTCCCATACCGCCCAATGGTGGGACTTGGAGGCTCTGGGAAGGCTATATAAGGAGCCCCAGACCTCTTGTACTCATTGAGAAAGTCAATAGAAAAACACGCCCCTTTGAGGGCTTCTCCCGTGGTTTTATCCCGCTCCTCACGGAGTAGGGTTCCATGTTAAAATCCGCGTTCTTATTTTGTTCTTTATCTTTTCCATGTTCGCTTCCGCATTCTTCATATTTTATAACATGGTATCAGAGCGGGTTCGTTTCTCGAGGATTTCCTGTTCTTTAATTTTTCGAGATTCGATTGTATTGATTGATATTCTTGAAGATCATTTATATTTCAAGTTCTGGGATTTTTTTACGGGTTTTGAAACCCTAATCTTCCGTTCGAGTATTGTATTGTTGAAATTCTAGAAAACTTTCGTTCAAGTATTGTTCATGATCAAAGTCATGATACTGGGCTTCACGAGAAAAGCCCCTCCCAACTTCATCGCATCCAGCGACAATACCCAGGCGCAATAGAAACTGATGAAAAGGGGGAGGTCCCTGACGAAAAGAATCCAAGGCGCATTCTGCACAGCTCCAGTCCCAAGGCAGTGATGCCGCCTCCGCCTCCCAGCATTGACCCTGCCGCGCGCCACCTTTCCCCGCGCGACCTCCTCAAGACCCCTCCGCACGCTGCTCCGATCTGTCGTGCTTCCAGGCGCAGAAGGCGTCGCACGATCCCATCGCGCAACCCTCATTCGTCAATGGCGCTGCCAGAGGGGGACTCCACCGCCCGAGTGCTCCAACCCCGCGCCCCAAGCCCCCAGTCCTGAGTCGCTGCTGTGTGCAGGCATCGCGCTCCCAGGCGCCTGCGCAGCGTACCACGACCCCCTCCAGCGATGCGGCTCCCTCCAGTGATGTGCACGCCCAGATCTAGGACACCATCGCGCGCGTGATGACCTCTTGGCGGCACTGCTCCTCCGTGCGCGAAGTCCCCGCAACCCTCCATCTCCGTTTCGTTGGCGGCTGCGGCATTTCACCAAGGGGGTTCCCGTGGGTAGGAACCCTAGGGGTACCGAGAGTTATAAAAAAAAGGAGGGGACGTGTTATTTAATGTTGGGCCCAGGGATCTCTTAGAAAAAAAGAAGGGGGGCCGAATTTTTTGGGGGGGGGGGCGTCATGATGATTATGAGGTCAATGAGGGCCATTAAAAAAATGATGGGGGCATGTTCGGATTGTTTCGGCCCAAGTGGGCTGATCCAAAAAAAAGAGAGAGATGCGTTATCAAAAAAAAGGGAGAAAAATATTGTTGAAAGGAAAAATGGGCGTACAAAAAAAAACCGTACGCAATTTTTTGAAGCCGGGAAAAAAAGAGTGAAACGGCTTAAAAAAAAGGAAGAAGAAAAGCCGAAAAAAAATGTCAACGGCTTAAAAAAATGTGTTTCAAAAAAAATTCGAGAAAAATGTGACGGCTTATTTTTTTAAAAAAATGATGAAAGCCGCAAAATTCATGTTTTGTTTTATCCCCTTCTATCTTGTCTTCTCCCAACTTTGTCGACGTTCATTTTCCGACAAGTATGGGAGAAAGGGGGAGTATGTGTAGAGTCACATGCAAGTTTGTCAGATTTTCCAGATTCTCCAGACTTCAGATTACAGGTCATTCTGATTTCAGACTCTACGGTTCAGATCTAGTTTCAGACTCGGCATTTCCGAGTCTCCAGTTTCAGACACGCACGAGTGTGCGGTCATTTTCAGATGAGCATATGTTGCCATCATCAGTTCGACGTCCCCATCATTCTTGTTGTTGTTCGGCCAGAGTTTTCATGTGAGCCATAGGGACTCCAGAGCAGAGGACCATTCTCTATGCCATGTTGGCAAGGGTTTTCATGTGGTATCATAGGTACACTAGAGCAGTGCACCATTCTCTGAGCCAGATGGGAGAGACCCAGTTCTCCGACGAGGAGACTTCAGGTGCAGTTTCAGACTCGATGGTCAGATTCCGAGTCTTCAGTTGACTCACACTCCAGCCCATTCGTCCTCCTCACCTGCATGGCATGAGAAGCAACGTCCTCGACTGCAGCATGTGCGCGTTGGGTTTATTTTGTCCGTAGTGTCATGTAGCGTGAGTTGAGTTTCTTTCTGTTTGTTTGTCCAAGCTGAGCATTGCATGCTCCAGCTTCAGGGGGAGTGTTGGAGTATTTGGTAGTGCACCTATTCAGTTGTAGCAGGGTAAATGGATCCTGGAGAAGATCCATTTACCCCATCCTGTGTTTAGTCCCATACCGCCCAATGGTGGGACTTGGAGGCTCTGGGAAGGCTATATAAGGAGCCCCAGACCTCCTGTACTCATTGAGAAAGTGCAATACAAAACACGCCCCTTTGAGGGCTTCTCCCGTGGTTTCATCCCGCTCCTCACTGAGTAGGGTTCCACGTTAAAATCCGCATTCTTATTTTGTTCTTTATCTTTTCCATGTTCGCTTCCGCATTCTTCATATTTTATAACAGTACTGTCTAAAAACTAGCTGGTCTGGATAATCTGTATCTGAAGAGGACCTCTGACTCTACACAATACCGCCCCCCTTTCTCCCATACTAGTCGGAATACATGACATTGACTATGTTGGGAGAAGACAATAAAATGGGAAAAAACAAGAAATAAAATAAGCCGTATCATTTTTCTCGGCTTTTCTTCTCACACATTTTTTTGAAAACACATTTTTTAAGCCATTTCAACATTTTTTTCGGCTTTTCCTCTTCTTTTTTCTTGTAATTTTTTATCTTGCACACGACTTTTTTTTGTACACGCCTCTTTTTTAAAAAATACAATTTTAAATAAGCCGTTAATTTTTTTTACGGCTGGGCCTCCCCTTTCCTTTTCCTTCTTTCATTTTTTTAATAACGACCTATCTTTGGGCATACCCATCTTTGGCCCAAGGGGGAACCCTCTTTGAATCGTTCATCCCCCGATAGGGATCCTTGCTCATCGCGTGCCGCCTAGGAGAGGAGGGGGCGGGGGGGGGGGGATCACCGCCGCTTGGAGCCGATTTGAGAAGGGAGGTGTTGCCTGAGGCTGGAGCGACTCGTGGAGAGGCTCGAGCACGCGATGCTGTTGTGAGAGTCAGTCTGGACCCATACCCTTGCGCCTTGTTGTGCTGCTGGAGGTCCTTTCTCTTTGAGACCTGACCGCGCAAGGTCGCACAAGCTAATGTGCGTTGCCTACTGCAAAAGATGCGGCTTTCATATGGTGTTGTGGCACCGCTGCGACTGTCTGGATGTGGTGGCAGCTGCCTAGAGAAGCCTCGGCAGGAAAGGGCTATCTGGAGCGCGAGAGAAGATGCTGCCTCGTGTGGTTGCCGTCTGGAGGTCATCTTGTATCAGGCTAGATAAGTGTTACGCTTAGAAGGAGGTGCGCGAGAGGGGCTGGAGGCGCCTGGGGAATTGCCTGAGGGAGAACAAGAGCATGGCAATTTAGGGTTTCGTTAAGATGATCCCCAGGAATTAGGGTTTCAAATCGAAATCCTAGAACATAATCATGAACTCAATCACAAATAAAAATTCAAAATAATATTCTTCATGAACAAATTCCAAGAACAGAAAATTCAAAACGAATTTCGAATAATGATATAAGAACTTGAAATCCTCGAGAATCGACCTGCTCTGATACCGTGTTAGAAAATAGGAATGCTGAAGCGTATCAGAGAAATAAAGATAAAACAAGAGTAAACATCGGGATTTAACGTGGGACCCTTCTCCCTAAGGAGCGGGATGAAACCACAGGAGAAGGTCTCAAAAGGTCATATGCTTCATTGCTTTTTCTCACTGGATACAATTGGTGAGGGGCTTCTTATATAGCCCTCACAGAGTCTCCACATCCAACAACTGGTATATGTGGGACTAAACTCATGGATGTGGTAAATGGATCCTGGAGGGATCCATTTACCCATGTCCCTCATAAGTGACGCATACAACAAATACTCCAATTGTTATAGGCGTCAATTATGTGGGAGATGGGTAAATGGATCTCTCCAGGATCCATTTACCCCATCCAGTTGTTTAATCTCACATCTATCAGTTGTGGGATGTGGAACTCAGTGAAGGCTATATAAGAAACCCCACGCCATCTGTATCCAGTGAAAAATGCAATAGACTATCAACCCTTTGAGGCGTTCTCCCGTGGTTTCATCCCGCTCCTTAGGGATTAAGGTTCCACGTTAAATCCCTATGTTCATAATGTTTTATCTAGTTCTCCGACATTTGCTTCGACCTTCTTATTTTCTAACAAATCTTATAAAGGATAATGATGGTGGGACTTCATCTTGTGTAAGGATCCAGTTTGGGAAGATCGACTATCTTGACATCAACACCGGTTAACATCAAGGTTAAGCTTTAAGTCCATTCCTTCTTACTTTAATTATGGATGAGTTGACTAGTCCCATTCAAGATGTATAATGTCGATGATATTATGTTGGTTAATGAGTCTAGAGATGGAGTAAATAAGAAGCTTGAGTCTTTGAGACAAGCCCTAGATACTAAAGGATTTCATATAAGTAGGGCTACGACGGAATTTATGAATGCACATTTGATGGAAGCAGTGGTGAAGGAATTGAGGTGAATATTAGAGAAAATAACATTCAAAAGAAAGAATTCTTATAGATACTTGGGATCTATTTTGCAACATGATGAGCAAATTGATGGAGATGTTACTCATAGAATAAATGCAGGTTGGCTAAAATTGAGAGGAGCATCTACTGTTCTTTGTGATGGAAGAATCCTTTGAAATTTATAGGACACTATTGTAAAGAAGGCATAAAACCTGCTATGCTCTATGGATCTGAATGTTGCTTGTGAATCGTAGACACGTGATGGATGCATGGTTATACATGCAAAGATCAGATTCAGAACGATATTATCAGAAGGAAAGTTGTAGTTCCAATAGAGGACAAAATAAGGGAGAACCACTTAAGGTGGTTTGGTCATTTGCAAAGGAAATCGGGTGATGCACCAGTTAGAAGATGCGTGATTTGGGATGTTGAGCCTATTGAGAGAGGGCGAGGAAGGTCTAACAAGTGTTGGAAGAATACTATTTGGAGGGATCTTGGTTATTTGGATCTAAGCATGATAATAACCCAATATTGATCCGAATGGTGGCAAAGAATCCATGTAACCGACCCTAGAGCTTTGTTGTTGTAGAAAATGATTCAAAATGTATTGGAAGAAAGTTCTCTATTGACACCATAATTTCATTTATCCTAATACAAATACGTAGGTATGTATGCTTGTGTATATAATCCATAATCGAACTTGAATATTCATCGAACAAATGCATGCTATATTCATGTTCATTTTGTTAAGTTTATCAAATTTAAATGTGAAGTTCATGTTTATTTTGTTTAGCAATGAATGTATATTTTTCGAACTATTATGGAACGAACTCTAAATGAACATGTTTAGTTCAGTTGGTAGCCGAACTTCCAACAGGAATTCCGTTGGGCCATAGTAAAATCTCTTAAAACAGATAGATCCATTATTGCAGACGTGCTATTGATTGCAATATAACGAGGGATACGATGAAGAGTGTAGAATCTTACCTTTAAAATGAGCAGTGAGTTTGGAGCAACAGTTGATGAGGAGCCATATCCATAGTGGTCAGACGTATGCACCCACGAGAAATAGGTGACGTGACGGTACATAATGCAATTCCTCCTATGGTAGATCTGAAGCAGAGGTGGTGTCATGTACAAAATGAATGAAGTAGTTGGACTGCTCAAAGGTCATGAACACAAATAAAGTTACGAGTAATAGAATTATAGAATTGATACCCGTTTTGGATATTAAAATACCCCATAAAGACTCATTTGATTGCATGAGTAGAATGCGTGTATGCATGATGAAAGTTACATACAAAAGCAGTGCAAATAAAAAAATGCAAAATGGAGAGAAAATCCTCAACGTCAAGATAAAGAAGAGAAAACGGGAGTGATCCCTTTTTGAACAAGAGATGGAACCCTATTATTAGATAAATGGTTGTCAAGAAACTCAAGACTGCATCATGTCATGAGGTTTTAGGGGACTTTATCGGAGCAAGAAGTGTGCGCACAATATCAAAAAAGTGTCTCAGCTTCTGTTTTGCAGCCCATTTTGTTGCTACGTATGGGGGAGGAAGTCTGATGTAAGGTACATAATAAAGTAGTCAGATCATTTTGCACAAACCTCGGAGTATTATCTGATTTAAAAAATTAACGCAAAAAAGTGAGATACGTCTTTATATTGGGAAAATATAGTTTTAACAACAAAATCTTAGATCGTTCCTTTATTATGTGGACCCAAGGATCGACTGAACTCATCTACAAAAGCAGCAAAATAGCAATGACCCAATACAAATCGTACATGATATATACCATATACATCACAATGCAATGAATCAAAGAGGAGTGATCAATGGGGCTTGATGCAGTGACAGTACAAGACTCGATGATGTTTTCCAATTTGACACACATTGCACTCAACATCTTAAGCACAAACAACTTAAGGAACATGAGAGAGAGTCGAGGCAAAAGATTGATCAAGATGAAGATGCCATATGGACAATTCAGTGAGGATCAACAAAGTGCTAGCAGAAGCAGAAATAACCAAGATATGCAAGTAGTAAGATCATCCTTCTAATACATCCTACCAATAATCTGTTACATCTGAATGCCATGAATATAGCAGAAAAACTGATAAAAAGCAACTCTTCAATCAAGACCAGAGAATAAATAGCTAAAAGAAAATAAGCTTATGGGAAATTCACGCGCACAATAAACTCTAGTGAGCCTGGGTTTGGAGATAAAATGAAAGCTACCAACAGAGGTAATTTGCGAATGAGATCCATTAGCCAACTTGGTCGTCCTTACATTCACAGAAGACCGATAATAAATAAGAGTAGTACCTTCAGTAGATAGGTGATCAAACATACATGAGTAAATGATCCGTTAGGGAGATCAGAGATGAGTGGAGGGTGTATGAGCTATAATAATGTTGGCAGCGGCACGACTATCCATGATAAAATCTATTGTAGTAGAGGTGGGGCTCTGAAGAAGTTGCATTGGTCATTCATAGCCCTCTTAGGATACATAACAATCTGGATAGGCTTGATAAACTGAGTTGTGGTCTCATAGGCCATGTTAGGCGTAGAGTAGTCATCATGATTAACCGAGGCTTAATTGACTATAAGAGAATGCCAAATTTTGCTCAATACTTGTTAGATGGATTGTTAGTCCATTGATGATGAGCACATGAAGGGGAAACACATATGCTCCCGTTGCCTTGAATGACAACATGTCTCCTCATCCACTGAAGATAGCAAGTGCAGGACTCTTTGTAAAGGGTGATGGAGTATGCAACATAGCATGAAGCTACTAAGGGCTTGTATTGTTGGCACTGATAGCAGAGATCTGCAACACACGCCGAGGAGGTGGCATTCGGTAGCATGGGAAGATGCGTGCATAAGGGAGCAATGGCGGTATGAGGTGTGGGAAACAATGTTGGATTAGGATTTTAGTGGAGGGAGAATGAGGCTTATTTGTGGGGTTTACTAAAGTGGCATGAGGTGTGGGAAACAATGTTGGATTAGGATTTTAGTGGAGGGAGAATGAGGCTTATTTGTGGGGTTTACTAAAGTGGCAATGGACCGTTTCTTTGATACCTTGTTGGAAAAAAAGAGTAACTTGTTTATCATGAGATTAGGGGCTCTCTCTTATATAAGAAAGGGTATATAAGGGCTAATTGGAGTATAGGGGTTAAAAATTAATGGTATTTTCAAAAAAGAAAGGGTTAATGGAAAGATTACGTAGATAGTTTAGAAAGAAAGGAAATTACGAATAGAACACTAAACAAGTCATTCTCTCCACACATCCTATGTAGGTGAAGCCCTCCTTTTGGTCGTGTAATTTTAAGTATTTAGTGAAAATGGGGAAGAATAAATAACAATAGAGGATAACTCACAACCACAAAAAAATAGAAAAACCATTGTCTAGGAAATTATGCCTTCTTAATGTAGTAGTTTTTTGTTTGCTGGAATTCTTTCTCCTCTCTCTTAGATGATGGTCTATGCATGCCTTGCATGTATGCTCTTCCTTTACACAGTGGAGGGAAAGGGGCCCAATTATATTAGGATTTATACAAGTTACGAAACTTTGTAATGAGTTTGTTGCAGATCAAAAGTGAAGACAATTCATGTGTATGACTCATCAGTGGTGGGCAAGTGTCAATTCCCAGTTGTTTGGTCTACTCATAAATCTTGAGGTACATGATGAAGAGTGTTATTTGGTTGGAGCGTGCTCTGTTACAACCCCAACATCTCGAAGTATGGAATATCTCATTTCATCCCATCATTTTACATAGTATTAGAGTGACAATCCAGATCCGGGTTATTGATCTCTCTTATTGAAATCCTAGTCATCGCCACCTTTATCTTACTGCTTCCCTTAGCGCCCCTTGCCGCTCTAGTTGTTCCACACCTCCTACTAGGGGTCTCGTCATTGCCGCAACAGTCATTCCACCTTAATGGTGTTTTGACTCTACCATTGCCTTAGTGGCCTCATCATTGTTGCAGCAGTCCCATTGCCATCCTCGCAGCTTTGTCATTGTCGCAACGGTCATGCCATCATTGTCGGTGGCTGCTCTTTCATTGGTCATTGTTCGCAACTACATCATTGCCTGTGTTGCAACAATCGATGTCGATATATAGCTTGGAATATATAATACCTTGTAACTTATAAGTTATATATATACACCTTTTGAGGTGGGTCCCAATATGGGAGGTCACTCACTTTTTCAAAAAAAAGCCGTTGCCCATGTTGCAAAAGTTGGTATTTAATCGGAGAGGTCACTAATAAAGAATAAATAATATTTGGAAGACTATTTGGAATTGTTTGATTATGTATTTTTTAATTATTTTAATATAAACATTATATAAAATACATATATTCTTATGTATCTATATATGATCATCGTTTAACCAGATAAAAATACCAATCGAATTTCAGACAAAGTTAAGAGGCACAAATTAGTTGGTTTAATTCCAAAAAGAAGAGGTCGTGCATCATAACTGTTATTTAATCATGGTAGTTGAAGCCACTATTGGGAATCTATGATGGAGCATTGGCATTTTTTGGTGATATTGGGATGAATCAGAACCCTTGCAAATAACAGAATAATTTTTTTCAGCAATCAATCAATAGTCTGCTTAAATCCATGTTGAAAAGATCCGACTGTCATGAGGCAACTTCCTAAATAGTATTTTTTTAGAAAAAAGTACTATTTAGGAAGTTGTCTTCGACTGTTTTACGTTGGTTGTCGGCTACTTAACGCAATCCTCCTCATTTACACGAGCTTGGGTCCAGCCGTGAGACCTGTTATGCTTTATGGATCTGAATGTTGGCGTGTGAACCATAGACATGTGCAGAGAATGAATGTAGCAGAAATGAAAATGCTATGGTGGATGTGTGGACATACACGTAATGTAACGTTCCAAGCTTAGGTTCTTGGTCCGTTATCGAGGAAAACTGGCCCTGACAGCTTGTTCGGTTCGGGCCCAATTGAACCCGTTGACAACCACCCAAAATGCTTAAGCTCAAGTTGTCAAGTAGTAATCCCCGCCACTTATAAACCACACCTACACTTCGTGAGTTTTAGGTACGACACTATGTTTGGGGTTGGGGTGTTACAACCTCCCCCACTTATATTCGCAACGTCCTCGTTGCGACATGGCACATCACTTATTCCCAGTGACAATGACGGCTGCACGTTCCAGGTAGCCTTTTCCTCCAACCTCTTTGTAGGTGCGGCTCCACCTCTCGGGTTGCCCTTTCCACTATCAGAGGGAAATTTGACTCTGATACCATTTGTAACGTTCCGGGCTTAGGTACCCAGTCCGTTATCGAGGAAAACTGGCCTTGACAACTTGTTGGGTTCGGGTTCAATTGGATCCGTTGACAACTACCCAAAATTCTTAAGACCAAATTGTCAAGTAGCAATCCCCACCGCTTATAAATCACACCCACACTTCGGGAGTTTTAGGTATGACACTATGTTTGGGGTTGGGTGTTACACGTAGAGATCAGATTCAGAATGATGCAATCAGAAAGAAAGTTAGTGTAGCTCCAATCGGTTTGAACATTTGCAAAGAAGATCGGCTGATGCACCAGTTAAGAGATGCGAGTGTTGGGATGTTGAGCCGGCTAAGAGAGGGAGAGGACGGTCCAAGAAGTGTTGGAAAGAGACCATACAAAGGGATCTTAGTTTTGTGGATATAAGCCCGGAACTGACCCAAGATAGATCTGAATGGAGGCGAAGAATCCATGTAGCCGACCATACTTAATTATGGGAAAAGGCTTTGTTGTTGTTGTTAGTCAATCAATAGTCTGCTGAATAGTCGCACTTACTCTTTGATCAGATTGAATATTTGACCGAATATTGATTATTCTTTCAGGCACCCCTCTTATAGTGGTTATCACCATGATCCCTTTGTAAGAAGAGGCCTATGCTCACAAAAGGTTGATGCTTGAATAAGACCACAACTTATTATTGCTCCTCTTTTTTCTATCTGATTGCAATGGCCATGACTTCTTCAAAAATAAAACCCTTGGTATCCACCTTATTTATTGTGTTACAGGAGACTTTTATCAAACTCAAGGGTGCGGAGAATGACAAACTCTTGTCTCAAGCCTTTAATGTGTTCATTAACAGTCGGAGAACTCTATGTTCTCACAAAAGAACCACTTAAGTAGGAAAACAACAAATATGAATCTTGGTTGCATGGTAATTATCAGATTATGAATTGGTTACCAACAACGTAGAGAATACCATTGCATCCAATCTCCTATACAAGGAGACAACTAAGATGATGTGAGAGGAGCTTCCTCAGATGTATTCTCGGTGGAAACTGAATTCCACCTTTCTGACATCTATGCACGAATTTGGTCGTGTTCTTTGCAGATAAGAAATGTGGTTCCTTTCATTATGATTTCAAATATCAAGGGGGAAATATCGGCAAATTTTATTTTCTATTTATTTTAGTTTATTTTACTTGTCTCATCGAGCTCCATGTTTCACACATAATCGTCCATATAGCTTACCCTGCCACACCATGTGAACAATTGTCATTTGTCCCAGTTTTTTTATCTAGATAGTTTGCACATGTTGCTCCAATTTTGTCCACTTTTCTAGGAGCATACGTCTTGTTCCATTGTTTGGGTGGTAAGAGGATTACAACACACATCATTCTTTCTAATTTAGGCATGAATTAAGCATTTAGAATGCTCATTCTTTGACTTTTCAAAGAAGTCATATAGGAGTATTTACATTGGTCTTTTAAAAAAAGACCTCTGTATCATACTTGAGTGCCTTATTAAAGACTTGCATATCATCTATAAATAGGATCATTTACAATCCAGACAACATATGACTGGTTTAGTTCCATTTTTCAGGAATTTAGACGGACAAAAGGGAACTTAAATTCCATGATGGAGCATGCTGAACTTCTTAGTTCTGTTCGAGATGACATCAATGATTTTAAGGTCGAGGTACCTCGTTTATACTTCATCTTTTCAGGATTTTGATAGTAGTTAGGAGAAGTTGACATTTTCTTAATGCAGACTTCTGGGAGCATGTCACCAAGGATGAGCTTATTGCGAGAACGAGCTGCAATCCATGGCAGCATAAATCAAGTAAAAGTTCTTAACATGTATTATCTTTTAATTTGGTTTCTTGACAGGCACAGAAATCAGTGGGCATTTCCTAGACATCATAAATTTGTTATTTCTAAATATATCCCTATCTTATTTTTAAAACTGTTTTCGTCTTTGTTAACTGTATTATATCCTGTAATTGTGCAGTTGTAACACCAAAACATACTCTTATTTCACTTCAACTGCTTTTTAATTTATCTACATATTTGAGAAAGAACTGTAATTTAATTTCATTATCTCTAGGGTAAATTACATGTTGGATCCTCATCCATGGACCATATCCCAATATGGGTCCAAATCTTTCAAATGTAATAAAATGGGTCCTGACTCCGTTTCTATAAACAACACCGTTAATAAAAAGAGAGAGATGGACTAATTGCCCATTTCCGAGAATGGGCACTTCTAAGGATCATGGTTTTAAAAGGCGGCGCCTCGAGGCGCAAAGGCGTACGCCTCAAGGCGAGGCGGGCCTAAAACGCCCCGAGGCGCACGCCTCAGGTACAGACTAAGGGGCGTACGCCTCAGCCTCGCCTGAGGCGCTCGAGGCGTGAGGCGCTCGAGGCGAGGCGGAGGCGTAAGCCTCGAGTCATGAGGCTTTTTTTACTTATTTGTTACATATAACCCTATTTTTTATTAGCATTATATTTTTTATTTTTGTATTTTTGTTTCCATGTTAAACCTTGCATATTTCTATATATATAGCTCCATGCAAAGAGAAGAGATAGCTTGAAACAAGCGAAGTTACATGATCTTGTATACATAATATTCAATTTATCATACATCTACACATACTAGTTCTATTACACATATTTTTGTTCGAATTGTAATAGAATTTTATATTAGTTGCAAGTTTGCAACTTGATGTTGTTGTTTGGTTGTATAAGTTGTGAACTTAGAATAGTTATCACATATATGATATATTAAGTAATGTAGAAAAATAAACACGTGAAGACTGAAGTAAAATAATTATTACATTTTATTGTGAGTAGCTGAATACAAATAATAACATTAGTAAAAAAAATCGCCGGGGGCGCTGCCCCCACACCCCCGCAGGGGGGAGCGCACCTGCTCCCCCCTAGACCCCCCCACAGGCTCGCTGACCGGGCAGCGAGACCCCCGTCTTGTTGGGGTATGATATGGCAGGAGGGGATGCATATGACAGTTCTCCAACTACGCCCAACAAGACAATTGATTGGGATTCAAGGCATATTAATATTTTTTTATTCGCACTAAAGATTATGATTTCTATTGTACTTTAGTATTAAGTATAGACTTTAGTTTAATACTCATATAGAGTCATTGAAGTTGGAATTGGAACTTGATATTCTGTATATTAGTGGCTTAGTATTAGTTTTTCTGAACTTCAATGCCTTCATCGCTTTTTAAATTAGTCCTGAATGTGTTTTTGGTAAAATGTAACAATATTATATACTTTTTAAATGCATTTTGCTTTAATTTTATTTTTTTTTCAAAAAAATTGAGGCTTACGCCTCGACCGCCTCGAGGCTTACGCCTCGCCTCAATTCCAGAGAGAACGCCTCGGACCGCCTCGGGCTTTTTTAAACCTTGCTAAGGATACCACTTCTGAAATGGACACTTTAGACCTTCTCTCTCTTTTTTCTAATGGTGCCATTTATAGAAACATAGTCAGGACCGATCTTGTTAGATTTGAAAGATTGGGACCCATATTACGATTGAGCCCATAGATGAGGACCCAATATGTAATCTACCCTTATCTCTAATTAGATGGTAAGATCTAAGAACTTTATTCCTAACATTTTTCATATAAGTTAGGCTACAAGGATTCACTTTCTCTTTGGTTCATTGTGTCTCTGATACAAAGAAACCAAAACATAATTTATTTTCACTTCAACTGCTTTCAAATTTATCTACATATTTGAGAAAGAGCTACACTTTAAATTCATTGTCTTATTTACATGGTAAGATCTAAGGAACTTATTCCTAACCATTTTTCATACAAGTTAGGTCATAAGGATTCACTTTCCCTTTGGTTCATTGTGTCACTGATCCAAAGAAATTTCCACTCAATTTCTTTTCTGTTTCCTTTTATTCACCATTCTAATTTTGGTTGCTTCTTGAAGTAAATTCTTTGCTAAGTATTTTATATATAATTCTTTTATCACCCTCATTTTCCCATATTTTTCCATTCTACTTGGCTGGCATAAATAGTTTATTTCACCTGGTGAAGCTTTGAGATTACCATTTCTCTTACATGCAGTTAAATATTTTATTCAGTCAAGCATTTTTTGGTACTATTGTGATTCCAGTAAAGCGTGTTAACTATGTGAAGACAAAGAAAGAATGGGATAGCTTGATTTATTCCGTAGGTCTAGGGGTTCTTTTATATGACAAAGCCCTAGAAACCCTAGAGAGTCCAGAAGATGAGAAATTACAAAAGTGCCTCTAGTGGGAGTTACAATGAATAATTAAGAGTCGTAGGATATATTACTAACACTCCCCCACAAATTGGAGCATAGTTACCAGTCATTCCCAACTTGGAAACATCCATGAAAGATGCTTTTTGGGTAAGGCCTTTGTGAAGACATCTGTAAGTTGAAGATCTATGCTGATACGAGGAGTAGCAATTCTTCCAATCCTGACAACATCATGAACAAAATGGCAGTCAATCTCTATATGCTTAGTTCGCTCATGGAACATCGGATTCATGGCAATATAGGTAGCAGATTTGTTATCACAGTATAGTGGAATAGGAGTAGTGACAACAATAACGAGCTCTTGCAGAAAAGTCAATAACCATGTGATCTCACATGTTGCTTGAACCATCACCCTATACTATGCTTCTGCAATGGATAGACACAACCGCATGTTTCTTGCTTCTCCACGTAACAAGATTTCCTCCAACCATCATAGCATATTATGTGGTAGAGCGCCGATCCTTTGGTGAAGTTGCGTAATCTGCATCAGCATATGTGATAACATCAATGTTCCCATTTACCTCATAAAAGAAACCACACCCTGATGATTCCTTCGAGTATCATAGAATTTGAAGAACATCCTGCCAATAACTGTAACAAGGTTTCTCTATGTGTTGGCTAGATCTACTCACTGCATAAGAAATATCCGGTCTGGTGACAGCAAGGTAAAAAAGTTTGCCAACCTGGCTTCTGTATCGAGTAATGTCCTCAAAGACAGGATTAGAGGAAGTGAAGTGTTTCTTTGGATATGCAAGAATACCAGAGGGTTTGCATCCAAGTAATCCGACTTCAGTAAGGATATTTAGACAATATTTCCTTTGCGAGAGATGAAGGCCCTATGTAGTGCGTAGTACTTTTATGCTTAAGAAGTAGCGTAGAGGACCAAGGTCCTTGGTAACAAACACCTTCTGGAGGAAGGCCTTGGTCACTGTTAGAAAATATGAATACGGAAGCGTATCAAAAATAAAGATAAAAAATATGAAGAACACAAGATTTTAATGTAGAACCTACTCTCTAAGGATCAGGATGAAACCATGGGAGAATGCCTCAATGGGCTTATGTATTCATTGCACTTTCTCACTGAATATAGATGGTGTGGGGTTTCTTATATAGCCTTTCCTGAGTCCCCACATCCCACGGACTGTAGATGTAGGACTAAACACATGATATGGTAAATGGATCTTGGAGGTATCCATTTACCCATCTACTACAAGAGTGGCGCATACCAACATACTCCAACACTCCTCCTCAAGTTGGAGCATGCAATGCTCAACTTGGACAAACATAAAGACATCTCAACTCATGCTACAAGACACTACAAACAATATCAACTCAATGCGCACAACTGTCGACTGCTGTTGAGGGCGTTGCTTCTCATACCGTGCATGTGAGGAGGACGAATGGGCTGGAGTGAGAGTTAAACTGAGTCTCCTCCTCGGAGAGCATGTGCTATGTACTGCGCCTGTCAGAGTCACTGCGACCGAAAATGAGTCTCTACACGGAGAACTCTAGTTCGCCACAACATGTGGACAACTGTTGCATCTCTGAAAGGGCCGAATAAAGAACGTCGCTGATTATCCGTACATAGATCTCTGAAGATGGGTCTCTCTCATAGGGACCTCAAAGTGGGTTCTCTTTCATATGAACCTCGGAAGGATCTTGTATTGGAGTTCACGAACATTGGAGAATGGAGTCTGAAAGTCTCATCATCGGAGAATTGGGTCTCTCCCATCTGGCTTAGAGAATGAGATCTCTACTTTGGAGTCTTTATGAAACCATATGAAAACCCTTGCCCACATGGCATAGGGAATGATATCTCTACTCTGGAGTCCTATCGATCATATGAAAACCATGACCGAAACACAAAAAGATGGGGACCGCAGACAATGATGGCATACTTGTGTACATCTGAAAAGACCACATACACGTGCGTGTCTGAAACTGACGACTCGGAATCTGATCATCGAGTTTGAACATCTGTAGAGTCTGAAAATCTGGCCATGCATATGAACTAGAGATCCGAATCTCACTGGAATCTGACAATCTTAATCTGGAACAGACTCGTGACTCTACACAATACTCCCCCTTTCTCCCATACTGGTCGGAATGTACATCGACCAAGTTGGGAGAAGATAAGAGAATGGGGAAAACAAAACCAAATAAGTCGTCATATTTTTTTCCGTTTTTTTTGTTTTCAAATTATCAATTTTTTAAACCATTCATTTTTTACGGCTTTTCCTCCTCTTTTTTTTGCAAAAAAATCATGCGTACGGCTTTTCTATGTACACGCCTTTTTTTAATCAGATTTTTTAGCACACCTTTCGGCCCATACAGTTGGGCCCAAAAGTATTCAACCTCCTTTTTTATTACAAGACTGCCATGACCCGACTTAGGCATTCATATATGGCTCCTCTTCTCTCCCTCCTTTTTCTAAAGTAACTTACTGCTCACTTGGGCCATTCTATTTAGGGTTACCGATGGATTCCTCTTTCGTCACTTCCACCCTTCGATGGGGCTTTGCAGCAGTGCCTCTGGGAGCGGCGTTGGGAGACCGTTGCCTGGGGCTTGGCGGGATCGGAGAGGGCATCGCTGCTGGAAAGGGGGGTCCTCCGCCTGGAGTTCCCTTCGTGCTGTGCCACATGCACTGGAGATCACAAAGGAGTCACCGCTGCCCGCGAAAGTAGTACGACGCCTGGAGTTCGCCGCCTGGATGCGTGCGGTGGTTGGGGCTCACATATGCACCTGTCAAACTGAAGACGGGTGCGCCTGCCATGCATGGAATTGGCGACCGCCGCCGCTGTTGGAAGGAGCGTCGAGGATGTTGGAGTGTCGCTCCGCCGCTGGAGATGGAGCTGTTGGGCAACCTTGATGAGACGCGCCGCCTGGAAGGCCTCCACCTGAGGCGTTGTGATGTTGTCAGCTAGAAGGTGGTAGAGCCCTAGGAGGGTTGGGTGGCACTTTTGGGGATCCTTCGAATGGAGCCTCACGCAGATGAAGGATTCGAGGGGGATCTGTGGCTCCGCTTGTGAGCATAGGGCAGTACGAGCCGCCCTAGCGTGCTGTAGCATCAGAAGGAGAGTCACCCCTACAGTTTGTCATATCCGCCTGGAGGCCTGTCTGAGGGAGGACAAGGGTTGCGCTTGGGCGTTGCTGCTTCCTGTATAATAGAGATGCGGTCTGGGCTCGTGGATCAAGGGTTTCAGAAAAAACCCTAGAGATCTTGAACAAAAATACTTGAACCATATATGAATACATAATCGTGAAGAATGAACAACATTACAATCGAAAACCTCGAGAATTGAACCCGCTCTGATACCATGTTAGAAAACATGAATGCATAAGCATATCAGAAATAAAGATAAAGAAATACGAAGAACATGAAATTTTAACGTGGAACCCTACTCCCTAAGGAGCGAGATGAAACCACAAGAGAATGCCTCAAAGGGGCTTATTTGTTCATTGCACTTTCTCAGTGGATACAGATGGTATGGGGCTTCTTATATAGCCCTCATTGAGCCTCCACATCCCACAGACGGTAGATGTGGGACTGAACCATAGGATGTGCTAAAGGGATCTTAGAGGCATCTATTTACCCATATACTACAAGAGTGACACATACCAACATACTCCAACAATCTTTATTATCCCTTTATTAGTACCAGTTGTTCGTCTTCTGACAAACACAGAGTAGTCAGATGTTCTCTGGAAATCAAGAGTGCTCATTTCTATAGTAAGTTTGTCGAACCACGCCCTTGGACTTTGCTTCAGACCATAGATGGTCTTGTGAAGTCGACATACACACTCCCCCTCGACTTCATAACCCGGAGGTTGAATCATGTACACCTCCTCATCAAGGTCCCCATATAGGAAGCCATTTTTCACATCTAACTGAAATATAGGTCAGGCTTTATTAGCTGCCACTGAAAGGATAGTCCTTATTGATCCCATTCGTGCAATCAGTGAGAATGCCTCAAAGTAATCTACTCTATATGTTTGTGTAGAGATATATGTTATGCTATGTCGCTGTTCTATTATTTTGTACTGTTACTTATTTCCTTTCTACTTATGAACTCTTTATGTGATTTACCCATAGGCACCTCTCCTATATAAGAGAACCTAGGGTTTGTGGAATAAACATCGCAGTATTTTCTTCCAACATGGTATTAGAGCGGCCGTCCTAGACCGGAGCTCGAATACCTAACCCTAATCCTATCCCCACCTGTCGGCCTCTCTCTCTCTCTCTCTCTCTCTCTCTCTCTTTCTCTCTCTCTTGTCTTCCGTCGCCGACACTGCCTTTCCTGCGCGCCACCTGCGCGTTGTCCACACGCCGCCCGCGCTACACCTGAGCGTCGCCTGCGCGCTGTTCGCATGTCGCCCACGCTCCACCTGAGTGCTGCCGACACACCGCCTGCATCCCGCACCTCTCCAGCACGCCGACGGTGAGTTTGTGTGCCCACTCCCGCGCGTGAGTGCACGCCTAAGCCTTGCAAGCCTGTGCGTCTTCACGTAGGCTTTTGTGTGCACATCTTCTTCCTCGACTTACCCTACACATGATGAGGTTGGGTGCATGAGTCTACACATGCAATCCAATCTCTTTATGTTGGTGTAGACACAATTCAATCAAGTATTCATCCCTAGTCTTCTCAAGCTGATATGTCAGAGAACATGGTGGATATTCCCTCCACAGGCGCCTTCAGAGGTCCAACGCCCATAGTCAAGATGGATGGGTCGAATTATGAACTGTGGGCTACATTCTTACCGAGGAAGAACCGGCTGAGAAGACTAGGGTTAATGCGTCATGGGAGGTAGATGATGCATATGCCAAAGTATGGCTCTCAGGTACATTGGCAATAGAGATTGCCAACGATATACTCCATCAGCCCACAACCAAAGCAATGTGGGATATTCTTGCTGCAACGTATTCACAAGCTAAGAACGAGACGAAGATTTTGCAGCTTCAACATGATATCTTCACCATCAAACAGAATGGCCGTCCATTACACTCTTTATATACATCCCTTTGTGGGATGTTTGAGAAGCTGTACAGCTTTATGCCTCTCATGTCTACCCTAGAGCAGCAAAAGACCTATAGGAACACCACCATGGTTGGCGTTTTCCCACAACACTTGATCCAGAATACGAGGCATCACAGTGTCAGATACTGGCGGACTCTATCATTCCTCCTATGGAGGAAGCCTTTCGCAGACTTAGTCGTATAACTGTCCCATCCTCCACTACAAATCAGACATCCTCAGCAATGGCAGCATCCCGAGGTCGCGGTGGTTCCTCTTCATTCTGTGGACGTGGACCTCGAGGAAGGGGAGGTCGTGTTCGCCAACCATGTACTTATTGTCATCGCCCTGGACATACTGATGATACACGCTACTCCAAGCATGGATTCCCTGCTTCTGCACGAATGGTTGAACAGATTGAGCCTCCAGTTGCGTCTTACTTGGACCAATGCTTTGATGATCTTGTAGCTTGTTTGAGGGGTGTTATACCTCCATCCGATCCTGTGATGTCTTCGCCAATACCTGAGAGTCATCCAGATGTTGCGGCCTCAGCCTCCTCTAGTATCTCAGGTAGTACTTATGCTCTCACTATCGGTAGTGGATCTGATACTATGGAGTGGATTATGGATTCCGGTGCTAGACATCATTTGTATGGAGATCGGGGTCAACTTTCAGCTTACAGACAGGTTTCTCTTGGACGCACTGTGGTTATTGCAAATGGAACACACTCCCGATTACTGGTCAGGGGGAGATTAGCTTGACACGTTCTATGCATTAGAGAATGTGTTGCATGTGCCTGATTTTTTTATGAATTTATTGTCGATTAGCCATATTATGAAGGATTTACATTGTCGAGCCATTTTTTATCCATCTTCTCTTATTTTTCAGGACATCCTTACGGGCAACGTGATTGGTCATGGCCATGAGCTGGAGGGTCTCTATCGCCTTGTTCGGCCTCCATATGCCGGAATCTCCTCTCTACCTGCTGGACTTGCTTCTCCATTTTTGTGGCACATGTGCTTTGGTCATCTCCCGCTTCAGAAGTTGTGTCGTGTTCTTCCCAGATTTCACCTCACACGTCCTTTCAATGTGAGGCTTGTCAGTTGGGAAAGCATCATCGATCTACCTTTCTCAGTCATCAGAGTCGAAGTAGTACTTCCAATTCTGAGTTGTTTCATGTAGACATTTGGGGTCCAAGTCGTGTTCCTGATCATCAGGGACACGGGTTTTATCTTATCGTTGATGATTTTTCTCGTTTGTCATGGGTATTTTTATTAAAGAATAAATCTGAAGCTGGAAATGTTATCAAAAATTCCATAAATGAAGTTCGGAATGTCTTCTCTGCTCATGTGAAAATTGTAAGGACCGATAATGCCCTGGAATTTTGTACCAACTCTCTTTCTAGTTATTTTTCAACCCAAGGAATTATCCACCAAACAACCTATGCCTATACTTCCCAATAGAATGGGGTTGCAGAGAGAAAACATCGTCATTTGCTTGATGCCACTAGGATACTTCTCATACAGAGTCGTGCTCCTCATTCCTTATGGGGCGATGTTGTTCTTCCATCATACTATCTTATCAATCGCATGCCATCGTCAGTCTTGGGTGAGAAGATTCCTTTCTCTGTGGCTTTTCCTGAAAAGGAATTGTTCTCACTTATCTCTCGAGTGTTTGGGTCGGTTGCCTTTGTCCACCAGCTATCTCCAGGTATTGACAAGCTCTCTCCTAGAGTTGTCAAATATGTTTTTGTCGGGTACTCCATGACACAAAAAGGGTACATGTGTTATGATCCGCTGCGTAGAAAATATTATGTTAGTGCTGATGTTACATTTTTTGAGTCTGTTATGTACTTCTCTCCTTCGGGTGATAGGTTGATACCGTCTGAAGCCGTTGACTCCATATACATGCCACCTCCACCATCACCACAACCATCCTCAGCACCACCTCCACCACCACAACCACCTCTGCCTACACAAGCCTCCCTTCCCACTACAATTCTTGTTCCACCTTTGCCACATCGCTATACCCGTCGGCCTGCATCTGCTCATGGTCATCGCTCATCATCTAGCTCGCATGAGGTATGTTCTGAGAATATTATTTCTAATGATGGATCTAATGGTTTACCTGAGCAGGCTTCGTTACAGGGAACATATGAGGAGGCTACTGATTTAGTTCTTCTCATTGCGCTTCGGAAACAGAAGCGAAGGTGTGCGTCATATCCTATTGCCTCTGTGGTTTTTTTTATCGTCTGCATGGTGAATTTAGGAGCTTTGCTATTGCTCTATCTGCTATGGACATTCCGCGGAATTACAAGGAGGCTTTGTAGGACGGTAGATGGCGATTAGCTATGGAGGAAGAAATGATGGCTCTTTAGTCAAGAGGCACTTGGAGTCTTGTTCCTACTGCTACAGGTGTGTCTACGGTTGGTTGTAAATAGGTGTTCACAGTCAAGCAAAATGCGGATGGCAGCATCGATAGATACAAGGCACGCCCAGTTGCACGAGGATTTACACAAACGTATGGGGTGGATTATCTGGATACATTCTCACATGTTGCTCGTCATTCCATCTTACGGATTCTTTTATCTGTTGTTGTTATTCGAGATTGACCACTATTCCAGTTAGATGTCCAGAATGCATTCTTATATGGTGATCTTCAAGAGGAAGTTTACATGCAACAACCACCAGGTTTTGTTGTTAAGGGAGAGTATTCACAGGTGTGTAGACTTCATGAGGCGATTTATGGCCTTAAGCAGAGTCCTATAGCTTGGTTTCAGAAGCTTTCAGATCTGTTTGAAAAGCAGGGGTATAAACGGTCCAATGCAGATTATTCCCTCTTTATACTGAAAACATCTAGAGGTATGGTTGCGATTATGGTATATGTTGATGATATTCTCATTACATGAGCTGATATACAAGGAATCACGAGGGCAAAAGAAATGTTGGGTCGTGAGTTTGTCACCAAGGACTTGGGAGTCCTGAGATATTTTCTAGGATTGGAATTTGCTAAGAATCAACAAGGACTAGTGATGACTTAAAGGAAATATGTCACTGACTTGCTGAATGAAACATGAATGCTTGGATGTCGTCCTGACGCTACACCTATGGATGCAAGAATGAAACTATATGATGATGATACTGACGAGATGGATAGGAGGAGATAAAGAGAACTGGTTGGAAAACTTTTGTATGTTACCATTACTAGACCCGATATATCTTTTGTAGTTAATCGGGTGAGTCAGTTCATGGAGCAACCACGTCAGGTACATATGGATGTTGTGCATATGATATTCATGTATCTTAAATCATCTCCAGGTGCAGGACTATTATTTAAGAAAGGCAAAGGAATCACTATTTCAACATGCGTAGATGTAGATTATGCAAGATGACATAAAGATAGGAAGTCCACCACTGGATTTGCTATGTATATTGGGGATTCTCTCGTCTCATGGAGAAGCAAGAAGCAAACGGTTGTAGCAAGATTCAATGCAGAGTCTGAATATAGGGTGATGGCCCAGGCTAGTACAGAAAAATGATGTAGGTTAAGGTTGTTCTCACTGATTTATATATAGATATCCCACTTCCTATGGCAATGGAATGTGACAATCAAGATGCTATATACATTGCAAATAATCCAACATTTCATGAATGGACCAAGCACATTGAGATTGATTGTCACTTTATACGAGATATGATTCAAAATGGTTTTATCTCCACATCTCATGTCAACTCAGGGGACCAGACCGCAGATATCTTCACCAATGCCCTACTTAGAGGACCATTCCAGAAGTGCTCGTCCAAGCTGAGCATGATCGACATCTATGCTCCATCTTGAGGGGGAGTGTAGATATGTTATGATATGTCGTTGTTCTATTATTTTGTATTGTTACTTATTTCCTTTCTACTTATGGGCTCTTTATGTCATTTACCCGTAGGCACCTCTCCTATATAAGAGAGCCTAGGGTTTGTGGAATAAACAACGTAGTATTTTTTTCCAACAGTTTGTGTGAAGCCTTTAGCCACAAGACGAGCTTTCAATCTATCAATGGACCTGTCAGGTGCCTGCTTGGTCGTGAAGACTCATCTACATGCCACGGGTCTAGTCTCTGCACTAGATCCCATGTCCCCCTGGGAATAAGAGCATCCATCTCTTCATTCATGGCATGTCGCCATCCTGGATACTGTAAATCACTATGATGGTCTTTTGGAATGGAAATAGTCATAAGAGCATCTGCATATCGTCTATCAGTGCAAAATAAGCTAGCAGTAGTGAAGTGAGATATGGGAGGAGTACATTGCCTTTTAGATCTTCCTAGAGCAATTGGAAGCTCTAGAGGATCATCAGAGATAGCCTTGGAGGGGACACTTGTAGAAAGAAAATTATCATGTAAAAGAGACAGGTAAAGGAACATCTGGTGGTAAAGATACTTGTATGATCTTATAAACAATGGGTGGAAATGGGAGATCCAGAAGAATATCTGCAACTGAATGATGGAAGAAACTGGTCTGCTCAAAAAAGGTTACATCTACAGAGACATAATAGCGATGCCCAGTTGGATCGTAACACATGTAACCTTTTTGAGTACGAGAGTAACCAAGGAATACAAATTTGATTGCACGAGGAGAAAGTTTATCTGCATTGTAAAAATTATGAACGAAGGACATACAACCAAAAATTCGCAAGGGAAGAGGAAAGGGTGACTCAGTTGGGTAAAATAGAGAGGAAGGAGTGGATCTATTTAGGGTTGGAGATGGAATTCTGTTGATAAGATGGACAACGGTCAGAACATCATCACCCCAGTAGGTTTTGGGAACTTTCATCTGAGTAAGGAGTGAGCGGGCAATATTTAGGGGATGTAGCAGATGCGGCGTCGAGGAGGATGCAGACCACTTGTTTTTTCATGCTCTTTATCTTCTGAAGTGTGGGGCAGAGCTGGCTTTTCTTGGCTCGATTCTCAGGGATGTGAGACTTTTTAGAGGGATAAAAGAGCGGTTTGTGGTAACAACCACGAGGATTGTATACCTCCTTTTGCGTTGCTTTGGACGATATTGCGTGTGTTAAGAAATAGAAAGTGGAAGCGAAAACATGGAAAAATGATAAAGAAAATATGAACAGTGGGATTTAACGTGGAACCCTACTCCGTGAGGAGCGGGATGAAACCACGGGAGAAGCCCTCAAATGGGGCGTGTTTGTCTATTGACTTTCTCAATGGATACAGGAGGTCTGGGGCTCCTTATATAGCCTCTCCAGAGCCTCCAAGTCCCACCACTAGACGATGTGAGACTAAACACATGGATGGGGTAAATGGATCTTCTCCAGGATCCATTTACCCTGCTACAACTCATGACGCATACAACGAATACTCCAACACTCCCCCTCAAGCTGGAGCATGCAATGCTTAGCTTGGACGAACAGAAAGAAACTCAACCCACACTACATGACACTACGAACAATATCAACCCAATGCGCACAACTGTTGTTGTCGAGGACGTTGCTTCTCATGCCATGCAGGTGAGGAGGACGAATGGGCTGGATTGTGAGTCTGCTGAATCTCCTCGTCGGAGAGCATGTGCTCTGAATTGTGCCTGTTAGAGTCACTGCAACTGAAAATGAGTCTCCTCGTCAGAGTACTCTGGCCCGCCACAGTAATGTGGACAACTACTCCATCTCTGAAAAGGGCCGAACTGAAAAGGGAGCCGTGGCTGTGCAATCCTCGTCGTAGTCCATGGTCGCTGGAGAATGGAGTCTGAAAAAATCTCCTCGTCGGAGAACTGGGTCTCTCTCATCTGGCTCAGAGAATGGTGCACTGCTCTGGTGTACCTATGATACTACCACATGAAAACCCTTGCCAACATGACATAGGGGATGATCCTCTACTCTGGAGTCCCTATGGCTCACATGAAAACTCTGGCAGAAAATTAGAAAAGATGGGGACCATAACAAAAGATGGCAAACATGTGCTCATCTGAAAATGACCGCATCCATGTGTGTGTCTGAAAATGAGTCTCCCTCTGGAGAACTCGAAAATGGGCCTCAACATGGAGTGTCTCGAACTTGGACTGTGTCCAATCTGTCGAGTCTGAACATATGCGCATCAAATTGGGACTCGGAATTTGAACTTCGAGTCTGAAATCGCGCATAAAAATCTTCATCTGAAAAGTGTTTTTGTAGAGTCTGAAACTGACTGGGCATCTGGAATATGAAATCTATCTCTGAACCGGAACTGCAACTGGAATCTGAATCGTCAGAGTGATGATGCCGAAGAACTCTACATATACTCCCCCTTTCTCCCATACTTGTCGGAAAATGATCATTGACAAAGTTGGAAGAAGACAAGATAAATAGGGGTACACAACATGAAGATTCACAAACATTTCTTGCGGCTTTTCAAAACATGGATAACAATTGGCCATCTCTCTTTTTTTTTCTCGGCCTTTTGAAACAAATTTTTTTTAAACCGTATTACTTCAACTCTTTTTTTATACGACTTTTCTTGTTCTTCTTCTTCTTCTTCTCTCTCTCTCTTTCAAATGTGTACGGTTTTTTTTGTACGCGCCATTTTCTTGAAACAAATACCTCTCTCTTTTTTTTACCTCCCTTTTTTTTCCGATGAGCCTCCTTTTTTTAATGTCATCACCCATAAATTAGGCCCAGACCTCACAGGAGTCACAACCAACTTGGGATTGCAATAAACTTACTCTTTTTTTATTTAACTTATGCAACCCTAGGGTTCCCACTAGGAGCCCTTCATTTCTGAAAAAGCCACCGCCGCCGGTGGGAAAAATTGGGATGAAGTGGGCGCTTGTGCGATCACACAGGCTATTTGACCTGTCGTTTGCGCGATAGGAAGGAGCTCGCCTGCGTGAGGAAAGATGCATAGACAGAGAGAGCGGGGTGGGGCGCACCGTCGAGAGCCTCGCCTGGCGAGATTATGGGGATGCACACGAGAGCGGTGATGGGTTGCGCGCAGGGAGATTACACCGCCTAGCACTAGGGGCTGAGGGCTGGAGGGCTCCATCGAGCATTGTCAGTAGTTGACACCGATGGATTCTGTCGCATGGGCGGCCCTGGGGAAGCCGCAAACAAGGGGGAGCCGCCGTCGACAAGAGATGGAGCACGGGGGTTGCGGCATCGCCGCCTGAGGGCTGTGCGTTTGGGGGTTGCGCGCCATGGTGAGAGAGAGGCACGATGGGTTCTGCCACGAGTTCGAGTGTGCGGAGGAGGCCTGGAACTGGGGTCGCCTGACGACCTGGGCGCAGGATACGGGGGAACCTGTTCGCGCGGGGGAACCGCCGTTAGTTGCGCGCCGCCCCGAGCACAAGAGGAAGGGGGGATCGTCTCCAGCACGCCTGCGCTGCACTTGAAGAAGGCGTCTGCGAGGGATGCGTCGTCGCTGGAAGGAGGCGCCGCCAGGAGTTGGGCGTGATGCGCCACTTGGGCTAGGGTCTCACGCGAGTGCCGCTGGCTCCAGGAGAGATAGAGGGTCGATCTCGGTTGACCCTTCAGCACCGTCGAATCTTGCTGCACTTGGGGATAAATCCCTCGCATGTAAAAACTGTGAACCCCCAAAATAGGGTTTCATACCCTAGAACTTGATCAACAAAACTTCAGCAATATAACAATTACAAATCCTCGAGAATCAAATCTCAAATTGCATAAAGAATAAATCTCCAAGAATCAGACCCACTCTGATATCATGTTAAGAAATAGAAAGCGGAAGCGAAAACATGGAAAAATGATAAAGAAAATAGGAACAATGGGATTTAACGTGGAACCCTAATCCGTGAGGAGCGTGATGAAACCACGAGAGATTCCCTCAAATGAGGCGTGTTTGTCTATTGACTTTCTCAATGGATACAGGAGGTCTGGGGCTCCTTATATAGCCTCTCCAGAGCCTCCAAGTCCCACCACTAGACGATGTGGGACTAAACACATGGATGGGGTAAATGGATCTTCTCCAGGATCCATTTACCCTGTTACAACTCATGACGCATACAACGAATTCTCCAACAGTGTGCACGGAATGTTGTCTTGTTCAGAGGGGAAGGGTTCCGGTTTGAGAATGTAACTGAGCACTGCAGGGCACTTTGTAGAACATGGACCATGTAACGATGTATTTCCCTAACATTTTATTAATATATATTATGCTTTGAAGTGGATCCCATCCCGGGATGAATATTTACGAGATGTCAGAGTTTTCTTTCTGCTATCCTATTTTGTTGGGACGTATATGGGCATGAGGTTTAAAGTATGGTACTTTGAGAGTTAAAGAAGGTGGTTAGGTCATGTTGGGTAAACTCCAAGGCATTATCAGAACAGAAAATTTTTATACTACTGGAGAACATATTCTTGACATAATGAAAGATTTTTTTGACAATATTATTAATCTCCGAATGTTCTTTTATAAGATAGACCCAAGACCACGCCACCAAATGAACCCCCCTTCTCCCCTCCCCCTTCTTACCCCACAAGAATCCCCGCATACACCGCTCCAGGCGCAACCGAATCCCCTTAGGCATACATCGAACCGAGAAAAAATATATTGGAATAGAGGAGAGCACCGCCTTAAGAAGAACCAGCCGCCCCCCCTGGATAATAAAGCCGCTCGCCACCCAGCTAGGCGTGCCTCCATCTTCTCCACCACCAACTTCCAATCACGGAGCCGGACACGACCCACAGCCAGAGGCAAGCCAAGGTAGTCGAAAGGGAGGCCACACGGAGAAGAGCCCAGCAGCCGGCCACACTCCAACGCCTCCGCAGCGTCATACCGAAGGGGATCACCTTAGACTTAGCCCCATTAATCAAGAGCCCTGATAGCTCACTGAAAAGCTCGAGAGTAGTTGCCATACCCGATACTACAGCAGGGCCACCCTCGATAAAGCAAAGAGTGTCGTCCACAAACTGAATTAAGGGACCTGGAAGTCCCCAATAGTGCATCCCCGAGTCAGACCCGCCTCAATCATGCCGTCAATCATACGAGGCAACACGTCCGCCGCCAACACAAAAAGAAGGGGAGCGAGAGGACACCCCTGCCGCACCCCCCCTCCTTGGCTGGAAGAAGCCCCCGATCGGGCGACCATTAAGCAAAACCGAGAGGGAGGCCGTGGTCACACAACGCCGCACCCATGAAATCCAAACCTCCGGGAAGCCCCTCCGCCTCAAAACAGACCACAGGAAACGCCAATCAAGACAATCATAAGCCTTGGCGAAATCGATCTTCCAAAGAATCCCCATCGTATTGGACTTCTTCCAAGCTGCAACCATCTCGGAGACCACCGCGATGCAATCAGAGATCTGCCGCCCCCGAATGAAGGCGGCCTGTGTTGGCAAGACCAGCGAAGCAAGAAGAGGAGCAAGCCTCCTCGCCAAGACCTTGGCAATGATAAGATAGATCCCATTCGAGATAGAGATAGGCCTAAAATCCTCGATGCGATTAGCCGCGGCAGTCTTAGGGATCATACAAATGAGGGCCCTATTAATTTTATCAAACCCACCGTTCCCTTCACAGAATTCTCATGCAACCTCCATCACGTCGTCGACCACCACATCCCAAAAATCACGGTAGAAAGCCACCGGGAACCCGTCAGGGCCCGGCGAACCGTCCGCGTTAAGGTCCCAAACAGCCTCCTTGAGCTCAGCCAAGGAGAACGGCCTAACCAGGGCCTCAGAATCCATAGGCATTAGTGACGCCCTCTTGCTGAAATGGGCGTCTAGGGTTTGGGGTCAGGAGGACAACTTCTTGCTTAATGTCCTGCGGGAGCTGCTGAGGGAGGAGATGATGGGCTTTACTCGGGGAAGTGCTTACGGGCACCTCTCTCCTTTTTGGCGTGGAGTGTTGGAAGTTTTTACTCGTAATCTCTACCTCTTTAAACCGGTGTTGGGAAAGGGGGATTCATTTCATTTTTGGACCGACGACTGGTCGGGAAGGGGTACTCTCAAGGATAGCTTTCCACTCTTATTTGCTTTGGTGGACGATAAGGAGGCATCGGTGGCCTCGTGCTGGGTGGACGGCTGCTGGTGTCCTCGGTTTATTGCGAATTTCTCGGATCAGCGTATGGATGATTTCCTTTCGTTAATGCGCCTGCTTGCTGACGTTATCCAACCTAATAATGGTCGCGACCACTGGTCATGGAAGGATGGTTCTTTTTCCACGAGGAAGGCGTATTTAGCTCTTGTTCCCAGCACTCAGGTGGAGGACGGTATTCTTGTGCGTGATTGTAGATTCCTCCGGGGATTGAAGCTTCCTGAGCGCATTGGTGTCTTCCTATGGCTTCTTCGCAGGGGGAGGCTCTTAACACGTGACCGTTGCGCAAGATTATTTCCGAATGTTGGGCCTACCTGCAGGCTTTGTGGCGCGGAGCGGGAAACCATCGATCACTTATTCTTCGATTGCAGATTGGTTCGTGGACTTTGGGATGATCTGGATTGGATCAACTCCAAGAGCATGATTGCTTTTTGCTAGAGCTTGATGAGCATCAGGGGTAGGGAAAGGAATGATTTGCTGGCTCCTATTGCGAGGTTGTGGGGCATATGGCTGGGGAGGAATGAGGCCCTCTTTGCGGGCCAGCGCTTCTAAATGGAAAACATTTCTATCCTTGCTACGTGTCTTCTGGCAGATTGGTGTCCTGGGTAGGCCTGGTTTGGTTTTTTGGAGGTGTGCTTGCCTTCGGCTACCCCCTTTGGATCTTCTTTCTTGTTCGTTTTTTGTTTTGTTGTTGTAAAGTTTCTATCCATTTCCTTTTAATATATTGGGGTGAACATCGCAGAGTGTCTCCCCCTTTTTTGAGCGTAAAAAAAAAGATAGACCCAAGACGACCTATTGTAATCATCAACAAAAACAACAAAATACCTATGTCCACTTAGAGTACGGATCGGACAAGGTCCCCAAATATCACAGTGAATTAAAGCGAAAGGAACTGCACGACGAGGATCAGATTGTGCAGGGAACGACGCTCGATGATGTTTCCCGAATTGACACGCCTCATACTAAAAAAATCTTGAGAATAGAGAGTTCGGGAAACATTAACGAGAGGGCGTTGACAGATGGATGGTTGAAGCAAAGATGCCACAGAAGAGGATCGACGGAAATGGATGATGCACCAGCAAAACCAGAGTCAGAGGGGTGTCACGATAATAAAGACCATTCTTCTCATGTCCCCCACCAAAAATCTGTCTTGTCCAGATGTCCTGAAAATAACAGCAAAACTCATCAAATATAACCCGACAGTTAAGCTCAATGCACAGCTTGCGAACAGATAATAGACTCAGAGGAAAATCTGGGGCGCAGTGAACTCCGGTAAGGTGGAGTTTGGAGGAGAACTCCGTAGTGCCCACAACAGTAATAGGTGAATGGCTCCATTGACAACACGAACAACCTTCACAACATATTATGGTCGTTAAGAGGTGAGAAGACTACGTTCTCCCATTAGATGAGTTGAGGCATCCAAGTGATCCATGTAGGAGTAGACGTAGATATGGAGATATTCGTAGAGTTAATGTATTTTTCTGTTATGTTTATTTTCCTTATCCATCTTATATAATTTACCCATAGGCCTTCTCTATATAAGAGAGCCTAGGGTTCTTTAGAATAAACATTTCACTCTTCTTCCAACATGGTATCAGAGCCACCACCCTAAACCCTAGCCACCCTCTCCTCTCCTCTCGTCGGCGTCGCCACCTTCTCTCTCTCATCTCGCTGCCGCCGCCATTCCTGCTGCCACCTTCCTTTCTTCGCCCCTCCTCCCTCTCGCCCCCACCATCTAGTTGCCGGGCCCGCCACCCTCTGGCCGCAGGAGCCCCCCCCATCTCCTCCTCTCTCATTACCTATAGATTTGAGTGTATAAGTCTACATATGCAATCAAATCCTTGGATGTTTATGTAGACATTTGTTCCTTGGTCTACAAATCCCAGTTCTCCGTCTTCGGCATCAATGTCAGCAAGGATGCAAAAAACGATCTAAAGGGTCGTTTAAACGACCGTTTAAACGCATGCGATGCTCGACCGCATTGTTTAATAAAAAACGGTCCGTAAACAGCCAGGCCGCTTAGACAGCCTTAAACGACCGTTTAACCGGTCTTAAACGGCCTTTTAAACACATTGATCTACTTTCTTCAAAGGATCACCATTGTCCATGACTTTTATGTTGTCTATTTCGACATTTGATTATGAATTCTTGTTATTTATGTTATCTATTTTGAAATTTTGATGAACATTCCTTGAATTTGATAATATTTGATCGATATTGTGAATCTATGATTATATTTCTTATTTATTTATACTTTTTTATTAATTATATATATGTAATAATTTTTATTAACTAAAAATGCAAAAATGCATAACCCGTTTAATTTCCGTTTAAACTCCCGCATGTTGTTTAATCAGTAATCAGTGACCCTACCGACTAAATACAGCATACCGCTTTTTGCTACCTTGGATGTCAGAAAACAAAGTTAACTTGCCCTCCATAGACGCTTTCAAAGGTCCAACGCCCATAGTCAAGATGGATGGGACGAAACACGAGCTCTGAGCGATGAAGTTCATGAGTCTCATGAAGTCAAATGGTAAGAAGCACATTCTTATTGAAGATGAGACGACAGAGAAGACTGTGGTTTATGCCTCATGGGAGGTTGATGATTCGTATGCCACAGTCTGGCTTTCAGGCATACTAACGATGGAGAATGCTAATGATGTACTCCATCAGCCCACTGCTAAGGCAATGTGGGACATGCTTGCCGCAACATACTCGCAGATGAGAAATGAGGCCAAGATTCTCCGACTTCAACATGATATATTTACAGTCAAGCAGAATGGTCGGCCTTTGCGTTCGTTATATACATCCTTGCGAGGGTTGTTTGAGAAGCTCTATGGCATCATTCCCCTTACGACGACTCTTGAGCAGCAAAAGATGTTCCAAAATGCTACAATGGTGGGGGTCTTACTAGCGGCGCTTGACCCGCTATTCCTCCAATGGAGGAAGTGTGTCAAAGGCTTAGCAGAATTACAGTCCCCTCTATTGCTACTACTCCACCCTCTTCGATAATGGCAGCTTCCAGAGGCAGATGAACCTGGGGTTTATGCCTCATGGGAGGTTGATGATTTGTATGCCAAAGTTTAGCTTTCAGGCATACTGACGATAGAGATTGCTAATGATGTACTCCAAAAGCCCACTGCTAAGGCAATGTGGGACATCCTTGCCACGACATACTTGCAGATGAGAAATGAGACCAAGATTTTCTAACTTCAGCATGATATATTTATGGTCAAGCTGAATGGTCGGCCTTTGCATTCGTTATATACATCCTTGCGAGGGATGTTTGAGAAGCTCGACAGCATCATTCCCCTTATGGCGACTCTTGAGCAGCAGAAGACGTTCCAAAATGCTACAATGGCGGGGTCTTACTAGCGGCACTTGACCAGAATATGATGTGGCTCGCTCGCGGATCCGTGCGGATGCTACTATTCCTCTAATGGAGGAAGTGTATCGAAGGCTTAGCAGAATTACAGTCCCCTCTACTACTACTACTACTCCACCCCTTCGGCGATGGCAGCTTCTAGAGGCAGAGGAGCCACCTTTACGAGGTCGTGGACCTTGTGGTCGAGATGACCGCTTCCGTCAGACCTGCACCTTTTTTCATCGTCCTGGTCATACGAAGGATACATGATATTCTAAGCATAGTTTTCCCGCATCGGCTCGTGTAGCCGAGCACACTGCGTCTCCACAACCATCTACTTCAGACCAGCGGTTTGAGGATCTTGGTTCCATACTCCGTGATTTCATGCCGACTGCCTCCACTGACTCTCCAGGAGGTCATTCAGACATAGCAGCTTCAGCTTCGCCAGAACGTCAGCCCCTGCTAGCGCATCAGGTAGTGCTTATGCCTTTACTTTCTGTCATGGTTCTGATGTTTCAGAATGGATTATGGACTCCGCTGCGACACATCATCTTTTTCGAGACAAAGATAAACTTACATCATATAGGGAGGTTCCCCCAGGACGATCTTTCATGATGGCAGATGGGACCCATTCCCTCATCATTGGACAGGATGAGATCAGATTGACACCCTCTGTGTCTACAGAATGTCTTGTATGCTCCATATTTTTCAATGAACTTACTATCTATTAGTCAGATTACGAAGGATTTGCACTGTCGCGCTATTTTTGACCCATCGTCTCTTCTTTTTCAGGACATTCTTACGGACAGGGTGATCGGCTATGGCCGTGAACTTGATGGTCTCTATCGATTGGTCCGAACTCCCTATGCTAGTGTCTCATCTCAACCCAGTGGAATAATCTCTCCTTTTACTTAGCATCTATGCTTTGGTCACCTCCCTCTTCAGAAGTTGCGTCATATCTTACCCCTGATTTCACCGAGTTCTCTTTTCAGTGTGAAGCGTGTCAGTTGTGAAAGCACCACAGATCTACTTTCCCTCATCGTTAGTGTCGGAGCAATAGCTCCCCTTTCGAATTATTGCATGTTGACATTTGGGGTTCAAGTCTTGTTCCTGATCACCAGGGACACGTGTTTTACCTAGTCGTGGTTGATGATTTCTCTAGATTGTCATGGGTGTTTTTGTTAAAGAATAAATCTAAAGCAGGGAATGTAATAAAAAAATCTTATAAATGAAGTTCAGAATGTTTTTTTCTTCTACCGTGAAAATTGTGTGTACGGATAATGTCTTGGAGTTTTGAACTCGTGCTCTTTTACAATTCTTCTTGTCTTGTAGCATTATCCACCAAACGACTTGTGCTTATATGTCTCAACAAAATGGCGTTGAAGAGAGAAAACATCGTCATCTTCTTGATATCACTCGGACTTTACTTATCCAGAGTTGTGCTCCCATGTCTTTTTTGGGTAATGCTAACCTTATGGCGTGTTATCTGGTGAATCGTATGCCATCCTTTGTCTTAGATGAGAAAGTTCCTCTTTCAGTTGTCTTTCCTGACAAGGAATTGTTCTCCCTAACTCCACGTGTCTTTGGCTCTGTTGCTTTCATTCATCGGCTCTCTCCGGGACTTGACAAGCTCTCACCTTGGGCTGTCAAGTGTGTGTTTGTTTGGTACTCTCGTACTTAAAAGGGTTACAGATGCTATGACCTTGTGAACAAGAAATATTATGCCAGTGCTGATGTCACCTTCTTTGAGCCTGTGATGTATTTCTCGCCTACAGGTGAAAGGTTGACTTCCTCAACTAATGATGAGATTTATGTGCCATCTCCTCTGCGTTCGTCTGTTCTCATACCAACTCCTACTACACCACCACCACCATCACCACCACCACCTCCACAACCACCACTGCCGCCTTTACCGAGATTTTATACGCGTTGTTCTGTCCCTGCTCACGGAAGTCGTCATTCATCCATCACGCCCCAGATTTGTCCATGTGATATTACTAACGATGGACTAAAATGTGCAAGTGTAGGGATCTTTGCAGGAGAATAACATACCGGAGAGTACTGCTGATGAATTGGATATATCTATTACCTTACGGAAGTCGAAACAGACTTGTGCATCCTATCCTCTTGCTTCACAGATTTCATTCCATCGCCTCACTAGTGATTTTCAGAGGTTTGTTGCTGCCTTATCTACTGTGGAAATACCATGGAATTATTAGGACGTCTTGAAGGAGAGTTGCTGGCGTTCATCCATGGAGGAGGAAATGGTTGCTTTGCGGTCTCGTGGTACATGGAGCTTGGTTACTGCTCCCCCAGGATCTTCTGTTAGTTGTAAATGGGTATTTACTATCAAATATCATGCAAATGCCAGCCATGATCGTTACAAAGCATTGCTAGTCGCATGTGGATTCATTGAAACCTATGATGTGGATTATATGGACACTTTTTCTCCAGTTGCACGTCATTCCACTCTACGTGTCCTTTCAGTTGTTGTGGTACGTGATTAGCCCTTGTTTCAGTTTGATGTTAAGAATGCCTTTTTGTATGGGGATCTGTAGGAAGAAGTCTACATGCAGCAGCCTCCGAGGTTTACTGCTGAGGGGGAGTGTCAGATGGTGTGTAGACTTCACATGACCATATATGGTCTTAAATAAAGCCCGTGGGCGTGGTTTCAAAAGCTTTCAGACCTAATTCAGAAGCAAGGGTTCAAAAGATCAAATGTTGATTATTCTTTGTTTGTCCAGAAGACTCCCAGAGGTATTGTTGTTATCATGGTATATATTGATGATATACTTGTTACGGGAGATGATGTGCATGGGATAAAGATGGCAAAAACATTTCTAGGCCATCAGTTTGTGACCAAGGATCTTGGTACCCTACGATATTTTCTAGGGTTGAATTTGCTAGGAATACGTAGGGTCTCGTGATGACCCAAAGGAAGTATATTACAGACATGCTTGTTGAGACGAGCATGATCGGTTGTCGACCCTCGACTACTCCCATGGATCCTAGCATGAAGTTATATGAAGATGATACAAAGGAGGTTGACAAGAGAAGATACAGAGGATGGTGGGAAAGCTTCTATATATTACTATCACTAGACCTGACATCGCTTTTGCAGTAAGTCAGGTGAGTCAGTTTATGAAACAACCCAGACAAGTACATATGGACGCCATATACATGATACTGAGATATCTAAAGTCGTCTCCAGTTGCAGGACTTTTGTTCGGGAAAGAAATAAATATCTCCGTCTCTGCATGTGTTGATGCGGATTATGCAGGATGCCCTAAGGATCGTAAGTCTACTTCAGGTTTTGCAGTGTTTGTTGGCAGTTCTTTGGTTTCTTGGAAAAACAAGAAATAGATAGTAGTGGCTAGATCTAGTTTCGAATCTCAGTATAGGGGCATGGCACAGACAAGTACATAGATGATGTAGGTTCGAGGTGTGTTAGAAGATCAGCATATAGATGTACCTCTACCCATGCAATTGCAATGTGACAATCAAGCAACATTATTTATTGCTAATAATCCTGCATTTCATGAAAAAACAAAGCATATTGCGGTAGATTGCCACTATTCCAGAGATATGATTCAAAAGGGCTTTATTTCTACTTCCCTTATCAGTTCAGAAGAGCAGACTGTAGACATCTTTACCAAGCCATTGCTCAACGGGCCATTCCAGAAGTGTTCTTCCAAGCTGAGCATGATTGACATCTATGCTCCCTCTTGAGGGGGAGTGTGGAGATATTTCTTAAGTTTATGTATTTTTTGTTATGTTTATTACTTTATTTTCCTTGATCCATCTTATGTAATTTACCCATAGGCCTTCTCTATATAAGAGAGCCTAGGGTTCTTTGGAATAAACATCTTATTCTCTTCTTCCAACAGTAGAGGCAGAGCTGTCAACTGTACCTGATGTAGTGACCAGACTAGCAGTAGAAGCATACGTAATAGTATCACTAGCAGAATTCTGTAGTAGTTGTCGAAGACGGGCATACTCATATGTAGTAATAGAAGCCTGATTATCATTGGATGGATGATTATGAGAGGTATCTGCGGTATCATAGGAGCTATCATATGAGATTGTCTCATAGGCACTGTTGGCATTAGGAGGCATACCAAACTTTTCCTAGCAGCGTTCTGACGGATGATTCAGGCTTCCACAAGTAGTGGTAGGACCACGTCCGCATCCTAAGTCACGTCCACGTCCAAACTCACGGCTACGACCCCGGCTAAAATCATGTTCGTATCCCCCTTGATAATTGGATCACCCTCTAGCAAAATGGGTTGTAGTCTCAACAGGTAGAAGAGGAGATGGAGACTCAAGCTCCTGTAGTCGACCAAAGATGGTCTCAAGACTAGGTAGAGCAACAAAAGTCAGAAATCGATCCTTCACCAGCTTGTATCGTGGATGTAAACCTGATAAGAAATGATTCACTTGCCACTCCGCACGTTCTCCTATATGTTTGTCACAGCAATCATGTTGGAAAATAAGAAGCTCCTCAAGTTGGCCTTTGAGGAGTCGACAATACTCGATCAAGGTTGTATCTACTTGATTTATAGGCCAAATCCGTGTATAGATATCTGATAGCCCGGACTTGATTGCCTTTTGGGAGTAAGTATTCTTGTGACTCTCCCACATTGCTTTTGTCGTGTCCTTGTAGAGAAGGTTCGAAGCTATATTCATATCTACGTTGTTGGTCATCCACGTGATAACTTGGGCAGTTATCCACATGCCAAGTCTCATAGTCCTTGTCCGTTTCTTTGCGATGATCTTTAGTGTGAATATGATTCTTTCGCTGACCACCAATGAAAACCTTGAAATATCGTGACCATAGAACATAGTTTTTAGAACCCTTTAGTTTGATAGATGTGCCATGTACCATTATAGAGGAAGTCGGGTACAGAGGCTTGGGCTCAGTAGACGTCATGGTAATCACACAAGTCAAAAATTAATATTGACCTAGAGAGTTCCGATAGTTGCGATCAAGCAAGCATCATGGAGATTTAGTAGTTCATCAATGAGGATACCTGATGTAAGAGAGAAGGCAAATGAGAGATCAACGACAGAGTAGTCGAGGTTGCTGGCGACACGGGTGGGGCTGATTGGAGGCAACGACAGAGAGGCTCGGAAGGGGCACAGGGCGACGCTGGCTGCACTGGCAGGAGGGGTTGGCAGCGTTGGGGGCGCGTGCGGTAAGGGATGGTGGTGCAGGGGCAGGCGGCATGGGCTGGGATGGTAGAGAGACGGGGTTGGTGCTGGGGCGGCAAGGGCTGGGGCTGGAGAGGCGGGATGGCGCAGGGGCAGGTGGCATGGGTTGGAGAGGAGCATGGGTTGGGTTGGCGCAGGGGTTGGGAGGGGCTGGCGAAAGGGGCTGTGGAGATGGCTGGAGGGGCTTGGGGTTGTGGAGATGTAAACCTGGAGAGCCTGGCAGTGGCACTGGGTGGAGGTAGAGCATGGAGATGTTGGGCAGCGCTGCTAGTTGGGGTTTGAGAGGGGGGAATTAGGTCAGAGTCGCGGTCCTAGACTGGTGCTCTGATACCATGTGAAGAAAAAGAAAGAATAAAATAGCTTGATTTATTTTGTAGGTCCAGGGGTCCTTTTATAGGACAAAATCCTAGAAACCCTAGAGAGTCCAGAAGATAAGAAAATACATGTGCCTCTAGTGGGGGTTACAATGAATAATTAAGAGTCGTAGGATATATTGCTAACAAACTACATTCGATGGGCAATGGTGGTAGAGTACCTTGCTCATTTGCATGGTTTTCAAAGGGGGATATGTTTGATTGTTCTAGTTGTGTATGATTTTTTCTAGCTGTGTGTGAATTTGTTTTTATTTCTTTTTACATCAACGTATAAAATTAGGGATTTTTATATCTTGTCCCTTAAAACTTTTACAACTACACAAAAACCTTAGGCTTCTTCGTATTTATCCCACGACTATTGTAAACTTACTTTGTCTTACACCACAACCCTTGCCGTCAATTGAACTCTTCTTTCAGTTAATCATGTTGAGTTAATCTAACCATGTCAAGAATCCAGCGGGTAATTTCTTTTCTTTCTCCCCTTAATCCATCCACTCACTCGTATCTCTATTCAACTTTGTCTCTCTGTTGATGCGACCTCCACCATTGACACCTCTTGGCCAAGAATAAGCCATTGGGATTCTATGATTCCACCCATGCTCGCAACCCTCTTTTGCGGGATCATGGCACTACTAGCCGCACACCATCGCCACATCAATCGATTCATGTTGCTTTCCTAATGGTCCTTTGCTTGCGTCTCGGTTATTGCCGTTGCCTCCCCTCGAAGGGGGAACCCTGTCCAATGTTGTGCTAACCCTTCGCATCTCTGTCATCCAACAACAATAGAGTTCGTGCATCCATTATTTGTTGATAGTGAAAGACCTTATCCATACCACCTGTCCTAGTGGGCTAGGCTCCCTTCCTCTAAGGAGAGCTCCTCCTCGAATCATCAACCACCAAGGGTGATGTAACATCCAAGTCGATCCCCGTCATAGCCACACAACTCTCCTCTAGGTTGTCTTTAGACAAAGAAGCAGAGAGGTGAGAAAGGGGGCCATTCTATCTACCTTGTGATGGTTGTGCTATTGACTTGAGAAGGTGGTCTGATGCCTCTGCTCCTTGTTCGCTCCCTAGGTGATGCTCGTCCTTTTTTTCACACGGAGAAGTAAAAGAAGACGACATAAGGTTGTTCAGACTCCGTGCAACAGAGCACCAGCTCCTATGGATTTTTTGTTAGAAGCGGAGTTCAAAGTTTTCATGGTGGTGGCGTTGCTCCAGAATTGACACCCCCTCCACCACCACAACCAACCCATGGGTTCTTTTTAGAGATGATAAAAATGACTCTTACATGGCATACAAGTGTTGTAAACATTACACGAAGAGGCAACATGCCATGCATCGGCATAAAAGCCGATGGTGGGGTGGTCCTTGATCATTACAGAAGGAGGAATATGGGGAGTGGAATGCATAAAAATTGTTTGGAGCACTGAGGATGAAGGATATATGTGAGGTGGAAGGAGGAGACGGGTCCACCACCACAACTAACCCATGGGTTCTTTTTAGAGATGATAAAAATGACTCTTACATGGCATACAAGTGTTGTAAACATTACACGAAGAGGCAACATGCCATGCATCGGCATAAAAGCCGATGGTGGGGTGGTCCTTGATCATTACAGAAGGAGGAATATGGGGAGTGGAATGCATAGAAATTGTTTGGAGCACTGGGGATGAAGGATATATGTGAGGTGGAAGGAGGAGACGGGTCGACGATGATGGAGTGGTTAGAACGACGGAGGCTGCAGGAGAGAGCTTGGTAGGAGTGGCGATGTCAGATGGGTTCATCTTAATTTTGTTGACTGGAGGGAGGGGAGAGGATGGAAGCGTGGAACTTTGTAAATTTGATACAACTTGAAGGCTATATAGATGGTATTTTTTGACGGATTCTGTTTAATTTAATGGCAAAATACGAGTTAGTAAGTTTGTAAAGGTCAGGGGGCAAATATGAAGGGGGTTGTCGTGTAATTGCAAGTTATAGGATCGTGGTATAAAAATGCTATAAAGTTACCACACAAACCAAAAATGCTTTCTTTCTTTTTGAGTTTGGGGTTGTCATGCAATCACAAAAGTTTATAGGAGTCATGGTGTAAAAATCCCATAAAATTACCACACAAACTAAAAAATGCTTTCTTTTGGAGTTTGTGAAAATGGTAGTTGTTGGAAAATGTGACTTCGATGATTATTCAGAAAACCCTAGGCTCTCTTATATAGGGAGAGACCTTAGGGTAAATTACAGAGAGGTCTATAGAAAAGAAAGAAACAACAACAAACTCCATAAATAAATAATAACACTACTAACTATTTCTACACTCCCCCTCAAGGTGGAGCATAGATATCTATCATGCTCAGCTTGGACGAACATCTCTGAAATGGTCCTCTGAGCAGTGGCTTGGTAAATATATCTGCAGTCTGATCTCCTGAGCTCACATGTGCAGTAGATATCAACCCTCTCTGGATCAAGTCCCTAGTATAGTGGCAGTCAACTTCAATATGCTTGGTCCTTTCATGAAAGGCTGGATTGTTGGCAATGAACAATGCTGCCTGATTATCACACTGAAGCTTCATAGGTAGAGGTACCGCTACATGTAGATCTTCTAGTACTGAGCGAACCCACATCATTTCCGTACTGGCTTGAGCCATAGCCCTATACTCGGATTCGGCACTGGACCTTGCCACAACAGTTTGTTTCTTGCTTTTCCAAGAAACCAAAGAGCCTCCAACAAACACTGCAAACCCTGAGGTTGATTTTCGGTCCTTGGGACATCCTGCATAATCTGCATCTGCACATGCTGAGACAGATAAGTCCGTGCCATTTCTGAATAGCAGCCCTGAACCTGGAGAAGACTTTAGATACCTCAGTATCATGTGTATAGCGTCCATGTGAACCTGTCTTGGCTGCTCCATAAATTGACTCACCCTGCTAACTGCAAATTGAATGTCTGGGCGAGTTATGGTGATGTAGAGGAGTTTGCCCACCATCTCTCTATATCTCCTCTTATCTACTTCATCAGTATCACCATCATACAGCCTCACGCTGGGATCCATAGGAATACTTGATGGTTTGCAACCATCCATGCCCGTCTCAGTCAGGAAGTCTGTAATATACTTCCGTTGGGTCATTACCAAACCCTGTGCATTCCTCGCAAATTCTAACCCCAGGAAGTATCTCAGGGTGCCAAGATCTTTTGTAACAAATTGACGGCCAAGGAATGCCTTCACCTTTTCTATGCCTTGTGCATCATCTCCTGTAACAAGAATATCATCCACATAGACCATAATAACAACCGTACCTGTCGATGACTTCTGGACAAACAATGAGTGATCGGCATTTGACCTCTTGAATCCTTGTTGCTCAATCAGGTTGGACAACTTCTGGAACCATGCTCTGGGGCTCTGTTTGAGGCCATATATTGCTTTGTGAAGTCTACAGACCATCTGCTTCTCCCCCTCAGCAGTAAACCCAGGTGGCTGCTGCATGTAGACTTCCTCCTGCAAGTCTCCATACAGAAATGCATTCTTGACATCTAGTTGAGATATACTCCAATCACGGACTACAGCAACAGATAAGAGAATGCGAAGGGTAGAATGTCTCGCCACTGGAGAAAAAGTATCCATGTAATCCACACCGTAGGTTTGCGTAAACCCACGAGCGACCAAGCGTGCTTTATACCTATCCAGGGTTCCATCTGCATGGTATTTGACTGTAAAAACCCATTTGCAGCTCACAACGGATGCATCAGAAGGTGCAGGGACCAAAGACCATGTGCCACGAGACTGCAGAGCCCTCATTTCTTCTTCCATTGCTAATCGCCAGCATTCAATCTGCAAAGCTTCCTGGTATGTCCGTGGTATCTCCACGGAAGACAGAGCTGTGGCAAATCTCTGAAAATCACCTGTGAGACGGTGAAAAGAAACCTGTGAAGCAAACGGATAAGCGGCACATTGCCGCTTCTGTTTCCGAAGAGCAATCGGAACATCAAGACTGTCATCTGCTGTACGAGATGGGCTAGTGTCAGCCTGAACTGAAGGATCCTGCACATGTACCAAACCTGACCCGTCAGTAGTAGTGCCATCTGAACATACCTGAGGCGGGATGATCGGCTGCTGTGTGGTCTGAGCAGGACCTGACCGGCGCGTATAGAATTTCGGTAACGGTGATATGATAGGCCGTGGATTGGGTGGAGGTGGAGGAGGTGGTGGGGGTGGTGGAGATGGTGCTGGCGTGGAGACAGACAGAGGGGAAGACTCAGATGTACTCAATGTAGGTGGTGGAGGAACATAGATCTCATCAGTGGTAGTGGATGGTACCATTCTGTCACCTGCAGGAGAGAAATACATGACAGACTCGAAGAAAGTGACATCGGCACTCACAAAGTATCTCTTAGTTGTGGGATCATAACACCGGTAGCCCTTCTGAGTTCTGGAGTAACCAACAAAGACGCACTTGACCGCTCTAGGAGAGAGTTTGTCAAGTCCGGGAGATAGACGATGCACAAAAGCTACAGTGCCAAAAACACGTGGAGTTGGTGAGAATAACTCCCTATCTGGAAAAATAATGGACATAGGTATCTTTTCACCAAGGACTGAGGATGGCATACGGTTGGCTAGATAACAAGCAGTAAGGACAGCATCACCCCAGAAAGAAATAGGGGCACAACTCTGAATCAACAATGTACGAGTAATATCTAAGAGATGGCGATGCTTCCTTTCCGCGACACCATTCTGTTGTGAAGTATATGCACAAGTGGTTTGGTGAATAATGCCCTTTGATGACAGGAATTGTGACAGTAAGCGTGTACAGAATTCAAGGGCATTATCAGTCCGAACATATTTGACATTTGCAGAAAAGACATTGAACACTTCATTAATCAAGTTTTTGATCACATTTCCTGCTTCGGATTTATTTTTCAAAAGAAAGACCCATGACACACGAGAGAAATCATCCACTACCACAAGATAAAACCTGTGTCCCTGATGATCGGGAACACGACTTGGACCCCATATATCTATATGTAACAACTCAAAAGGAGAGCTACTGCTCCGACTCAGACGACGTGGGAAGCTCGACCTGTGATGCTTTCCCAACTGACACGCTTCACATTGAAACGAAGAACTAGGAGAGATCTGAGGCAGAAGATGGCGCATTTTCTGAAGCGGAAGGTGACCAAATCGGAGGTGCCAAATGTACGGAGAGACTGGTCCAGCCGAATGAGAGGAGACACCAGCATATGAATCCCGGACCAACCTATATAAACCATTCTGCTCAGAGCCACAGCCAATCACCTTGCCCGTGAGTATGTCCTGAAAAATGAGAGAAGACGGGTCAAATATGGCACGACAGTTCAAATCCTTCGTAATCTGACTAATAGATAGCAAATTCATTGAGAACTCAGGAGCATGCAGAACATTCTGTAAATGCAAAGTGGAGGACAGGAAAACCTCCCCCTGTCCAACAAGGGGCGAATGGGTACCATCTGCTATCTGTACTGAACGTCCGGGAGGAATGTCCCTGTAGGCCTGTAATCTACCTCTATCTCGGCAGAGATGATGTGTGGCTCCAGAATCAATAATCCAGTCGGATATATCATGAGATGTAGTAGATCTACCTGAGGAGCTTGCGGCTGCGGAAGAACTGGCAGAGGCAGTGGCAGCAATATCTGAGGAATCACCAGGCGAATCACCAGAAGCATGTGGCATAATCTCTCGGAGACGGGCGACAAGTTCGTCAAATCGACTATCTGCAGTAGAGGTCAGTGGAGACTGAGAGTGCTCTGCAATGCGGGCTGATGCTGGAAATCCATGCTTCGAATAGCATGTCTCCTCCGAGTGTCCTGTGCGACGACAATAGGAGCATGTCTGACTAAAGCGACCACCCCTCCCCTGGGGTCCACGGCCACGTCCACGACCACGGCCAGATGGTGGTCCACCTCTCCCACGCGAGACTGCCATCGCTGAAGGAGGTGGAGTAGAAGAGCTGGAGGAGACTGGAATGCGGCTAAGCTGTCTGTAAACATCCTCAACTGGAGGAATAACTACATCTGCGAGAATCTGAGATCGAGCTGCATCGTACTCTGGGTCAAGGGCCGCAAGGAGAACACCAACCATGGTGGCGTTTCGAAACGCCTTCTGCTGCTCAGGAGTTGCAGTCAGAGGGATGATACTATATAGCTTCTCGAACATCCCTCTTAGGGATGTATAAAGAGAATGGAGAGGTCTGCCGTTCTGCTTCATTGTGAATATGTCGTGCTGAAGCTGCAACATCTTCGTCTCATTTCGCACTTGCGAATATGTGGCGGCAAGAATGTCCCACATTGCCTTAGCAGTGGGCTGATGGAGGACGTCGTTGGCAATCTCCATCGTTAAGGTGCCGGACAACCAGACCTTTGCATAGGAATCATCAGCCTCCCACGAGGCATAGATCCCAGTCTTCTCCGTGGGCTCATCCTCGGTAAGAATATGTTTCTTACCATTCGACTTCATAAGGCTCATGAACTGCATAGCCCAGAGCTCGTAGTTAGACCCGTCCATCTTGACTATTGGCGCAGGACCTTTGAATGCGCCAGTGGAGGGCATATCAACTTTTGATTCTGACATACTGCCGCTTGGAGAAGAACTAGGATATGTAGACGTAATGCTGGATGTCTACAAAAACTGCATCAGATTTGAGTACGTGTGTAGACTTTCACGCACTCAAATCCATAAACCGTAGGAAGAGGGGGTCTAGGGCACGCCGCCAAGGAAGTTTACAGCCCTTGAATCGTCACGAGAACAACTCGTATAGAGTGCTGGAGACCACTGGAACCCTACAGCGACAGTTGAAGGGTGCCGCTGTGGGTACGGGTGCCGCTGTGGCGGCAGTAGGCGGCAGGGAGGGGTGCCGCTAGGGTTCCGGTGGCTGTGGGCAGCAGAGGTGGGGTTGCCGCTGAGGCTAGGGCGCCGCTGGTAGGCGCAGGAGGCCGCTGTTGTGCGGCTGTGAGCCGCTGGAGAGGTGCGGCGGCGGGCTGATGTGCGGCTGGAGCCGCGGGAAGGGTTGCGTCGGGAGCCGCAGATGTGCGGCGGCGAGATGAGAGAGAGCGAAGGGAGAGGGGCGGCGGGTGGGGAAGGGGAAAGAGCCCTAAGGCGGCTCTGATACCATGTTGGAAAATGTGACTTCGATGATTATTCAGAAAACCCTAGGCTCTCTTATATAGGGAGAGACCTTAGGGTAAATTACAGAGAGGTCTATAGAAAAGAAAGAAACAACAACAAACTCCATAAATAAATAATAACACTACTAACTATTTCTACAGTAGTTGGTGGCTCTCTCTCAGAAGATCGACAATTTGACACTGGACGTTTTTTTTGCAATTATCCATCGGGAACCTTTTTTATGCTTTAATACCCGACCATGAAGGTGCTTCCAAATGCCTGTATGTAGCTTCATTTTTCTGAGTTCATGAGCTTGCGATTGGATGGTCTTTATTAAAAGTTAGTTGTTATATACTAGCTTTGGTGGGGTTTTATAGTTATGCACCCAAACAGTTTCAACGATTAACAACTTGCGTATGGATACATTCTAAAGAGTGCATCCATTCTTGCAACTTCTATTGCCAATTAATCTCTTTTTATTTACTCTTTAAAACTTGGGCAGAGGATATCCAGCTGTTCTGCTCTCTGATTTGGCGCTGTTGCGTTAACTATCTGATTGAAACTAGGACTACTGCTCTCCGTCCGCATCTGACTTTCTTTTCCCTTTAAATAGCATTTCTGAATGCCCATTAAGCTTTCTAAATTCTTAGCATTTTATGTAGAATAAACTGATCTGGTTTTTCGTTTGACTTGCTATTTATTATTTTTGCCATTAATGTGCTGCAGAAAACCTATCTAAGCCATATTTCTTTCTGATCATATTGCCTAAGGTTGCAACTGTCAGACCGCATCATATTATTCAATTTTTCTTTACGACTTTCTTGAGATTGAGAATGTATTGGTATGCCCACACTCGAACATTGTATCCCAAGTAGCAAAAACTGCTTCAAACTATTCCTTTCTCTGGAAAATTTTTGTTTACAGGCTGACAGTAGGAACTAGACTACTATTTGTGAAATGTCGCCCTTTTTCTTCATAGGTAATAGTTGTAAAGCGAAGCAAGTCTGAGCCAGTGAAACTGCGAGTAACATCTATTTTATTTTTCCTAAAACATCCATAGTTTCCCTGCAGATTGATGAGGTGATTAGCCAAGCCCAAACAACAAGGGCAGTTTTAGGATCACAAAGGTCATTATTGGGAGATGTGCAGGGAAAAGTCAAACAACTGAGTGACAAATTTCCAATCATACGTGGCCTGCTTGGTAATGTTTCTTCATGCTTTTGAAAAATGTTGTTTAAATCCATGCAGAATGGCAGACTTGATTTGTTCATACTCAGCTGTACCCATTCTCTTTAGGCAGGACTAGCTTGTCAATCCCCACCATCATTTTCTTTCATCGATTATCATTGTCTTTTTTATCTGAAAATGTGAAGGATGATTATTAGAGATTAGTTCTCATTGTGTGTATTTTCTGTTATTAGTTGAATATCAATCATGTCTTGGTCTTGTGGTAGTGCAGTGTGCCTACCACCCAAAAGATCAGGGTTCAAATCCCTCCTTGTGGGGGTTGCGTTAGGTAGTCAATATCTATCATACAAAATATTTGAGTCTTTCAACATGGATTTGAGTAAGAATCCATGTAGCCAACCTTACTTATAGTGGGAGAAGGTTTGTCATTTTTTAGTTGAATATCGATCATGTCCTAGGGGAGTGTTAATATACCTTGAATCCTAACCATCTGATCCAGATTAAAGAACTACCAGATGTATCACCCTGCCTCTCTGTGCCACCATACCCTACCAGTACAAGGGTCATGTTGAGTATGAGATCCCACCATTACCCTATACTGAGTGCGGGATCCCACCATACTCCTTTGCCACCACACCCTACATGTCCCGAAATTTTTTCTTATAAGGTATTCAGATCCATTTGAGTTTGGGATCCATTTCGTACGAGAGTAGTATATAAACTCCCTAAGGTTAGGGCTCTCTGTATCCTTCTTTCTCCACAGTGAAAATTGATCGCCGTTGTCCAAGGACGTAGCCTAGTTACACGTGAACCTTATAAATTTGTATCTTTGTGCTTGCGTGATTGATCGTGTTGGTGCGTGCTTTCACGATTCGCTATAGGGAGAAATACTAAGAACATCTATTGACTTGCTCTATATGTATTAGTTTGATGTGTAACTATTCTTTTGTTGCACTTGCACCCAAAACATATAATCGTAATTGTAAACCAATTTTTACTCATGAAACTTAGTTTAATGTAATAAATTTTACCCAAAGGGAGGTAGTTTCCAAATTATACCAACATAAAGGTCGTCACTTGAAGATATAAGTTCCTCCTATAAAAGGGTGTATGGATCAAGGTTTGAAAAAATGAAAGGTGGAACGAGGCATTTTCCCTTGAGGTGAGTCGTAGACTCGAGGCCGTCGAGACGTAAGCCTCAGTTTGTATAGGAAAATACTTACTAAAAGTATAATAACTATATTTGTTGATGAAATTATCTAATCTGACAGTCATATAATATATAGTATTGTAATATTGATGAAATTATGAAGATAAGAATGTGAAAGAAATGATATGTAAATTCATAAACCTTTCTACTAAATTTCTACCCAATCAAAAAAGGGAATCATGGCTATACTTGTTATTAAAGTATCAAACATAACATATTTTTCACCAAAAATATTGTGGTGATAAAATTTATGATCAGTAAATTTCGATGAAATGTGTATGTTATGTGACTAATATATAATATATGACAACATTGATATACATTGAATATATTCTTGTTTTTTCTAGTTAGTATATTACATCGCTCATTATGTCACCTCTCCTAAGGCATACATAACTTTGAAGGGCCCTATGGCGTATGACCTAGGTGGGTGTGAGTGACTGCAAGAAGATCTGGTATTGGAAGATTCCAGCGCGGGTGAAGGTGTTTTTGTGGATCCTTAGAAGGGGTGGAAGTTTGACGGGGGCTAGATTAGAATGGTTTGTGCAAGGCGCTGATTCGACGTGTTTGCTCTATCATGAAATGGAGGAGGATATGGATCACCTATTTTTCAGATGCAGTTAATTAATGGAAGCTTGGTTGCTTTTTGGGATCTCGACCATGCAACTCAGAGGTTTATCTGACTTCTGGAGCTGTATTGGGGATGGATGGGGGGGTATAAAGAGGGGCGATCTGGTGTGCCAGAAACAATTGGATCTTCCGCCAGGAACGTGTGTATGACAAAAATATAGTGGCACATGCGAATGCGCTTGTTGAGAGTTGGTTCATGGATTTTTTTTTCTTTTTTCAGCTCAATTTTCGGGCATGTAATCTTCAGGCATGTAATCTCTTAAGGTGATTAATGGTGAAGCTTTTGGGTGAACACATATACGATGGATTGTGTGTTTAAAAGTGTAATGTTAAGAATTTTTTTGAAATAACTAGACAAGTTTAGTGCTCAGTATAAACATGAAGAAACTTAAAATATCAAGCATTCATCCTATATATATCCTAAACAAGTATACATTTATAACCATCTAAACTACTAATAAGACAATTTAAATCCTTAGAAAATGCTTTAAGTCCAAAAAATGCATCATAGAATGCCTCGGACCGCCTCGACCTTCTGAGGCGCGTGCCTCGTCAATACCATCTTAGGTGCCTATCTTAAGGCTAAAAAGCCCTGCCTCGCCCCGCCTCGAGGTAAGCCTTTTCAAACCATGGTATGGATATATGATGCTAAAATTAATATATCAAACATCATATACCATCATAGAAGTGCCATTAGTTTTGTTATTTTTTTAAGTTTACATCGGATGTAGGGAGAGGTGGTGACTGATTTCGGGTTTTTTGCATGAAAGAGGCAAAGAGAGAGGAGACGAGAAAAGGTGATGGGAAATGATATATGTAAAAGGGAGAGGTATATTATGAGAGCGGATTTAATGGAACAAGGAAAGGGGGAGAAGACCATAAGCCATTGTGCAATCGACTGAGGCCTTCTTGGGGGTTGGTTCATTACATACTCCGTAGCAATCGACCCATTAGATGTTAACCTGGTGCAACTGGATCTAGACATTAAAGCCCACATTGGCTCCCTTAGGCGTTGAAATGAGTCCATGTGGTAACAAAGGAACATGATTAGTTGGCCCAAGTTGGGAGGTTGTGCAATCACATTCTTCTATACGTCGATAAAGATTCAGGATGGTAGGAACCATATCCCCTTCCATTGTTGTCCGAGTAGGAGGTGCGAGATAAAAAAAACATGCCATTCGTGGTAGTAGAGGCCATCACTTGTTTCTTCTCCAACTTTTCACTTTTTACGTAAGTCTTGACACTGAAGAACCTACCCTAAGAGGACCATGAACTAGTGGGCAAAGGACTAGATCAAAAGGCCACTTAATGTTGATGAAGTATAGGATACCGTGAGATTTATCTCCCCATCGAAGGCCTCGAGACCTAACAACTTCAATGCAAGCTATTTCAAATGTGTTGGTCACTTAGCTTCAATGCGAGCTATTTCAAACGATATTGGTCACTTGTCTGTTATGATTGTTAAAACTAATTTCAAGTTAGTTCTATTTATTTATAACTTGATGGAATTTGTCATCACCATTCAAACCTTGCATGATCGATCATATGATTTATATTGATCAATCACCTTATTAAAATATCCATGATTCTTTACCATATTTGATTCTACCAGTCATATTTTCAAAGGTTCAACCCTACCACTATATAAAGGACCACATACCCATTGTTGGAACACAGACCACAACTCATAGCAACAAAGCAAAGGCTTTTAGAGTTCTCTCTCTATTCTTTAAGCTAATAAGCATTTTAGAGAGAATTTCTTTTCTAATCATTCAGGCTAGCAAGTGCTTCCACAACAATGTTTGATTGCTTCTAAGTTCCAAAATTTCCTCCGCAGCTAGTTAGAGACATTTTTTAGTCATCAACATTATCAGTGATATTTTTCAAGTTATATTATACTATTCACATGTGCTTGTTTTGTCAAAGATATTAGTATTGGTTGTGCTTATTTCTGATATTACCGCTTAGCAATATATTTCTGTTGCTGATATAAAAGATTATTGTTGAGGGAAATAAATAACTTAATTTATAAGAGGCCATAGGTTCTCTTATATAGGAAATGAACTTATTGGGAAAATTACAAGAAGAGGATAAAAAAAATAGAAATAAGCAAAAACACTAGTAATGATAACAAATATCTCAACACTCCCCCTCAAGCTGGAGCGTAGATATCTATCAAACTTAGCTTGGAACAACATCTCTGATAAAGCCCTCTGGCTAGAGCCTTGGTAAGAACATTTGTTGTCTGGTCTCCAGAGCTAGCATGCGTAATGGCAATAAGGCCCTTCTGTATCATGTCACGAGTGTAGTGACAACCCACCTGTATATGCTTCATCCTCTCATGAAAGGCTGAATTATTGGCAATAAAGAGAGCAACCTAATTGTCATATTGGAGGTGCTTGGGAAGAGGCATCTCTATAGTCAGGTCAATAAGAATAGATCTGACCCACACCATTTATTTGCTAGCATGGGCCATGGCCCTGTATTCTGACTCAGCACTTGATTTGGCAACCACAGTCTGTTTCTTGCTTTTTCATAAAACAAAAGAATCCCCTATAAACACAACAAAGCCTAATGTAGATTTCCTATCCTTTGGATACCCAGTATAATCTACATCTGCACATGCGGTAACTGAAAGAATGTGCTATTAAAAAGAAGTCTTGTACCATGTGAAGTCTTCAGATATCTCTGAATCATATATATTGCATCCATATGTGCCTATATGGGCTGCTCCATAAACCGACTTACTTTGCTCACAGCAAAGGATATGTTGGGCATGGTAATAGTCTCATTTAGTAGCTTGCCAACAAGCTCCCTGTACCTCCTCTTGTCGACCTACTCGGTATCATCATCATAGAGCTTCATACTTGGGTTAATAGGAGTAGTGATAGGTTTGCAATCTGCCATGCTTGCCTCTAAAAGAAGGTCTGTAACGTACTTCCTCTGGGTCATCACAAGACATCGCCGGTTCCTGGCAAACTCCAGTTCAAGGAAGTAACGTAAATGTCCATGGTCCTTGGTCACAAACTATTGGCCTGGAAAGTCCTTCGCACCATGAAATCCCTTCTCGTCAGCTCTTGTATCAACAATGTCATCAACATAAACAATAATAACAATAGTACCTCTTTGGGACCTCTGCACAAACAAGGAGTGATCGGCAATCGATCGCACAAACCCCTGCTGCTTTATCAAGTCCGAGAGCTTCTTGAACCATGTTCTTGGACTCTTCTTAAGGCCATAGGTAGCCTTATGAAGCCTACACACCTTCTGACACTCCCCCTCAGCAGCAATCCCAAGTGACTGCTGCATGTAGACCTCCTCCTGTAGATCACCATAGAGGAAGGCATTCTTCACATCTAGCTGGTAAAGGGGCCAATCTCGTGTCACGGCAACGAAAAGGAGAATATATAGAGTAGAATGTCTGACAACTGGACAGAAAATATCCTAATAGTCCACCCTATATATTTGGGTGAACCCACGAGCCACAAGTCTTGCCTTATAGCGATCCACACTGCCATCTTCATAGTATTTCACTGTGAACAACCATTTGCATTCCACAACGGATGCACCACTTGGAGCAGAAACAAGACTCCACGTACTGTGTGACTGTAGCACGGTCATTTCCTCTTCCATGGTTAACCTCCACCGGTTGTTTTGAAGAGCCTCTTGATATGACTATGGTATCTCCACAGCTGATAGTGCTACGGTAAATCTCCTGAAATCCTCTGATAGTCTGCTCAAGGAAACATGGGTTGCAAGAGGATAAGTAGCACACTTATGTTGGGGCTTACGAAAAGCAATCGACACATCAAGATCATCTGCCAAGTCTGTAACATGTGAGTTCACCTCCTGAGAGGACACCTGCTCATCCTATCTGGAACCCTGCTGCACAAAAAAAATCAGTAGTGCCATCAATAGAAACTATGTGCTCATTACATGCTTGAGGCATGCTGGATGACAAGCAAGGCCTGTGAACATGGGGGGACAGAGCGAGACATGCGAGTAAAAACACGAGGCAAAAACTGTGTCATAATAAAAGGAGGAGCCACATGAGCAGGTGCAGGTGGTAGTGGCATGGCAGTAGACAGATAATGCATATAGATCTCAGCATCAGAGTCAGACGAAGCAAGTCTATCACCTGTAGGAAAAAAATACATGATAGACTCAAAGAAAGTGGCATAAGTACTGACAAAGTACTTCCTCCTGAACAGATCAAAGCATCGGTACTCTTTCTGGATACCAGAGTAGCCGCCAAAAACACACTTGACAGTTCTTGGAGAGAGGTTGTCACGACCAGCAGAGACATCATAAACAAATGCAACAGATCCAAACACAAAAATAGTAAGGGAGAAAAGATCCTTCTCGGGAAACACAATCGAGAAAGGAATCTTCTCTCCCAACACAGACAGGGACATGCGGTTAACCAGATAGCAAGCAATGAGAACAACATCACCCCAGTAAGCATGAGGAGCACGACTTTATATCAACAAGATTCTGGTCACATCAAGTAAGTGATGGTGTTTGCGCTCAATAACACCATTCTGTTGGGAAGAATAGGCACACGAGGTCTGATGAACAATTCTCAGAGATCTAAGGAACTTAGAAAGCTATAAAGTGCAGAACTCTAAATCATTGTCAGAACGAAGGTATTTGACTTTGATAGAGAAATATTCATTATCTCACTAATAAAATACTTGATCATGGATCTAGCCTCAGACTTATTCTTCAATAAAAAGACCCAGGACAATCTAGAAAAATCATCGACAATAACAAGATAAAAACAATGTCCCTGGTGATCAGGAACACTACTCGGACCCCAAATGTCTAAATGTAGGAGCCTAAATAACTGAGAACTGCTCTGACCCTAACAGGATGGAAGGGAGGAACGATGATGCTTCCCAAGCTGGCATGCCTCACATTGAAAAGAGGATCTCGTAGGAATCTGAGGGAGAACATGACACTTCTGTAGAGGAAGGTGGCCAAAACGAATGTGTCACAAATATGGAGAGACTGGTCCAGTAGGTATATTTGAAGCGCCAACATGAGGAGGTTGGACCAGTCTATATAGCCCCTGCTGCTCACAGCCACATCCAATCACCTTGCCTGTGAGTATGTCCTGAAACACAAGAGATGAGGGTTAAAAATAGCACGAAAATACAGATCCTTAATAATCATACTTGTTAGAGTTATTAGATTTACATTTATGTTTGTAACCCTTCGGGTTCTGTAACCTTCCGTGACCCTTCGGGTTCTGTAACCCTTCGAGTTCCGTAACCCCCGTGACCCTTCGAGTTCCGTAACCCTTGTACTCTCTAGGGTTTTCTCTCTATATAAGAGACCCTAGCTCTATGGAATAAACATCTCATTCGTTCCTCTTCTCCACATGGTATTAGAGCGACGACCCTAGATCGAAGCCCAATACCCTAAATCCGCCGCCACTACCAGCCCTCTCTCCGCCAACAAGGAGAGAGGGATGGACCTCCTGCGTCGCTTGTGGATTCGATGGTCTCACGCAAGGCAGTCCGAGTCCCCAACAACACCAGCTACCACCTCCTGCGGCATCTAAAGCGCCACCCAAGGCCTAGCAGCTCCAGTCGCACCTCCTGCATTGCCGACACCACTTGTAGCCCCACCCTCTCCAACAGCTCCTGTTTCACCACGACTTTTTTCTCCCAACTTTTTATTTCTCCCTCTTTATTCTATCAAGTATGGGAGAAACGAGGAGCTAGAGATGATTCTTCAGGATGTCTGCTATCCTACCACGACTGACATGCCAACACTCCAGACTACTACTCAGGTCATCCGTCTTCACCGAGCATCGACTTCTTCATCATGTCGTATACTTATTCTTTACGATCCGACTACTCCTCCGCACTGGACTTCTTCTATAGCGATTCTTCTCCAGGCACGACAGAGATACGTTCCGGTGACCTGCATGCACGACAGAGATACGTTCTGGTAACCTGATATCGTAGCGACTCTACAGGCATGGCAGAGATACATTTCGGTGACCTGAAAGCCGCAGACCCGTCCTCGAGCGAGGTCTTCTACCAGCAGCGGACATATGTTCTTATGATGTGTGAAGATGTGGTGTATACTTTTCTTTTTGTTACAAGCTATTAGATTTACATTTATGTTTGTAACCCTTCGGGTTCCGTAACCTTTCGTGACCCTTCGGGTTCTGTAACCCTTTGTGACCCTTCGAGTTTCGTAACCCCCATGACCCTTCGGGTTCCGTAGCCCTTGTACTCTCTAGGGTTTTCTCTCTATATAAGAGACCCTAGCTCTATGGAATAAACATCTCATTCGTTCCTCTTCTCCACAATACTAATGGAAAGTAAATCCATCTGGAAGTCAGGAGCATATAAAACATTCTGAAGATGCATGGACGGCGTCAAATGCATCTCCCCCTGTCCTGTAACAAGTAAGTGGTCGCCATTAGCAATGACAACCCATCTGCCAGGTGGTATAGTCCTTTAGGACCTCAGTTGCACTCTGTCTCCACACAAATATGAAGCACCAGAGTCCATAATCCACTCTGTCGTGTCTGCATCAGTACTATTAGTAAAAGCATTGGCGATACCTGAGGAACTCGAAGTATCTCTAGCTACGGCTGCAGTATATGTAGTGATGGTCCCAGCGATGGATTTCTCGAGTACAAGTGACAATATGATCCAAGCGAGGATCGGCCTGGGAAGTAGGAGTCTTTGAAGGCTCAATATGTTTTGTTACGCGACCCAACACGGAATATCCATGCTTTTGGTAGCATGTATCGTCTGCATGTCCCAGTTGACGACAGCTTGTATAAGGACCACGTAGACACCCACCACCTATGCCACGAGGGGTGCACCCTATAGACTGGGTCGGTCCACCTCAACCATGGAAAGCGGCCATAGCAGAAGAGGGCGAAGGAGTGGCCGTAGAAGGCATGATAATCCGGCTAAGACGGCTACAGGCCTCCTCCATGGGAGGTATAGTAGCCACGGTGAGAAGTTGTGCACGCTGCATTGTACTCTGTATCAAGGCCGGCCATGAAAACTCCAACCATGGTGGAGTTCCTATAATACTTCTGCTGCTCTAGAGATGTCATAATGGGCATATAGCTATTGTTAGAATACTCAGATGATTTATTCCATAGAGCCCTCGGGTCTCTTATATAGGGAGAGAGCCCTTGGGTAAATTACATGAGAGGTACATAAAGAAACTGAAATAATAAGTAACATAAAAGACGACGAACAACTATCTCTACACTCCCCCTCAAGATGGAGCATAGATATCTATCATGCTCAGCTTGGAAGAACATCTCTGGAAAGGTCCTCTGAGCAGTGGCTTAGTGAATATGTCCGTTGTCTGGTCCTCTGAACTGACGTGAGACGTGGAGATGAAGCCCTTCTGAATCATGTCCCTAGTGTAATGACAATCCACCTCTATGTGTTTTGTTCTCTCATGGAAGGCTGGATTGTTGGCAATAAATAATGCTGCCTGATTATCACATTGGAGGTTCATAGGCAAGGGAACATCAACATTCAGATCTTCTAAGACTGCTTTAACCCACATCATTTCTGTGCTTGTCTGTGCCATGGCTCTGTACTCGGATTCGGCACTGGATCTCGCCACAACAGTCTGCTTCTTGCTTTTCCAAGAGACTAAAGAGCTTCCTATGAAGATAGCAAATCCAGACGTAGACTTACGATCCCGTGGACATCCTGCATAATCTGCATCTGCACAGGCTGAAATAGACAGATCTGTTTCTTTCTTGAACAGCAACCCTGTGCCTGGGAAAGACTTCAGATATCTCAATATCATGTACAAGGCATCCATATGTACCTGCCTCGGCTGCTCCACGAATTGACTCACCCGGTTTAATGCAAGGGCAATATCCGGTCGAGTTATAGTGATGTATAAGAGCTTACCCACCATTTCTCTGTACCTTCTCTTGTCCACCTCCTCGGTATCATCATCGTACAGCTTCATACTCGGGTCCATAGGTGTACTCGAAGGTCTGCACCCAGTCATTCCTGTTTCAACTAGCAAATCTGTGACATATTTTCTTTGAGTCATCACCATTCCTTGTGCATTTCTTGCAAATTCTATCCCCAGAAAATATCGTAATGTGCCTAGATCCTTTGTAATGAACTGGCTGCCCAACATAGACTTGGTTATCTCAACCCCCTGTGCATCATCTCCAGTAACCAATATGTCATCAACATATACCATAACAACGATGGTACCTCTAAGAGTCTTCCGGACGAACAGTGAGTGGTCCGCATTTGATCTTCTGAACCCCTGTCGTTCAATAAGCTGGGAGAGCTTCTGGAACCATGCTCGAGGACTCTGTTTAAGGCCATAGATAGCCTTATGAAGTCTGCATACCTTCTGAGTCTCCCCCTCAGCAGCAAACCCAGGTGGCTGCTGCATGTAGACTTCCTCCTGTAGATCACCATACAGGAAAGCATTCTTAACATCAAGCTGGAATATGGTCCAGTCACGTACCACTGCAACCGATAGAAGGATGCGAAGGGTAGAATGTCTCGCCACCGGAGAGAAAGTGTCCAAATAATCTACCCCATATGTCTGTGTAAAGCCCCTTGCTACGAGCCTGGCCTTGTATCTGTCAAGACGACCATCTGCATGATATTTGACCGTAAATACCCACTTGCAACTCACCACAGATGCGTCTGGAGGAATAGGGACAAGAGACCAAGTCCCTCTAGACTGCAAGGCACGCATCTCCTCTTCCATTGCTAGACGCCAGCATTCAGTCTTCATGGCATCCTGATATGTCCGTGGAATCTCCACCGTCGATACAGCAGCGGCAAACTTCTGGAAATCCCCAGTGAGACGATGAAAGGAGACATGAGAGGCCAGGGGATATGAGGCACACTGTCTTCGCTGCTTCCTATGAGCAATAGGCCGGTCCAAGTCATCCAAAACAGTGCTGACCGGTTGGTCCTCCTCCTGTGGTAAAAGCTCCTGCACAGGTGCATTATTTAACCCATCATTAGTGTTAACATCAGAACATACCTGAGGCGTGCTGGATGGTTGACACGTAGCTTGAGCAGGGCATGTCCGTCTCGTGTAGAACTTAGTGAAAGGGACAACTGGGGGTGGTGGCGGGGGTGGTGGTGGTGGTGGTGATGGTGATGTCGGTGGAGCAGAGGATGGACCCAGACTTGGAGGTGGTGGAACATAGACGTTTGAATCTGGTAATGTGGAGGAGACCAATCTGTCACCTGCAGGGGAGAAGTACATGACAGGTTCGAAAAAAGTAACATCCGCACTCACATAGTACTTGTCATGGACAGGGTCATAGCAACGGTATCCTTTTTGTGTCCTGGAGTAACCCACAAAAACACACTTGATAGCTCTAGGAGATAGCTTATCAAGTCCCGGGGATAAGCGATGAACAAAAGCAACAGTGCCAAAAACCCGAGGTGTCAGTGTAAACTGTAGAAATAGTTAGTAGTGTTATTATCTCTTTATGTAGTTTGTCGTTATTTCTTTATTTTCTATAGACCTCTCTGTAATTTACCCTTAAGGTCTCTCCCTATATAAGAGAGCCTAGGGTTTTCTGAATAAACAACGAAGTCTCTTTTCCCAACATGGTATCAGAGCCACCCTAGGGCTCTCCACCCGCCGCCTCCCTCTCCCCACCCGCCGCCCTCTCCTCGACACGATCTTCGCCGCCGCCTTTCTCTCGTTCACACGCCCTCCCCGTGGCCCAACCCCACTGCCACTGAGCGCTCGGCGGTCTTCCCCAACCATTCCAGCCGCTGCCAGCGCCCCCACGGCGCTAACAGTTGCCGCCAACCAGCCCCAGGCGGCTTTCCCAGCGAGTCTAGCCGCCGCCAGTGCCCTCACGACGCTCCTAGTCACTGCCAGCAGTCCTCGACTGCTGCAGTAGGTTCCAGCCACCGCCAGCCAGCACCAGGAGGGCTTCCTCGGCTCTCCCAGCAAGCCGCGTAAGGCGCTCTTAGCCGCTTAAAGGGCTATCAGCCCCTTGTTGGGCGTGCCCTAGTCTCTCCCTCGTCCGTTCTATGGATTTGAGTGCGTAACGTCTACATACGCACTCAAATCCGATGAAGTTGTTGTAGACATTCAGCATCACGTCTACATATCCTAGTTCTTCTCCGAGCGGCAGTATGTCAGAATCAAAAGTTGATATGCCCTCCACTGGTGCATTCAAAGGTCCTGCGCCAATAGTCAAGATGGACAGGTCTAACTACGAGCTCTGGGCTATGCAGTTCATGAGCCTCATGAAGTCGAATGGTAAGAAGTACATTCTTACCGAGGATGAGCCCGCAGAGAAGACTGGGATCTATGCCTCATGGGAGGCTGATGATTCCTATGCGAAGGTCTGGTTGTCCGGTACCTTGACGATGGAGATTTCTAACGACGTGCTCCATCAGCCCACTGCTAAGGCAATGTGGGACATTCTTGCTGCCACATATTCGCAGATGCGAAATGAGACGAAGATGTTGCAGCTTCAGCACGACATATTCACAATGAAGCAGAACGGCAGACCTCTCCATTCTCTTTACACATCCCTAAGAGGGATGTTTGAGAAGTTATACAGTATCATACCTCTCACTGCAACTCCTGAGCAGCAGAAGGCGTTTCGAAACGCCACCATGGTTGGTGTTCTACTTGCGGCCCTTGACCCTGAGTACGATGCAGCTCGATCTCAGATTCTCGCGGATGCAGTTATTCCTCCAGTTGAAGATGTTTACAGAAGACTTAGTCGCATTCCAGTTTTCTCCAGTTCTTCTACTCCACCTCCTTCAGCGATGGCAGTCTCGCGTGGGAGAGGTGGACCACCATCTGGCCGTGGTCGTGGACGTGGCCGTGGACCCCAGGGGAGGGGTGCTCGTTTCAGTCAGACATGCTCCTATTGTCACCGTACAGGACACTCGGAGGAGACATGCTATTCAAAGCATGGATTTCCAGCATCGGCACGTGTTGTAGAGCACTCCCAGTCTCCACTGACTTCTACTGCAGATAGTCGATTTGACGAACTTGTGGCCCGTCTCCGTGATATTATGCCACATGCTTCTGGTGATTCGTCTGGTGGCTCCTCAGATATTGCTGCCTCTGCCTCTACCAGTTCATCCGCAGCCGCGAGCTCCTCAGGTAGATCTACTACATCTCATGATATATCTGACTGGATTATTGATTCTGGGGCCACACATCATCTCTGTCGGGATAGAGGTAGATTGCAGGCCTACAGGGACATTCATCCCGGCCGATCCGTACAGATAGCAGATGGTACCCATTCGCCCCTTGTTGGACAGGGGGAAGTGTCTCTATCCTCCACTTTGCGATTACAGAACGTTCTGCATGCTCCTGAGTTCTCCATGAATTTGCTATCTATTAGTCGGATTACGAAGGATTTGAATTGTCGTGCCATCTTTGACCCGTCTACTCTCATTTTTCAGGACATACTCACGGGCAAGGTGATTGGCTGTGGTTCTGAGCAGAATGGTTTATATCGACTGGTTCGGGATTCCTATGCTGGCGTCTCCTCTCTCTCTGTTGGACCAGTCTCTCCGTATATTTGGCATCTCCGATTTGGTCATCTTCCACTTCAGAAAATGCGTCATCTTCTGCCCCAGATCTCTCCTAGTTCGTCATTTCGATGTGAAGCGTGTCAGTTAGGAAAGCATCACAGGTGTAGCTTTCCAAGTCGTCCGAGTCGGAGCAGTAGCTCCACATTTGAGTTGTTACATATAGATATATGGGGTCCGAGTCGTGTTCCCGATCATCAGGGACACAAGTTTTATCTTGTGGTAGTGGATGATTTCTCGCGTGTGTCATGGGTCTTTCTTTTGAAAAATAAATCTGAAGCAGGAAATGTGATCAAGAATGTGCTTAATGAAGTGCAAAATGTTTTCTCTTCCTCTGTCAAATATGTTCGGACGGATAATGCCCTTGAATTTTGTACACGCTCACTTTCACAATTCCTCTCATCAAAGGGTATTATTCACCAAACCACTTGTGCATATACCTCACAACAAAATGGTGTGGCAGAAAGAAAGCATCGCCATCTCTTGGATATTACTCGAACACTGTTGATTCAGAGTTGTGCTCCTATTTCATTCTGGGGCGATGCTGTTCTTACTGCTTGTTATCTGGTCAACCGGATGCCATCTTCAGTCCTTGGTGAGAAGATACCTATCTCCCTTATTTTTCCAGACAAGGAGTTGTTTTCTTTGACTCCACGTGTCTTTGGTACTGTGTGTTTCGTGCATCGTTTATCTCCTGGGCTTGACAAGCTCTCTCCTAGAGCAGTCAAGTGCGTCTTTGTTGGCTATTCCAGGACTCGGAAGGGTTACCGGTGTTATGATCCTGCAACTAAGAGATACTTCGTGAGTGCTGATGTCACTTTCTTTGAGTCTGTCATGTATTTTTCTCCTGCAGGTGACAGAATGGTACAATCCACTACCACTGATGACATTTATGTTCCTCCACCACCTACAGTGAGTACACCTGGGTCTCCTGTGCCCGTCTCTACGCCAGTATCACCTCTACCACCTCCACCTCCACCCAATCCACGGCCTATCATATCACCGTTACCGAAATTCTATACGCGCCGGTCAGGTCCTGCTCAGACCACACAGCAGCCGATCATCCCGCCTCAGGTATGTTCAGATGGCATTACTACTGACGGGTCAGGTTTGGTACATGTGCAGGATCCTTCAGTACAGGCAGACACTAGCCCATCTAGTACAGCAGATGATGATCTTGATGTTCCGATTGCTATTCGGAAACAGAAGCGGCAATGTGCCGCTTATCCGTTTGCTTCACAGGTTTCTTTTCACCGTCTCACAGGTGATTTTCAGAGATTTGCCACAGCTTTGTCTTCCGTGGATATACCACGGACATACCAGGAAGCTTTGCAGAATGAATGCTGGCTGTAGAAATAGTTAGTAGTGTTATTATTTATTTATGGAGTTTGTTGTTGTTTCTTTCTTTTCTATAGACCTCTCTGTAATTTACCCTAAGGTCTCTCCCTATATAAGAGAGCCGGTTTTCTGAATAATCATCGAAGTCACATTTTCCAACATGGTATCAGAGCCGCCTTAGGGCTCTTTCCCCTTCCCCACCCGCCGCCCCTCTCCCTTCGCTCTCTCTCATCTCGCCGCCGCACCATCTGCGGCTCCCGACGCAACCCTTCCCGCGGCTCCAGCCGCACATCAGCCCGCCGCCGCACCTCTCCAGCGGCTCACAGCCGCACAACAGCGGCCTCCTGCGCCTACCAGCGGCGCCCTAGCCTCAGCGGCAACCCCACCTCTGCTGCCCACAGCCACCGGAACCCTAGCGGCACCCCTCCCTGCCGCCTACTGCCGCCACAGCGGCACCCGTACCCACAGCGGCACCCTTCAACTGTCGCTGTAGGGTTCCAGTGGTCTCCAGCACTCTATACGAGTTGTTCTCGTGACGATTCAAGGGCTGTAAACTTCCTTGGCGGCGTGCCCTAGACCCCTCTTCCTACGGTTTATGGATTTGAGTGCGTGAAAGTCTACACACGTACTCAAATCTGATGCAGTTTTTGTAGACATCCAGCATTACGTCTACATATCCTAGTTCTTCTCCAAGCGGCAGTATGTCAGAATCAAAAGTTGATATGCCCTCCACCGGCGCATTCAAAGGTCCTGCGCCAATAGTCAAGATGGACGGGTCTAACTACAAGCTCTGGGCTATGCAGTTCATGAGCCTTATGAAGTCGAATGGTAAGAAACATATTCTTACCGAGGATGAGCCCGCGGAGAAGACTGGGATCTATGCCTCGTGGGAGGCTGATGATTCCTATGCAAAGGTCTGGTTGTCCGGCACCTTAACGATGGAGATTGCCAACGACGTCCTCCATCAGCCCACTGCTAAGGCAATGTGGGACATTCTTGCCGCCACATATTCGCAAGTGCGAAATGAGACGAAGATGTTGCAGCTTCAGCACGACATATTCACAATGAAGCAGAACGGCAGACCTCTCCATTCTCTTTATACATCCCTAAGAGGGATGTTCGAGAAGCTATATAGTATCATCCCTCTGACTGCAACTCCTGAGCAGCAGAAGGCGTTTCGAAACGCCACCATGGTTGGTGTTCTCCTTGCGGCCCTTGACCCAGAGTACGATGCAGCTCGATCTCAGATTCTCGCAGATGCAGTTATTCCTCCAGTTGAGGATGTTTACAGACGGCTTAGCCGCATTCCAGTCTCCTCCAGCTCTTCTACTCCACCTCCTTCAGCGATGGCAGTCTCGCGTGGGAGAGGTGGACCACCATCTGGCCGTGGTCGTGGACGTGGCCGTGGACCCCAGGGGAGGGGTGGTCGCTTTAGTCAGACATGCTCCTATTGTCGTCGCACAGGACACTCGGAGGAGACATGCTATTCGAAGCATGGATTTCCAGCATCAGCCCGCATTGCAGAGCACTCTCAGTCTCCACTGACCTCTACTGCAGATAGTCGATTTGACGAACTTGTCGCCCGTCTCCGAGAGATTATGCCACATGCTTCTGGTGATTCGCCTGGTGATTCCTCAGATATTGCTGCCACTGCCTCTGCCAGTTCTTCCGCAGCCGCAAGCTCCTCAGGTAGATCTACTACATCTCATGATATATCCGACTGGATTATTGATTCTGGAGCCACACATCATCTCTGCCGAGATAGAGGTAGATTACAGTAGGGTTGGGCATGGGCCGGGCTCGGGCCGGGTTCGCCTTGGCCCGGCCCAAGCCCATTTTAGAATATGGGCTAACGGGTCGGGCCTAGGCCCATTTTATTTTCAAAAATTAGGCCCAAGCCCAAACCCGGCCCAAATAAAATGGGTCGGGTTCGGGTCGGGCCGGCCCAATTTAACACCTATGTATACGAATATCATGTCTTCCATTCTTCTTGCATTTGTGTGGTTGTTTCTTATGCATGTGTGCATGTTTAAAACTATAAAGTATGCTAACTAATTTGTGATTTTAACATTAGTTGTATGTTGGAAATACAAATGTGGTAAAAATATGGCGACTTAAACCACCATTCAATTCACCATTACATATTCTATTGTAGATGCGGGCACTATGACCCAATACAAATTGGTTACTTACAGTTGTACATGCTGTAACACTTGAGGACACAGATTCCATTATTGCATATTAATGTAATAATCTTGTATATTAATGTAATAATATCCTCAATCCACTATTGGATATGATTATTAATGTATCTAAGCATTTATTCTACACTTGAATAAGGATAGTAAAGTTAGAACATGGTATTTGAAATGAACATGAATATAATTGATATAATTATACCGTACTGGATATAAATATACTTGCTTTAGAATGGATCGGGCTATCGGGCTAATGGGTTTGGGCCTTCTAAGGCCCAAACCCGGCCCGTTAATCAATATGGGCTCATTTTAGGGCCCACGGCCCGCCCATTAAATTCCGGGTTCGGGTTTGGGTCGGGTTATACGGGTCGGGTTTTGGGCCGGGTCGGGCCGGCCCAGCCCAATGCCCAACCCTAGATTACAGGCCTACAGGGACATTCCTCCCGGACGTTCAGTACAGATAGCAGATGGTACCCATTCGCCCCTTGTTGGACAGGGGGAGGTTTTCCTGTCCTCCACTTTGCATTTACAGAATGTTCTGCATGCTCCTGAGTTCTCAATGAATTTGCTATCTATTAGTCAGATTACGAAGGATTTGAACTGTCGTGCCATATTTGACCCGTCTTCTCTCATTTTTCAGGACATACTCACGGGCAAGGTGATTGGCTGTGGCTCTGAGCAGAATGGTTTATATAGGTTGGTCCGGGATTCATATGCTGGTGTCTCCTCTCATTCGGCTGGACCAGTCTCTCCGTACATTTGGCACCTCCGATTTGGTCACCTTCCACTTCAGAAAATGCGCCATCTTCTGCCTCAGATCTCTCCTAGTTCTTCGTTTCAATGTGAAGCGTGTCAGTTGGGAAAGCATCACAGGTCGAGCTTCCCACGTCGTCTGAGTCGGAGCAGTAGCTCTCCTTTTGAGTTGTTACATATAGATATATGGGGTCCAAGTCGTGTTCCCGATCATCAGGGACACAGGTTTTATCTTGTGGTAGTGGATGATTTCTCTCGTGTGTCATGGATCTTTCTTTTGAAAAATAAATCCGAAGCAGGAAATGTGATCAAAAACTTGATTAATGAAGTGTTCAATGTCTTTTCTGCAAATGTCAAATATGTTCGGACTGATAATGCCCTTGAATTCTGTACACGCTTACTGTCACAATTCCTGTCATCAAAGGGCATTATTCACCAAACCACTTGTGCATATACTTCACAACAGAATGGTGTCGCGGAAAGGAAGCATCGCCATCTCTTAGATATTACTCGTACATTGTTGATTCAGAGTTGTGCCCCTATTTCTTTCTGGGGTGATGCTGTCCTTACTGCTTGTTATCTAGCCAACCGTATGCCATCCTCAGTCCTTGGTGAAAAGATACCTATGTCCATTATTTTTCCAGATAGGGAGTTATTCTCACTAACTCCACGTGTTTTTGGCACTGTAGCTTTTGTGCATCGTCTATCTCCCGGACTTGACAAACTCTCTCCTAGAGCGGTCAAGTGCGTCTTTGTTGGTTACTCCAGAACTCAGAAGGGCTACCGGTGTTATGATCCCACAACTAAGAGATACTTTGTGAGTGCCGATGTCACTTTCTTCGAGTCTGTCATGTATTTCTCTCCTGCAGGTGACAGAATGGTACCATCCACTACCACTGATGAGATCTATGTTCCTCCACCACCTACATTGAGTACATCTGAGTCTTCCCCTCTGTCTGTCTCCACGCCAGCACCATCTCCACCACCCCCACCACCTCCTCCACCTCCACCCAATCCACGGCCTATCATATCACCGTTACCGAAATTCTATACGCGCCGGTCAGGTCCTGCTCAGACCACACAGCAGTCGATCATCCCGCCTCAGGTATGTTCAGATGGCACTACTACTGACGGGTCAGGTTTGGTACATGTGCAGGATCCTTCAGTTCAGGCTGACACTAGCCCATCTCGTACAGCAGATGACAGTCTTGATGTTCCGATTGCTCTTCGGAAACAGAAGCGGCAATGTGCCGCTTATCCGTTTGCTTCACAGGTTTCTTTTCACCGTCTCACAGGTGATTTTCAGAGATTTGCCACAGCTCTGTCTTCCGTGGAGATACCACGGACATACCAGGAAGCTTTGCAGATTGAATGCTGGCGATTAGCAATGGAAGAAGAAATGAGGGCTCTGCAGTCTCGTGGCACATGGTCTTTGGTCCCTGCACCTTCTGATGCATCCGTTGTGAGCTGCAAATGGGTTTTTACAGTCAAATACCATGCAGATGGAACCCTGGATAGGTATAAAGCACGCTTGGTCGCTCGTGGGTTTACGCAAACCTACGGTGTGGATTACATGGATACTTTTTCTCCAGTGGCGAGACATTCTACCCTTCGCATTCTCTTATCTGTTGCTGTAGTCCGTGATTGGAGTATATCTCAACTAGATGTCAAGAATGCATTTCTGTATGGAGACTTGCAGGAGGAAGTCTACATGCAGCAGCCACCTGGGTTTACTGCTGAGGGGGAGAAGCAGATGGTCTGTAGACTTCACAAAGCAATATATGGCCTCAAACAGAGCCCCAGAGCATGGTTCCAGAAGTTGTCCAACCTGATTGAGCAACAAGGATTCAAGAGGTCAAATGCCGATCACTCATTGTTTGTCCAGAAGTCATCGGCAGGTACGGTTGTTATTATGGTTTATGTGGATGATATTCTTGTTACAGGAGATGATGCACAGGGCATAGAAAAGGTGAAGGCATTCCTTGGCCGTCAATTTGTTACAAAAGATCTTGGCACCCTGAGATACTTCCTGGGGTTAGAATTTGCGAGGAATGCATAGGGTTTGGTAATGACCCAACGGAAGTATATTACAGACTTCCTGACTGAGACGGGCATGGATGGTTGCAAACCATCAAGTATTCCTATGGATCCCAGCGTGAGGCTGTATGATGGTGATACTGATGAAGTAGATAAGAGGAGATATAGAGAGATGGTGGGCAAACTCCTCTACATCACCATAACTCGCCCAGACATTCAATTTGCAGTTAGCAGGGTGAGTCAATTTATGGAGCAGCCAAGACAGGTTCACATGGACGCTATACACATGATACTGAGGTATCTAAAGTCTTCTCCAGGTTCAGGGCTGCTATTCAGAAAGGGCACGGACTTATCTGTCTCAGCATGTGCAGATGCAGATTATGCAGGATGTCCCAAGGACCGAAAATCAACCTCAGGGTTTGCAGTGTTTGTTGGAGGCTCTTTGGTTTCTTGGAAAAGCAAGAAACAAACTGTTGTGGCAAGGTCCAGTGCCGAATCCGAGTATAGGGCTATGGCTCAAGCCAGTACGGAAATGATGTGGGTTCGCTCAGTACTAGAAGATCTACATGTAGCGGTATCTCTACCTATGAAGCTTCAGTGTGATAATCAGGCAGCATTGTTCATTGCCAACAATCCAGCCTTTCATGAAAGGACCAAGCATATTGAAGTTGACTGCCACTATACTAGGGACTTGATCCAGAGAGGGTTGATATCTACTGCACATGTGAGCTCAGGAGATCAGACTGCAGATATATTTACCAAGCCACTGCTCAGAGGACCATTTCAGAGATGTTCGTCCAAGCTGAGCATGATAGATATCTATGCTCCACCTTGAGGGGGAGTGTAGAAATAGTTAGTAGTGTTATTATTTATTTATGGAGTTTGTTGTTGTTTCTTTCTTTTCTATAGACCTCTCTGTAATTTACCCTAAGGTCTCTCCCTATATAAGAGAGCCTAGGGTTTTCTGAATAATCATCGAAGTCACATTTTCCAACACTGGCGATTAGCAATGGAAGAAGAAATGAGGGCCCTACAGTCTCGTGGCACATGGTCTTTGGTCCCTGCACCTTCTGATGCATCCGTTGTGAGCTGCAAATGGGTCTTTACAGTCAAATACCATGCAGATGGATCCTTGGATAGGTACAAAGCACGCTTGGTCGCTCGTGGGTTTACGCAAACCTACGGTGTGGATTACATGGATACATTCTCTCCAGTGGCGAGACATTCTACCCTTCGTATTCTCTTATCTGTTGCTGTGGTCCGTGATTGGAGTATATCTCAACTAGATGTCAAGAATGCATTTCTGTATGGAGACTTGCAGGAGGAAGTCTACATGCAGCAGCCACCTGGGTTTACTGCTGAGGGGGAGAAGCAGATGGTCTGTAGACTTCACAAGGCGATATATGGCCTCAAACAGAGCCCCAGAGCATGGTTCCAGAAGTTGTCCAACCTGATTGAGCAACAAGGATTCAAGAGGTCAAATGCCGATCACTCATTGTTTGTCCAGAAGTCATCGGCAGGAACGGTTGTTATTATGGTCTATGTGGATGATATTCTTGTTACAGGAGATGATGCAAAGGGCATAGAAAAGGCGAAGGCATTCCTTGGCCGTCAGTTTGTTACAAAAGATCTTGGGACCCTGAGATACTTTCTGGGGTTAGAATTTGCAAGGAATGCACAGGGTTTGGTAATGACCCAACGGAAGTATATTACAGACTTCCTGACTGAGACTGGCATGGATGGTTGCAAACCATCAAGTATCCCCATGGATCCCAGCGTGAGGCTGTATGATTGTGATACTGATGAAGTAGATAAGAGGAGATATAGAGAGATGGTGGGCAAACTCCTCTACATCACCATAACTCGCCCAGACATTCAATTTGCAGTTAGCAGGGTGAGTCAATTTATGGAGCAGCCAAGACAGGTTCACATGGATGCTATACACATGATACTGAGGTATCTAAAGTCTTCTCCAGGTTCAGGGCTGCTATTTAGAAAGGGCACGGACTTATCTGTCTCAGCATGTGCAGATGCAGATTATGCAGGATGTCCTAAGGACCGAAAATCAACCTTAGGGTTTGCAGTGTTTGTTGGAGGCTCGTTGGTTTCTTGGAAAAGCAAGAAACAAACTATTGTGGCAAGGTCCAGTGCCGAATCCGAGTATAGGGCTATGGCTCAAGCCAGTACGGAAATGATGTGGGTTCGCTCAGTACTAGAAGATCTACATGTAGCTGTATCTCTACCTATGAAGCTTCAGTGTGACAACCAGGCAGCATTGTTCATTGCCAACAATCCAGCTTTTCATGAAAGGACCAAGCATATTGAAGTTGACTGCCATTATACTAGGGACTTGATCCAGAGAGGATTGATATCTACTGCACATGTGAGCTCAGGAGATCAGACTGCAGATGTATTTACCAAGCCACTGCTCAGAGGACCATTTCAGAGATGTTCATCCAAGCTGAGCATGATAGATATCTATGCTCCACCTTGAGGGGGAGTGTAGAAATAGTTAGTAGTGTTATTATCTCTTTATGTAGTTTGTCGTTATTTCTTTATTTTCTATAGACCTCTCTGTAATTTACCCTTAAGGTCTCTCCCTATATAAGAGAGCCTAGGGTTTTCTGAATAAACAACGAAGTCTCTTTTCCCAACATAAACAAGTCTCTGTCAGGAAAGAGAATAGAGATTGGAGACTTTTCCCCAAGAACCGTTGTAGGCATTCGATTGACCAGATAGCACGCTGTAAGTATAGCATCCCCCCAAAAGGTTAATGGGGCACAACTCTGAATAAGCAATGTGCGAGCAATATCAAGAAAATGTCGATGTTTTCGTTCTGCAACCCCATTTTGTTGAGAGGTGTAGGCACATGTGGTTTGGTGAACAATGCCTTTAGATGAAAGGAAGCTAGCAAGAGAGCGGGTGTAGAACCCCAATGCATTGTCAGTACGCACATACTTAACAGTAGAAGAAAAAAATTCTGGACTTCATTAATTAGATTTTGAAGAACATTTCCTGCTTCAGATTTATTTTTAAGAAGAAAAGTCCAAGACACTCTAGAGAAATCATCAACCACAACTAAATAGAACCTGTGTCCCTGATGATCCAGGACACGACTGGGACCCCAAATATCTATGTGAAATAATTCAAACGGGGAGCTACTGCTCCGACTCTGACGACTGAAGAAGCTCGAACGATGGTGCTTCCCTAACTGACATGCTTCACAACGAAAAGAGGAACTCGGAGAGATCTGAGGCAGGAGGTGACGCATCTTCTGTAGCGGTAGATGCCGAACCGAAGATGCCAGGTGTACGGAGATACGGAGCCCTGGGAATGTAAGGAGACGCCAGCGTAAGAGTTACGAACGAGACGATAGAGGCCATTGTGCTCAGAACCACAGCCAATCACCCTGCCCGTTAGTATGTCCTGAAAAATAACAGACGATGGATCAAAAATAGCACGACAGTGCAAATCACGTGTAATCTGGCTAATAGATAAGAGGTTCATAGAGAATTCCGGAGCATGTAGCACATTCTGTAAGTGCATAGAGGGTAGCAAAGCCGTCTCCCCCTAACCGATGATAGGAGAATGAGTGCCATCAACAATGAGTACAGAGCGACCTTGCTGAACAGCTCTGTAGGACTGCAAAATATCTTTCTCACGGCATAGATGATGGGTAGCTCCAGAGTCGACAATCCATCCTGTGAGATCATGACTATAAAAATGAGACTGAAGGACTACCTGAGGCACTGGCTGAGGCAGATGTACTAGCTGACGCCGAAGCCGCAACATCAGAGATGTCTGCACCCTCTGATGATGATTGTGGCATAATATCACGTAGTCGTGCCACCAACTCTTCGAACCGGTGATCAGGAGTAGATGCTGGTGGACCCTGAACATGATCAGCTACTCGTGCAGAGGGAGGAAAACCATGCTTGGAATAGCATGTATCCTCCGTATGACCAGTACGGCGACAGAATGAGCACGTGGAGCGTATGCGTCCGCCGCGACCACGTCCACCACTTCCCCTGCCACGAAACGAGGACGAACCACCACGTCCTCTGGAAACTGCCATTGCTGACGGAGTCGCAGTCGCTGTATTGGACGGAACGGGTACACGACTGAACCTCCTGTATACCTCTTCCATCGGTGGGATGGTGGCATCTGCTAGAATCTGAGCGCGTGCTGCCTCGTACTCTGGATCTAGGGAAGCGAGTAATACGCCAACCATAGTGGCATTGCGGAACGTCTTCTGCTGTTCCGGCGTGGCAGTAAGCGGAATGGTGCTATAGAGCTTCTCGAACATGCCACGAAGCGACGTGTAGAGGGAATGAAGAGGCTTCCCATTCTGCTTCGTGGTAAATATATCATGCTGCAACTGGAGCATCTTCGTCTCATTGCGGACCTGAGAGTACGTCATAGCCAAAATATCCCACATCGCCTTAGCGGTGGGCTGGTGAAGAGCATCATTCGCTATCTCCGTTGTGAGCGTACCTGAGAGCCACACCTTGGCGTACGCATCATCAGCCTCCCACGAGGCATAAATCCCTGTCTTCTCCGGCGGTTCATCCTCGGTAAGAATATGCTTCTTACCACACGACTTCATGAGACTGAGGAATTGCATCGCCCACAGTTCGTAGTTTGTCCCGTTCATCTTGACGATTGGTGCCGAACCTTTAAAGGCACCTATGGCGGGCATATCGAGCTTCTGATCTGACATAATGCCGGAGAAGAACAACTATTGATAGACCAGAAAAATACTGTCTACCAAGACCTTGTAGGATTCAAGTGCATAGGTAGACGATTATGCACTTGAATCAAACATGACGCCGAGTCCTAGGAAGAAGGCGGGACCCCGGCCACGAGTAGAGGCTTGGAAGCCTCTACTTGAGAAGAACGGCGGCTGGACGGTGCTAGAGGAGGAGGGAGCCGGCGCTGGGGAGCGGCGGCGGGGTGGACCCGACGAAGGAGGTGGGCCCGGCGGCAGGGGCTGGCGGCAGGTGGGGCCCGGCGGCGATGTGGGGGGGGGGCGAAGGAGATGGGGCCCGGCGAAGGAGAGGAGGCGGCGGTGGGAGACTTGGAGCCCGAGAGGGGTGGGTGGCGAAACCCTAGGGGGGGGGGCGGCGGTGGAGAACCCTAGGTTAGGGTCATGGCTCTGATACCATGTTAGAATACTCAGATGATTTATTCCATAGAGCCCTCGGGTCTCTTATATAGGGAGAGAGCCCTTGGGTAAATTACATGAGAGGTACATAAAGAAACTGAAATAATAAGTAACATAAAAGACGACGAACAACTATCTCTACAGCTATGAAGCTTCTCGAACGTGCCACGGAGTGAAGAGTAGTACACGTGCATAGGACGACCATTCTACTTGGCAATGCTCGCAGCCATATTTTGCATATCTGGCAAGAATGGAACTCGTGGTGGGCGACATTGCCAAATCACATAATCATGTTGCCATTTTCATAGTCCTGGACACTGCAGCCATTTTTTTGTCGATTTAGAGGGTTATCTTTTATCTTTTTTAATGTTATGCCTTTTTTTCATCTTTTTCCTCCTTACCATTCATATATGTATGGTTCTTGTTCTTCTTTGCCAGGCCCTAGGGATCGTGTGCATGCCCCTTCACACTTTTTTAGAGGGATTTGTGGGGTATTGCAAGAAGTAAGTCCCTTTTTGAGACCTGTAGTGGGTGACAGTACTGGATTTAGATTCGGGCATGATGATTAGAGTGAGGGCGGGGCATTTGTCGTGAGATTCTCGTGTTTAATGGCTTTGGCATCTGATTCTGATTGTTTTGTAGCAGACATTTGAGGCAGACATTCTTTTTTCTCTCCCTTTATATCTGAGCTCTCAAACCAGCAAATGGGCGAACTTCTAGAGATGCTGGAGGAGTTAAGATAACATGGAAAGGCCTACTTTGGGGTGTGATTGTTGGAGCTTGTTTGATGGAAGATTTCCTGTAGGTAAAGAATATACAATTTCAAAGGGACCGATGACTTTTGACCTTGGGGAAGGAAATGGAAACGGAAAATTCCCCATGCGGGTGTAAGTCTTCATGTGGCTTTTTCGGAGGGAATAGTTAACTGGTGACAAATTTGTGTGGTTCTTCTAGGTGATTGATCATGTATGTCCCCGTTGTCAAGATGCTGCCGAAGATGCGGATCATCTCTTGTTCAAATCTGGAAGCTCCTTGGAGGCTTGGGAATTTTTTGGTAGATCTTCGGTGGATACAGATGGGGTAACCAATTTCTGGGAGCTCATTGGTGCAGATTGGCGTGACACCGAGAAGGGAAAATCAAGATGTGTGGCTGTAATTGGGGCCTTATGGTTAGCCAGAAATGGGGTGGTATTTCATCAAGACCATTTGTTATGGTGAAAATGTATTTGCGCATGATAAGGTGCTAGCTGAAAGTTGGATCCTGACAAGTTTTTCGTTTTTTTTTTGTAGCTTGTAATAGCCCTGTGCATTTTTTGGTGGTTTAATGTGAATTTTTTGGGCACACACTTATACGATGGAGGCCATTTTTTCTTTCAAAAAAACAATTCATATTTGTATCTTAGAGATGAGAGAGGGGAAGAAGTTAAGGGAGAAGACAATAGAGTATATCAGAAAACGGGAAGGAAAAAGAGAGGGAGAGATTTAGTGACAGATTGTTACGAGGATGCATCCTATTGGTATATCATTGATGTGGTTTCCATTGCTTTGGTAGAGGACGGTTCAGTTTAGATGGAATAATCAGGTGAAAGATCATCCTTGGATTACAACTTTGCTCGGCTATCCATTTCTTTTGGAGAGGGGTGTAGCAACTAGCTTTTACCCTATCTGATCAACATTTTGCCTCTTGAGTTTGGATCATTTGAGGACTATGAAAGGTGTTGAAAAACAAAATGGGGAAGCGATAATCAAGAGAAACAAAGAACCATGAAGAATCATGAGATTTGACGTGGAACCTTACTCTGAGGAGTGAGGAGGATGAAACCACGGGATAGTTTATCAAAGGGAGGATTCTATACTCTCAATTAGTAGTGTGGTAATTGGATCCTAGAAAGGTCCAATTACCCACCTCGACTTTGTATCTTCTTTCTGTTGGGTGGCTGGCCTCCTACCATCAGGAGGAATCCATTGGGGGTATGATCTACAATCTTGTCTCATGCAAATACTCTCTTTTGCTATAGCTTAGATCAGGCTGAAACCCACTACATGCTGGAGATTCCACCCTCGTAAGCTCGAATGAAGGAAGGGGACAATTATGAGTGTAAGCTTGCAGGTGTTTTCATCTTTAATCAATTCTGATGAAGATAATGATGCTGTTCAAGGGTAGTCGTCAGGAGGGGACAATGTATACTAGAGCTTAAGATAGAACAGTTTAGGACATGTAAATTAAAATTTGGCTGGAGCATGTTTATCAATTTGAGAGTCCTACAACAGCATATAAATCTGAATTTGGCAGGAAAATATGTATTAAACCGAAATTCCCACAGTGCCATATATGTTAATATCTATGAAATATAGTAGACATGTTACTTATTCCTAGGTTACTTTGATACTTCTCTTAGCAAACGCACCATTGGATTTTTTTCCCGATCTTCTATTTTGGTATATGTTATAACCCTAATTTGTTGAATTCTGGTTAATGAACGCATTTCCAGGTGCAATAAAAAGGAAGCGCTCCAAAGATACCATCATCCTTTCTGCGGTAATAGCTGCCTGCACCCTCTTCCTAATTATCTACTGGCTCTCAAAATGAGTAGAAGATCGAATAGATTCAAGTTTTCTCGGTACCATGAAGTGTTGGTTCAGATTTTTATCCATTTTGACGTTGAGGCATCGGTGTAAAATTATTGTATTAGTTCATGTCTTTTTTTCGCATATTCGTACATTCATTTTCAGTGATGATGCATAGGCATGTGTACAATACAAGAAGCTTGGTATAATTACACTGAATTAGCTTACTTGTAGGTTATTTATGTGTGAAGTATGGAGGTACTATCGATCGAACTAACCGAATTAGCCTCCCCAATCCAGACTCCTCGAACATAGATGGCTGTTACGGTTTTGGGCAAGGGGTTTTCGCTATGCCTGGCGGCGTGTATCTCAATCCTTCTTCTAGGTGAGAAGCAGAGAAAACATGGTGTTTAGTGTAGTTAAGCTAAGCAGCATAGCCTTTCTTCCTTCTGGTAGGTAGTTGCACCAATGGCAACTACCCTTATTGTTCTTGAGACAGTGCGCTTCTGTTCATCGTAAGCGACTCTCACTTCCTTCTTTTGTTACACATTTATCTTCCTCATGAGCACCATATCACCTTTTTTCCTCCTCGCTCCCTTCATGTGTCCGATATCAGACATCAGATGCTTTCATGGACCTCAATGGTTTGTCTTCGTTTCTCTTCATCCTCATCACAGCCCTTGCAACTAATATCCTAACACGAAAAGCCATTTGAAATGTAGAAACTAAAAACAATAAAATAAAATCGATGAAAACATGAGAAACATGGATGAAAACCGCGAAGGAATGAGAGAGGTGAGTCTTGACCATAGACTTGGGTTGAAACATGCTTGGAACAGAGTACACTGTCGAAGTGTTGAAGTAAACCCATTAAACTTGAGCGCGTCTTGACTGAGGATCGGGCATTGTGATGATCGCATGTGGAGGAAAAAGAACATGTAGACGTTCTAAGATTTACTCCAGTTAACGACTTGTAGAATTTTGGATCGAACGTACTAACTTGCAAACATATAGGTTTTTAAAAAAAATCTGGTAACATTTTAATGTTCATAGAACGCAGCACAGCTTAAGCACATATATATGACCAAACACAACTATATACCCACAAGGAGCTCGGATTGTGATGTCCCTCTTTATTACTAAACTAATTTTCACTTTTTTTTGGAATGATAAAGACTGCGTAACTGCAATTATGAAAACGCTTGCCTCAATATATAATTTTTTATCTTAATCAGAAAGGATTTTTTTATGATATAGCCCTAAAATCTTGTTTACTTTTACAATAACTCTTATAATCTTTGTGACTACATTTTGACCCTGGTAAATTGCACCATGGTTCCTATTGTCAAATTTGATATTCGTTCAGGATAGATTCGTTAAAATTTGATTAAGATTCGATTCAAAAAATAAATGAACTAAATTCAAACACAAGTTTAAATTTGTTTATATAAGTGATTTGAGTCTGACTAAAATAAGTTCACTCAAGTTTGATTACGTTCGATTAAACTTAACATATGAGTATATATAGCCCTTTCAAAAAATGGATGTATGCGTGCATGCATATGCCGATAGAACCTAAAAGATTTGATTACTACTAATTAACAATTAATTATAAAACCTTTGAACGAATCAAATCGTTTATACAAACCTTAATTGAAGCAAAAAAAGGATTATATAACATAAACTCTTGAAGGTTTGCGCTCAAACATAGCGAAAATGTATATAAAATGGATATACCTAAAGTTTATTCTTAAATCGAATATTTAGCGAACCAAATAGAACCTTCTAGAGTCAGGATCAAAACGAACTGAAGCTAAACAACATTTTCATCGAAAAAAATAAACCCTTAAATATGCTAAATAAAATTCGGTTCAAGTACACCCCATTTGGTTGTCTCTGGTATGGAAGGAAATATCGGCGATATATCGATATCGACATGGGAGCGATATGGGCACCGATATGGCGATATATCCCGATTTCCAGGTATTTTCTTCACAAAGGCTCGTCGATATGGGCGATATTTCGACGATATATCGTATCAATACGATATCGAAACAATATCGATATCGATACGGCCTTCCATGGTCTCCGGCCTTTAAATAATAGACTTTCAGCAGCCGACTTCCCTCAAAAGAGTTCACGAAAAGGAAAGAAAAAAACGTGATATCTTTATCTTACCTTCGGTTGTGGTCCTTCAAACCCCTAAAATGCCAAAGAAATCCCTCACCTACGCCGTTCTGTCTAATCACGTGATGCAACACATTTGGGATCAAACTCACCCCAACAATAAGGTGGTTGAATGCTGTGTCTATCATCTAAAAGATATGGATACAAATGCTGCTGCGATATTTTTCAAAAATGTAAAAAATCCATATAGTTAACTAACATTAAATTTAGATGCAATGGAAAGCTCAGTTTTAACTAACCAGATAATGGAAACACGATAACTGGTTTGCAATTTAATTTGCAGATGTCTGAAAATGGTGAAAGCTGATGATCAATACAAACATAAAATACAACATTCCTACCTGTAAGAAATTTTATTGGGCTCAATATCATATTCATGCCAAGGAGGTGTAGAGTGGTGATCCGTAGAGCGATTATCCGTATCATCATGAGTAGAGCCTATGAGTGCAGCATTTTCAGATCGAACAAACTTAACATGCATGCAGATTTTATGAATGGACTGCATACATTATCTCCTACCTTGCCCTCTAGAGGTTTCGGATCATTAAAAGGAAATCAACCTTTCCTGGCTTAAGTTGGATTGCAAACGGTAATGTATCGAGAAAAAAAGAGAGCAGATGAAGTCTGGACAAAACCACAAGGACAGATCAGATGTTGAAGCATTAACAATCAGTCAGACAAGATCTATACCGATGGACGAAACACCTGTTATCTGGAGCAACTCCATGCTATACAAAGACTAAAATGTCGACCAAAATCTGAAGAACGTAGACCACTTTTATATCATCGTTAACGATAATTTCATCAGGTAAAAGATACCCAAATCAGCTGCATTAAGACTCAGTTACACTGTTAAATATCATCGAGTCGAAAAGGTTTTACGGTTGTTCTTCCCCCATCAAGGGCAACAAATAATAATATTTTTCAGCCATATCACATATGATACACGAGATCGAGATGGTAAGTTCAGAATAAGCAGGTCTGCTGGGAACACTGCTGAGGAAAAACCAGAGTAATGAATGCTTTGGAGTTGCAGCTGTAATTTATTGCATCCAACTTTAGCAGAAGGATGACAAAATCAGATCCAGCAACTTTACAGCTGTGAATATCCTCTCTTCCCAGATAATTTAGGAAACCAATATATATATTTACCATATTCTGACAGAATGAGGACCATCTAGTTAAAAGAAAGACAATTCTTTATTGGGTACCTGTTAAATGTTCATAAATTCTGGCCACTAACTTCAAGTTTGATATCATAAACAACAAAACCTTGGACTCAAGTTTCTGTGAGAGACATTTAGACACGTCAAGTGCTTTAGATTGAGGCAACACACCTATTTTATGAGAATAATCCCAAGAACAATGGGTTTAAAAAATGAGAGGAACAATTCTCCAATGCTAGCACATGATAAAAAAATGCCTTCATTGAAACAAATTTTATAAATGTGTGATATCTAACGAGTTCTGATCATACTACAGTGAAAAGTTAAAAAGATACAAGCCAGAAACATATAAACAATCCCCTATTTTCGAATGCGGGAAATCGATTTTCGTGTTATCGGTACAATTTGGTTTATTTTGCTTTTCACAAACATGATGTGGTGTATGTTATCTCTTTTTTCTTCATTTACATCAAAGGAACTTGTAATCAAAGCGGAGGCGACATACGATCTAGATAAACCTTACACTGAATCACCATATTCCCAATGTAAAAACCTGGAATGACCGTGAAACCAACAGTTCTCCTATCCTTGCCACCAGTTCCTCCTGAACTCACACCGCGTATAACGCTATCCATGTAAATGATGGAAAAATCCGCACCTTGCGCCACCCGAAAGATCTCAACAGGCAGATCAAAAGCCAGTGACAATTTGTGAAGTGTCCACACCATGTTGCTCATGAGCACGAATGGCTCATAAAGCCAATTACAGCACTCCCCTGACCCCTCCCCAGTGTCCCTCCATTCGAGATTCCCAACAAGAGAGGCTCTCATCTTGGGATGAATAATTTTCTCATACTTCTTCGCACAAAATCTCGCGAATTCGCAATCTGGTTCTGCATCCAACAGCTCCATGCTATCAATAGTCAACTGCCTGACGAACTGGCTGAGATAATCCCCCCTGGAAGCCTCCAACTTGATGCTCCCAACTTCATCGCATACACCACCAAAATCACGCGAACCAAATCCTTCAAAAATTCCCAAACATATGTAAGACAAGATCGCATACTTGCAGTGGCCCTTCTTAGCATAATCCATGTTTGGGTGGATCGCATTCGCCGCCAGTCCAAGATCCCAACCAGAACATTTCATCACACTGATCAACACCTTAGTGAATCTATGAACCATCCTGCAGCATTCCTTCAAAACGGAATCGAACACCCCGATCGTCAAAAACACGCGATCTCGCCCGTTCAATTCGCCAACAACACCTGACTTCTCCAATCTCTTCTTCAACAAAGCATTGCCTCCCTCAATCTCCTTCAACTGCTGCCTAAGTGCTCCCACCTCCGCATCCTTGCAATCGACACCGGCCTGCAATCTGTTGAACACGGTCTCGTACTTCCTAAGCAAGCTCTGATTCTCCAACACTAGAGCCTCGAGCTCCGAAGGCAAAGCATCCCAATTCAGGTCCTTGGGCCGATCGAAGTACGTGTTTCTCAGCTCGATCAGACGTTGGAGGTGCGAGACCGCTGCACGGTCAGCTGTCTCAATGGCATCCTGATTGAAGGGATCATGTGCAGTCTGGAGCTGCAGGTAGGCTGCGTGGAAGGCGGAGATGGTGGCGAAGAGCGAGGAAGCCAAGCTTTGCGTGGAAAGGCGGCAACTTTGGGGCTGAGATGGGGAGCTTATTGATGAAGAAGAACATGGTAATGGTTGATTTGGCTCACTGGGTTTGTCTGGCTTGATGACCACCACGCGCTGACCGGTGATGATCTCCTCGTTGGCGTCGAGGCAGAGCTCGGCAATGCTGCTCCGGTCGTCATCCTCCTCCTCCTCCGCGAAGAACTCGATGGTCTTGGTCTTGACGGCCAGAGCAAGCTTCTGAAGCATCTCTCAGATCTCGAGCAGAGCCACCTCTCAGGGATTTGGGGAGTAAAGATTGGTCTTTTTCATGTGGGTATTCGCCAAACTATCGAATTCGGAGGTTGGGAAGAATTGGGTACCTCTGATCTGCGCTCCTTCTTCGATTTTTTTACCTCCAAAGAGCAGAAGGACGCGCCTTGAGTTGGGTACTCTTTCCCTCTCTCTGTTGCTGTTTTTTTGTGGGTTCCTCCAGATGTGAGAGGAAGAGAGGAGTGAGGGTGAAGTATAAACTATGAACAGCTTTGGGTAGTGGTTGGAGGGGAATTTTTGTCTTGAGAGGGGAGGATCTAGTTGAAGCCCTAGAAGAGATGGATGAGATGTTCACACACACCCCTCTCTCTCTCTCCCTCCCTCTCTCTTAATGTCATATATTTATTTATGCAGCATGATGTTGAAGGAAGGAGTGGTGCAATGAACAGAAGGGATGAGAGCTCCATTGCTTTTTGAACAACCCCTTCTTTTTGGTATTTTTAATAAATAAAGGCTTCCAACCTTCCTTCCTTACCTTGTTAACCCAGTGAAGAATAAAGTGCTAATTGTAGTACATGTCTTGATGGATGGATGTTGGAATCATCTTCCCATTTAAATGTTCTCTACCTTTGCTAGATTAAAAAAAATCATATGCATTAGTTGCTTTGGGTTTATTTATTAGAAGTGGGGGAAGATGAGAAGAATGGGGGCGGAGAATATGATCAATGAGTGGGGGTGGGGGAGGAAGGGTGGTTGCGATGGCGATGGTGATGGTTGGAGGATAAGGTGGTGCGTTGGGGTGAGGGTAGTGACGAGGACCAGAAGACTAGAGAGATGAGCGTCGCAAAGCGATCGATGGTGAATGAAGGTTCGTTCGAGCTGAAGAGTTGTCTAGGAGTAGTGCTATCATGATGAAAGCTTGCTTTCAATGTGCATTTAATAAGCTAAACATTGTTAGAACCAGTCTATAATTTGGTTCTTTTTTCTAAACTTAACTTTTACATGGGAAGCATATCCGATAGAAGTTTGAATTATTGGAGTTGATGGGTTTTCTCCATCTAAGATAGAGATGTCAACAACCCTTATCTCCATGCACGGAGCCCCTTCTTTGAATGCATTATTTTAGGGTGAGTGGGGATGCTCAAAACTTAATTTATGGAAAGAAGGAGACATATAGTATTGACTTAGGTATTGGAAGTTGGTTATGTTGTCAGTGTGGGTTGGTGGCATGATGATTGCCCCCTTAAAGGCACACTTGTGGTTTCGATGGGGCTCATTATTCTAATCAATTGTCAATGGCATGCAAAAGTGAATTTGCCTTTTTTTTATTTTATAATCCCAAGCCTCTCCAATTCCAGAAACGATTTTATTTTATTTCATGCATTTCTAAATTATATTAGAGATGGAAGATACCTTTAAATCATTTTCCCTTTAAAAGATCTACTTGTTTCATCACCTTGCTAGGCATTCCCAACAATATTGAATATAATTATGTCCATTATTTTATTTTATTTTTAAATGGAAAATTATAATTATGTTAAAAAACATGATTAGGGATTACTCATGCCAATTTAAGGAGGAGCATAGCATTTTTTGCCCTTCTCTCTCCTTATTTTTTTGAATGGTAAAAAATATGGATATCTACACCTATAACCCTGAGTAGTTTCGTATTTACATACGTAACCCTTGATAATCATGAAGTACATGAGATACCCCGAATAGTTACTCCATCTCCCACCTATAACCCTCCATTAGTTTACTCTATTAACTTAACTAGACCTTCAAGTTGATCTAACCCATATTCAATCCAATGGCTATGAAATAAACTAAAAGAAACTAAAAAGAAAAAAAGACACACCTCCTCCTCCTTCCTCGACCCCATCCCCTCCTCCTCAATCTTCATCTAACTTTCTCTCCCCTCTTCGGTATCCTTTTCTCCCTTTTTTAATCCTGGCTTGATCATGCAATGGAGATTGATGAGGACACTGGGGTCAAGAGAGGCTCTTCTCCATAGGCAGGTCAAGACCATGCTCTAGCAAGTGAAGAAGGAGTCCGAGCTTGTGAAGCCCCCCCCCCCCTCAGGGAGTTTCAAGACATCTTATCCTTCCGCACTCTCCTCAGCTATCTCCTCTCCCCCAGGCATTTCTCCAGTAGGTCTACAGCTATGGATGAGGAGAGATGCCCCATATGTGTGCATCACTCAAGCGCCCAGGCACTCATTTGTAGTTGAAAGTTGACAAAAAAATGTGTACCATCAAGCCTTCTCTGCTTCATATCTCTTCATGTGCACCATGTAAAGAAAACAAGGAAGAAGGGGTTGTTCACGTCTTCCCTACAGTAGAAGAACAAAATGAGGAAGAGGGGGGGGGAGAGAAGGACAACAAGTGCCATCCGATCCCCTACATCTTTTGATCTTCTTGCGAACTTCGATCTGACAGGAGGAGGAAGCGTTACATAGGGGTCTACCCATGCCTGAGGGGAAGCATCGCGCACTACCCACTGCTTCGCCACCCTCTCCTCATCCCCCTCCAGTCCCCTACTCCACGCCCCTACAACACCCTCCTCCAACCCCTTTTGCCCCCTCCTCAAGGCCCCTCAAGCTAGGGGTGCACATGGATCAAATAAAATCGGTAATCTGATTCCATCCAATGTTATTGTATTAATTTGAATTTATCATTGTAATAGATCAGATCGAATTGGAACTTTTCAAATCCATTCAAGTATGGACTAGATCCTAGCTTTACTAAAATCCGATCCAACCCAATAATCCGTTAACACACACATACACACATATATGCATGCATACTAATAAATAAACAAACATACGTACATGTAATATCTGTGTGCATCTATTTTGAATTCCTCTATGACCATAATCAATATCATTATCTCTTTTTTTCTCGTATAATCTTAGACACAAAACCTCCTGCTACCACCATTTCTTCCCTCTTAAAAGCCAAATGTTAAATCTTCAAAATAATAAAGTATGGATATAACTTGTAAAATTGTAACTCATGTTCGGTTATTGTCTTCATCCCCCCCCCCGCGTTCACTCTCGACTGCCAATATTCCTCTTAGTTCTTTCTCGGTCCATTTCGACAATGCCTTCCCCCGCACAATATCATTCCCCTTAGTACAACCCACCACCCCTTCCCCCGTGATGTCACCACCCGTCTCATACAGTGACATCCCCCTCCCATGCGACACCATTTGTCCTCAGTATGTTGCCACTTTTCTTATCTTCATTAAAAGAAATATAGTTTTTTGATAGTTGCATAGTGTGTTTGTTAGTTATTCTCGATCCTTTGGTTCTTATATTTTACTTGCTCTAGCTTGAAACCTTATTGTAGGGGTGAAAGTGGATCAATTACAGATCAAATGTACCTATACACATCTAAAAACAAATAAGCATTACTTCAATTTCTTTTGTTTTAAAATTAATATACGATTTTGATTCATATTTTTCATAATATATATATAGTATAGGTATAATCTTACAAATACATTCTATTTCAAGTCTAATTTAAATGAGAGCTATGTTTCTCAAGTGGTGGGCTATATTTAAGTTAGCTTTGTCTTGTATATTCAATCGAGTATGAATGTTATTTGATTATTATTTATTAATGATATATTATAGAACTTTAAAGGGATGTTCTTGGAAGTGATTTGGTTAATCATGGACTTCGTCAATATCCGACTACAGAGATCACGTTTTTTATTTATCCAAGTCGTCTATGTATCCTTATTTGGTAACTTGTATTATTCATATTTAAATCATTTTTTGAAAATTAAGTGTAAAAAAACAAACTAATATGTCATTTATAAGAAGAAACTTAAATGTCAAATTCAATATAATCATTTAATTTGATTGTATAATCTTCAAATATTTACAACGGATTAATGGACTCCAACATTCATTTGATTAGGTGTTTTCCTTTTTTTCTACTTATATTCATCTTATCGAATTTTAAGATATTATTCAAATGTTAAGGGTTCGTGGGCTATAAAATACAAGCATGAGAGAGTAGATTATTGAGCGGAAAAATGTACATGTAAAAATCCGATCCAATCTGTAATCCGCTGGATTGGATTGAAGTATCTGATGGATGAATTTGATTCAAATAAAATTCTGTTAAGATTGAATAGGACATGGATTAAGCTAAAATTCGATTCAATCCGATCCACGTCCACCCCTACCTCAAGCCATCCTCCTCCATCACCATTTGTCTTGATTTTTTGATCGATTCCGCGTGAATCGAGACAATTTTTGACATTGCAGGAGAGTACGGAGGACGGAGGTGCACTAGCATTCCCGCAAGCAAATCACCCAACATGGCTCCTCCATACCCAAGGAAGATGGTCTCGCATGTTTGCTTGTTCAGTTCTTGAAATGCTACATTTCCCGCACTCAGAGAGAAGAAGAGAAAGGAGGGAAGTTCGCGGGTTTATATTAACCCTTGATCCTCCTTCAACCATCTAGGTCCATCACCATGTCGTCTTCTTTGTACATCCTTAGCAAGCTCCGCCATATTTTCAACCGACTTTGTCCAAACCATTAGCCACTGGCCCACTAACTAATCAACAGATATATATAAGCGATATGTTTATCAGATACCTACGGAGTACTAAACAAACGCATATAAGTTAAGCGACAAGAATGACATATCAACAACTGCTTGTTATCCAAATCGATCGAGGGACCCTCTTTAGTTTCGAATTTAAAAATAGTACCGAAGCATGACATATCAACTACTACGTTGGCACCATTCTAAAGTTGAGATATGATATATACAGTGTAACAAACAATATCTTCACCACCGCAGAGACGGAGTTAGGGTGCGTTCGGTTCGGGAATAAGCAGGAATTATGATGGGGAATAAGGAGAATAAGGGTCTATTTTTTGTTGGGCTGAAAGATAGGAATAAGGAGAATAAGGTGAAATAAAGATAGGTATAAAGATAGGAATAAGAGTGAAATAAGATGGAATAATGAAGAATAATTGTACCACTAGAAACCAAGTCGGGAGGAGAATTGACCCCTTATTCCAGAGACTATTCTCCAACCAAACTGAACCTTAGTGTTCTACGTTCTAACTATGAGAGATGGATACTCTCTTTTATCTATCGTTTCTACTCGTCTGACAAAGTAAACCGTAAGTTATAGTTCAATAGTGAGAGAAATTTGTTTTTCGTTAATAAGAAGAAGAGGAAGGACTCGTCGAGGTCATTGCGGTGTTGATTAGGACGTGCAGTAATTAAATGTAATCCAGTGATTAGATACGGATGGATATTGTTGGCACGTCTTAATCAGAGATAATGATCGTGTCCGACAGAGTTAGGGCAAGGGTCAAGTCACTCTCCGTGGACATGCCAACCACGTTGATATTACTGTGCGATTGATCGACAAGGTTTCGAGAAGATATGTATATAATCGTGCCATGAATGAGATAAACGACGTTCTGTCGACGTCGTTGGACGTGTCTAATTTCTAATGATCCCTGTCAACCTCACAGACAGATCGTTTCGTTTAGCTATGAATACACGGCACCGTACCAGAACGATGATTGTCATTCTTTTACTCGTAATCATGGAAGGAAATATCACGATATCGCCTGTATATCGAGACGATACCGATATATCCTCTTTTTCATGCAACAAAAGTACGTCGATATGGGTGATATTTCGATGGTATATCGCCAATATCGTCGAAATATTGTATCGACGTGATATCGAAACGATATCAATATCACTACGGCCTTCCATGCTCATCCATTTGGTGCAGTGGGAAAACTTTCCAGAGCGGATCCTTTGTTGTAAAAGCCAGTGGTGCAATGCAGGGCCGCTGCTGGATCACTCTCAGTATGCACACCAGTCATTCCGGCCTACGATCCCCCGATCAAGTATGCACACCAGCCATCAACCGAGATTACGATCCCGCGATCCAAGTATTGTATCCGAGGCACTGGGAGGTATCATTTAGATGGAAGTTCCACACTATCTGCTATGACAAACATATAGATTTAAAGAACTCAGGGCAGCCATGATGAAGCAAGCCAGATTGAAATCAGTACCAGATGTTTGGATAGTAGATCTTGCAATGACAAAGTGCATCAAATAAAGCAAAGGATCCAGTTAAATTTTCAACTGGCTGCTTGCATTCTATCCTCAAACCAAATAACATTGCTCGAAATCACGATAACAAACAATATACACCGCTCGCCTTCTCATCAGATTCAACTTGATTCCTCTCCATCAATCTTGGAACTGTATATCATAAATTTCCTCTTTCCAGTAAAATGATCATTTTCAATTGAGAGAAATCATAATGTATCAATTACAATCCCAAACCAAGCACATCCATCTGAAATGTTGAATGGGAATAAGAGAAGATGTCTCTCTCGATAAAGCACAGAAAGCACACACTGACAAAAGCAAGGACTAGATTCTGCAAACTGCAAGCTAAGGAACAAAGATCCTACCGATGTGTAACTATCCCTGCACATTTCTCACCTGGATCGTTACAACAAAACAACCAGGGAAGCAAGCAAGAGAAGTGAGGTGAATACGACACCATTCCAGTGGGAAATTAGAGAATATGAAGACGAACCAAGATGAGTAGTCTGTGGCCTGCACAATTGCAAGAATGAACAGATGTTGAGCACGAAATAAGCGACATGGCAAATGGATTTATGGGTTAGAAAGCTATATACTTCTGTTTATCTTTGAGTAAACCGCAGAAGAGAGCGTTATCTGGTAGAGGAAGCTGTGTTTTGTTAGAGTTGTCTTCTGGGTTGACTACTCTCACGTAGACCTCCTGTCCAAGATACCATGAATCAAGATTCTCCGTCCGCACATTCCATATGCCAGCATTGTCAAGAGAGACCAAGATGGCAGTCCATGCCCCTGGAAATACCTGAGTAATGCAAAACAGGAGACTGTATCATAATAGTAAAACAAGGACTAATGAGAAACTTTTCCTAATTTAGTTTTTTCTTGCCTCTGCAGAATGATATTTGGTTAATTCCTTTCCATGTAGAAACTTTTCCTAATTTCGATCTTAAATGGCCCTTAAGATAATTTATCAAAGATTGACAACACGTTGAGAGGATACCATGATTCCTTGATCCTCTTTTTGATTGATTAATGAGAATCTCTTAATATACCACATGGGAGATTTTGTTGTAGATGCGCAAGGCTCACCGTGAACTATAAATAGGAAGGAAGGGGTGCATATTAAGACAAGATCTCACAAGTTCCAATAGCACAAGAAACAAATCAAAAAGAGTGTGTGCGAGAGAGATGGGTGGGGGTAGGGATGCAAACGGTCGGATACGGATATAGGTATTACCATATCCTTATCCTTTTTTAAATACGAATACGGATGCGGATACGGATATTGACGGATATTAAAACTATCTTACCATATCCTTAAAAAACGGATACATATGTAAAACGGATACTGACCGCACACGAGTAATGTTAGAAATACTCTATAGAATCGACTTAAATATATAAGAATTGGATGAAAAACACAGGATATTAATTTACTAAATGTGTTTGTATCATAAAAATTATATAAATATAGTAAAAGGAGGTAGAGAATTATGTTATATAATGTTAAAAATAAATTTATGACTATAATTTATATACGAAAACGAATATACGGATACGGATAGGGATGTTTGCGGATATCAAAACGATATCCATATCCATATCCATTTTAAAATGGATACGGATATGAATGTCAAAATATGTATAAAATGGATACGGTGACGGATCGGATACGGATATATCCATATCCGTTTGCATCCCTAGTGGGGGGAGAGGGAGGGAGAAGAAAGAAGGTTCATGGACATTGTAGTAAAGTTTTAGAGGAAGCAAACTTCGGAGTTGTTACTCTCCAATATTCTTCTTAATGTTTGGAAGCAAAGTTGTCGACTTGTTGATATTTCTCCTCTATTTTTTCCAACGTTTAATGATTTTTTGACAATGTATAAAGGACGGGCTTTATGTAAGCCCCTTACATGAGACCGATTTGATAGTAATGCTTGATTTTAGGTTGCGATCAATCTCAAGGTTTTTTCCCTTACGTTAGGGGTTTATTACAATAGCCAAGTGGTTTAGGTTTGTTTACAATCTCAAAAATCAAGTTTGTAAAACCTCTTATCGTACCAACGAAAACAGGCATCTCTTGAAATCGAACAAGGTTCAGAAATGCAGTATGCGGTATTCCCTGGGCCATACGGTATAAAGTGAGTAAGCGGATATGTGAATGAATATACATAAGTTTATGCGGTTTATAATATTTTATTTAAAATATTACAAAAACAATAATACAATGTGATTATATAAAAAAATTGATGATCTAACAAAATCTAAAATCAAAAAATTTAACTAGGATAGTATAATCAATAAGATATATAAGCATTTTACTAAAACTTGATTATTTTTTAGTGTATATTTTGAATTTAATGCATATATACACACATACACATTTGGATTCAACAGGGAACACAGTACATGAATTTTATAAGAAAACCTTGAATGTATATGTAGATCCTATAGATAACAAAAGCTAAATAATAATCATATACATACAAATCATAAACACAAAATTATATACATATATGGATCTCCAATGGACAAAACGTGTTGACACAAATAACAACAAAGCCAAAATATAGGGGAAAATTATATTTACACATAAATTTTATTAGAAGCACAAAAATGTAAAATACGGTATTGTTAACCAATTATTTCATGTTTTATTGGAAGAATTAAAATGCATTTCATTAGATAGAAAATTTATAAGGCAGTAAACAATTCATTAATAAGTATTGAGAACAATGGAAAGATATGGATATGAGAAAAAATACCCTAGATTATATTCCCAAATGCAACATATACGAGAATAATGAAAAGATGCATGAGTGCAAATAATGAATATGAGAATATAATCAATAAGATATATAAGCATGCTATTAAAACTTGATTATTTCTTAATGTATATTTTGAATTTATGCATATATACACATATACATATTTGGATTCAACGGGGAACACAGTACATGAATTTTATAAGAAAACTTTTAATGTATATGTACATCCTATAGATAACAAGAGAAAAGAATAATCATATATATATATATATATATACAAATCATAAACTCAAAATTATATACATATATGGATCTCAAAGGGGCAAAACTTGTTGACATAAATTACAACAAAGCTAAAATATAGGGGAAATTATATTTACATATAAAATTTATTAGAAGCACAAAAATGTAAAGTACCAGATTGTTAGCCAATTATTTCATGTTTTATTGGAAGAATTAAAGTTCATTTCATTAGATAGAAAATTCATAAGGCAATAAACAGTCCATTAATAAGTGTTGAGAACAATGGAAAGATATGGATATGAGAAAAAATACCCTAAATTATATTCTCAAATGCGACATATACAAGAATAATGAAAAGATGCATGAGTGCAATGAATAAGATAATATAATCAATAAGATATATAAGCATGCTATTAAAACTTGATTCTTTAGTGTATATTTTGAATTTAATGCATATATACACACATACACATTTGGATTCAATAGGGAACACAATACATGAATTTTATAAGAAAACCTTTAATATATATGTAGACTATATAGATAACAAAAGCTAAAGAATAATCATATATACACAAATCATACATTCAAAATTATACACATATATAGATCTCCAAGGGATAAAACTTGTTGACATAAAATAACAACAAAGCCAAAATATAGGGGAAATTATATTTGCATATAAAATTTATTAGTATTTCATGTTTTATTGGAAGAATTAGAATGCATTTCATTAGACAGAAAATTCATAAGGCAGTAAACAATTCATTAATAAGTGTTGACAACAGTGCAAAGATATGGATATGAGAAAAAATACCCTAGATTATATTCACAAATGCAACATATACGAGAATAAGAAAAGATGTATGAGTGTAAATGATGATATAAGAGTTTGGATTAACATGAATCATATATGCAAGTCCCTTTTTCATATATGTGACCGCATATACAGCATATTCGAATCACATATGCGTTTTGACCGCATATTAGTACATATGGCATATGCACTTCGATCAAGTGATCGAATACGCATATGCGGCCGCATATCCAACCGCATAGACTGCATTTCCACACACTAAAATCGAAGAAGCTCATTTGACTATAAATTGAAAAATATCCATTCAATGTTTGATGCTTCAAAATGAAGTGTATGAAGTGGCTTGTTCACAATGTTGGCGAGGTGGTCCTTTCTAAACAGATGTTTGACAAATAGGAGCCTTGTGATCTAGAGTAATAATTGGTGAGGGTCATAATTACAAATGGGGTTGGGGATGCTGCACCCGGGGGTGTAGCCAACTAGCAGCACCCGACCATTTCATTGGTTTTTGTGTGTTTTTAAAATAAAACATAGGAGAGTTTAAATCACCATATATCACCATGGTCTCATGTCAAATTCAACTAAATTCGACCCTTCAATCATCTCCATCAAGACTATCACAGTTTAACGGTCTCGGAATTGCTGAAACCGACCCTATCTGGATGGTCATGTTAGGAATGTTTGTTTTACATGAATATTGAAACACATATTCCACTTAATAAATTAAAATTTAAAATCCACATAGGTTTCCGTCATAAAAATCAAAAACCAGTAAAAAAATGGCTGGGTGTGTAGCTAGTTGGCTGCACCCCCGGTGTAGCTTCCCTTTTCCCATTACAAATAAACATATCATGGGGAGTATGTAAAAGTGTACACGCTCAGTCATTCCTCCTTTAATACACATGGATCTGAGATAGGAACTTTGAAGGAATTCCCTTATAGGAGTAGTAAAGTAGTTAGTATTCTTATTGATAAGCCATTGTCTGAGTATGAAAGGTGAGGACAACATTCAGGTGTCCGAGCTTCCTCTCTACATCTCTATTTTGTTGCGAGAGATACAAAAAGAAATTTAATCAAAAAATATTGATATTATAACCTAACAAAGTTTTTATTTCATGAAAGAAGGATTTGAGAATAAGTTGATCTCAAACTTGTCTTTTATTAAATATATCCAAGTAAATCTACTGAAAGCTAACCCAAAATAAATATGAAAATGGCATTGACCTCATATACCTCAATTCATCGGATAAGCCAAAGGAATTGAAAATTTAAGATGTAAACCTGCCCCTATCCCATTTGAAGAAAGTCAAACTTAGAAGTTTAACATCTAGAATGGAGAAGAACCGAGTAATGATTCCAAGGATGAGTGCAAAGACATGATGAGAAATTAATTTATCTTTATCTTAATATAGTTGACTTTACATCTGATGTCAATGTAGTGAGTCGTTTCATGCATGCTCCTACAGAAATGTATGTGAAGTTTGAAGAGTGTATTCTTAACATGCTGAGATATTTGTATCTCATTGTATTTGCTTCTTATTTCTATTTCTTCCATGTGTCGCTTATGTAATTTACCCAGAGTTCTTCTCACATATAAGAGAGCCCTAGGGTCTCTATAATGATATGCAATTCTAATCTTCCAACATCTCTATAATGATATGGTCTTGGAGCAACGATCCTAGATCAGGATTCTCGTATCTTACCACAACCCAAAACCTATTCCCCCCCGGTCATCGCCTACACCTGTGCATGATGCCGACTGTTGTTCCCGCCGGCTGTCGCCTACACCCCTGCACGCTGATGCCTGCCTCCCGATGTAGCCTTACGAGTCGTCTGTCGGCCGGTTGCAGCCGCTCCTACGGGTTCTCGGACACCCCACCTCCTATGGACGGTAGTTCGGCCGCTACCGTAGTATTATATGGCTTGATTTTGATTGAAAACTGTGATTTTAGACATATAAATCACGTTTTTCAATCCTAGACTACAATAAGGGTTGAAGAGAATGGTTGTATGAGTCTACATGTACAAACAATCCTTTATATGAGTGTGTAGACTTTCTCAGAGTAGTCTACTCCCCAATTTTGTTCTGGATTTTCATCATTTTTTCATCATGGCAGAGAACAAGGGTGACATATTTTCATTGTATGGTGGCTTCAAGGACCTGGCTCGAGAGTGACATATTTTCATTGTCTGGTGCCTTCAAGGGCCTGACTCAAATCGTAAAGATGGATGAGACCAACTACGAGTTGTGATCCATGCAGTTTTGCACCCTTATGCGGTGCCATAACAAGGAGCATATTTTAACTGATTCCGAGCTGACAGACAAGACTGGGGCTAATGCTTCATAGAAGCAAGATGATGCCTATGTGTGAATTTAGCTCTCGGAGACCTTCGCTGCGGAGATTGCCAATGACATTGTCAAACAACCCACAACCAAGGCTATGTGGGAATGATTGTCTAGATGGAGGTCGTATGAGTCTTTATTTCACACGAAATTGGAATGACATAATCTAGGGATATAGTGATGAATTCTACAGATTTGTTTTTCAAAAAAATAAAAAAAATAAGAAAATGGAGTGGGGGAGCCAAGTTAGCTTCCCCAAGGGGCATCCCCATTTTCCCCATATATATATATATATATATATATATATAGTTAAATGAGTATACTCCCTGGGAGCATATAAGAGCATACTCCCATCTTTTTTCATAGATTTTTTAGTTTTCGAAATGAAATCAGGGGCAATTTACTTAGAATAATACGTGGAATATGTATTCCAAATTTCGTTTACACACACTTACATGATGACACACACAAACACACGCATAGAGATATGCGCACAGATTTACATACATAGATATATGGAAAATTTCCAATAAGTAGATGATGGAGCTATTCCTAGAAACCATGCAAGAAATGAGATATTCATACGAGGGTCAGACCTATGCTTTGGGTGGGTGGTTCACATACCCCCCCCCCCCTAATTCGTGGAGACCTTCTCAAAAAATATTCATGGAGACTTTTGAATTGCCTTTTTTTCTGTCTCTTCAAAACCAACCTGATTTTAATATGTGCCCCCTCCATCTCCCGTTGAAAATGTAGAAACCACCATCCATGCCACCCTGACTCCGTCTCACCTCCCTCCCCACACGTTAGAAGTCCGGCCTCGGCTCACTCATGCAACTGTTGTGCCCCGGCCTCCCTTTCAGAAGTGTAGTGCTCTGGCTCCCTCACTGGCCTGTGCCCCCGTCCTTCCTCTCTAACGCACATCACCCATGTCTCCATCTCTGATTTGTCATGTCCCATCTCCCTCGCAGACCCGTCTTACCTCGATATTTCTCTCGGACACGACACGCCCCTGCCTCCCTCTTGGAGTCGCACCTCCAACTCCCTCGCGAACCCGTTGTGCCTCTACCTCATTTGCAGCTCGCAAACCTGTCACTCGTCTCCATAGTTTATTCGCACTGGCAATGCCTTGGAATTCTCCATTTTACAGTTGACTGACTTTCTAAGATCTCTTGGTATTGTTCATCAGACTTTTCATGCTTACACTTCGCAGCAGAATGGTGTTGCTGAATGCAAACATCATCTTCTTGATGTCACGAGGACTCTTTTGATTCGAAGTCGAGCTCCTCATTCCTTCTGGGGTGATGTGATCCTCACTACATGCTACTTAGTGAACCGTATGCATTCCGTTGTCCTTAGAGAAAAGGTTCCTTTCTTGATATCGTTCCCGAGAAGGACATGTTCTCTCTTACTCCCAGGGTCTTTCGGTTTGTGACCTTTGCCCACAATTTTACTCATGGTCATAACAAGCTCTCTCCAAGGGTTGTCAAATGTGTGTACGTTGTATATTCTCGTACCCAAAAATTGTATATATGTTTTAATCATGTAGGGAGAAAGTATTATGTGAGTGTTGATGTCGTATTTTTTAAGTCTGTTATGTATTTGTCTCCTACAGGTGACAGGTTGTCTAACTGCGACTTTGGAGAGGATGTTTTTTTCCACCACCTCTACCTCCATCTACCCTGACATAGTTTCTTCGCGGTTTTATATTCGCAGACCCTCTACTTGCCCCTCTGCTCATACGCCTTCCTCGTCAACCAGCACACCTCTAGTATACACTGAACACATTGTTTGTACTAATAGCACTGGTGATATGTTTGTAGTACAAGATATTGTACAGGAGGAGTTGATACCAAAGGAGAGGGTGATGATCTTGATGTACCTATTGCCTTGAGGAAGTCACTCCGTAACTGTGCCACTTATCTTCTTACTGCTCATGTTTCCTTGGATCATCTTTCAGAGGAGGAGTGCAAGAGGTTTGTCGTGGGACTCTCTGCTGTCACTATCCCACGAACATACTAGGAAGTGGTACATGATAGTAGTTGGCGGCTTGCCATGGAGGAGGAGATGATCGTTTTGCAGTCTCGTGGTATATGAAGTGTTGTTTCTGCTCCTCCAGGTGCCTTTGTTGTGAGGTGCAAATGGATCTTTACAGTAAAGCAATGGGTAAATAACAGTATAGATTGCTACAATGCAAGGCTTGTAGTACAAGAGTTCACCTATACTTATGGATGGACTATCGGGATACCTTCTCATCAGTGGGTAGACATTAGACTTTGCGCATTCTTCTATTGGTGGTTGTGACTAAAGTCTGGCCTCTTTACAAACTTGATGTGAAGAATGGGTTTCTATATGGAGATCTACATGAGGAGGTATATATGCATCAACTACCAGGGTTTACTGCTGAGGGGGAGTTTTGGAAGGTGTGTAGGCTTTACAAGGCGATCTACGACCTGATGCAAAGTCCGAGAGCTTGGGACCAAAAGTTGTCAGAGTTGATAAAGCATCAGGGGTTTGCATGGTCCATTACGGATCATTCGCTTTTTCTTCAAAGGACACAGAGAGATATAATTGCCATTCTGGTTTATATTGATGATATTATTGTCACAGGTAATGATGCTTGTTTTATCGGCCAGGATTTTCATGTGTTCCACAAAGAGTCCATAGTAGAGATCTCATTCCCTACGCCATGTGGGCTAGAGTTTTCATGTGATTTCATAGGGACTCCAAAGTAGAGATCCCATTCTCTGTGCCAATATGGAGAGACTCAGTTCTCCGACGAGAAGACTTTTCGAACTTCATTCTCCAGTGTTCGTGAAGTCCAGTACGAGATCTTTCCGAGGTTCCTATGAGAGAGAACCCACTTTGAGGTCCCTATGAGAGAGACTCATCTTCAGAGATCTACGTATGGATAAAGATGTTCTTTATTCGGCCCTTTCAGAGATGAAGCAGTTGTCCACATGCTGTGGCAGGTCAGAGTTCTCCAAGTGGAGACTCATTTCAGTTGCAGTGACTCTGACAGACGTAATACAGAGCACATGCTCTCCGACGAAGAGATTCAGTTTGACTCACACTTCAGCATGTTTTCCTCCTCACCTGCACGGCATGAGAAACAACGTCCTCGATAGCAGGCGACAGTTGTACGCGTTGAGTTGATATTGTCTGTAGTGTCTTGTATTGTGAATTGAGATTTCTTTCTGTTTGTCCAAGCAGAGCATTGCATGCTCCATCTTGAGGGAGAGTGTTGGAGTATTTGGTTATGCGTCATTTATATGGGAGAAGGGTAAATGGATCACACATCCAGTTGTTTAGTCTCACATCTACCAGCATCAGCCCTTTGAGACGTTCTCTCGTGATTTCATCCCGATCCTTAGGGAGTAGGAATCCATGTTAAATCTTTATTTCTCCGATACGCTTCTGCATTCTTATTTTCTAACAATTTTATCATATACTTAATGAATTGTTGGTGAGGATCCATTTAACTATATGTGCTTATTTATGTAACTCATCCCCCATTTATCATATGCTTATGGGTTCCACGCAAATACAATGGGGACAAGTATCATTGCCATTGATAGTTTGATACTATTTTGGAGATTGGATGTCCATGTTAATATAGTTTCTTCAAGGCTTTGTAGGGTACCTAGAGCTAAACTAACATCTTTTCTACAGAAAGGAAAGAATATCAAAAATGTACATGGAAAATGTCTAAAATTCCAAACTAAGCCGGTTTAAACTACCTGTATGGTACATCTTGAAACACCATCCCACTTGTTATAAGTACCCCTACTGTTCTCTGTCCATTCCCCAAAATCCATCCTGTAGCCAACAAATATGATAAATATGAAACTGACTGCATTTACTATATCAACAGATATAATAATGTGAAGTACACAAGAAAGAGGAAGTACCCCACAACAAAGAAGGCATATCCATCCATGTGATAGGTATGAACTTTTGTACTGTTGTTCTGAAATATTATCTCCATGAATCCCCTGTATGTGCCATTAATTATAGATGATGCTATCCTGTCTGGACCATCAATCGGTCGTGTCGGGAAATCAAGTGTATAAACACCTTTTTCGTCGAATTCGTCTGCAAGTGTTAGAGGTGTTGCTGGAGGGGAATAGGAGATCCCGTTGAGTGTGGCTCGCCATTTTCCATTAATGTTGACCGGTGGTTTGTTCTTCATCAAGTAGACTTGTGTAACGGTGATCTGACCATATTTGAAAGAACCTTGTGGGTTCGGTCTTGCAGCACCAGAGCTCACGTTGGTCCTGTCATATTATCATTGAGAGATTGCCCAATCAATTAGTCTTCATGAATGCCTAGGAGCATACTACACTTAAAAGAAACGTTAAGACGTGTCATTAAAATAACTATTGAAAGAGCACTTAAAAAAATTTCATATTTATTGAAGGGAACAGTACCGAACAAGAAAAATCAAAATTAACCACTGCTGCCCATCAATTTAAATATGCATTTGTTTGAAGCTATGTTCATAATTTGATGGCTCTTGTTGGAGGCATATACAGCCATGTAGATCAGATTTTAGATAAGATAGTATATACCTTTATTTTTTGTGATTAACTTTATCGACGAATTTGGCACATATGGTAGACATGTGAACTATCCAGGTTTTGTTAAATATATTTTTAATAAAATATAATTGGAGGATTTTCGCTTATTTCATGTGTGCTTGTGATGTTTAAAATAAGACGACCGTTTTACAAAATGAACATGCGATTCCGTATGTTTAAAGTTTCAATGAGAAATATATACATTTTTTTAGGCTCGAGAAATATATACATATACAACTCGAAATATGACCTAAAATCATGTCGGTTACCCAGACTGAAATTGAACAAGTTAAGTAATATTATGTCTTAATACAAAAGAACAGGGTTCAAATCCCACTTTTGCAGGGATAGCATTAGGTAGTCGACAATCGGCGTAATAGTTGAATCTTTCAACATGGATTTGAGCAAGAATCTATGTAGCCAACCCTACTTATAGTGGGAGAAAGCTTAGTACATTTTTTAAGTAAATTATGTCTGCACGGGTCGGGGTTGTTGGGATTTAAGCGGGCGTGAGAAGAGAAGAAAAGAGATAATTACATTATGCCCTCATATATTTATGATTACATTATGACCTATCCGTGCTTCATATCAAGACTTGTACAAAAGTACTCCATTTACACTATATACCACTTGCCGCCAAAATATGTATGTCAAATCACTAAGTTCAACGACTAAAACATAATTTTAATATTTTGCAAAAAAACCTTAAAAATAGCATCATTTTTTAGTCTCCCCCGGTGTTCTTCCTTCCATTCCTTCCCTCTATGCCTCCTCCATGATGCCATCTCCATGAAATCCCCGCAAACAGTTGTGGACATCTCATCTTTCTTGGAATAAAATTTATATCACAAGCATCCGTGAATAAAGAACTGTGTCACAGCCTTTCAAAGAATCTGAATACGTCTTACTAGATGCGGTCATGCAACAACTGAAAATATCTGGATTCGGTTTCTCCTGAAGACATTATAATTGTTGCCATTGATACCTAACCTTTCGTGCAACATCGGTGCAACTTACCTCACTTCACATTTTCAATCCAATGTTCCATGCTCCAACAAAGTACATTGAAGTTAACTACCAAACGAAAATCAGAAAATGAGAATTGCTTGATTAGAATGAGAGAGAACCCTAGGACTCCTTGTGTAGGTAGAGACCCAGGGTTAGCGTTGCAGTAGGAGGTGACTCTTATAATGAATCGATCAAACTACCCCCTAGGATTAGGGTTTACGAATAATACTCAATACTCCCCTTCAAGATGAAGCATATATATATCAATCATGAACAGTTTATTGCAACATTTTTCAAACTGTGAGAGCAAGCGGCTTAAAGAAGCACCATATCGGTTGTTTGTTCTGTAGATAGCACGCTGAAAGTACATAGAGACACTCTTTGTATCAAATCTCTAGTGCAATTGCAATTAACTTCCACATGTTTGGTGTATTGAAACATGGGGTTGTGGCTATATGCATTTGTATGGTTGCCATATCCGAGCTCCATAGTATCGTTGAGAGAGATATGAATATCTGTGAGTATGGATTGAATCCATACTAGTTCTGCCATTCCATGGGCCATGGCTATGTATTCACTCTTACACTTGAGCGGGAGCCGGGAATCCACTGCTTGTTTCTTGCTCCTCCAAGTAACCAGGTTTCCTGCCAACTATTGCAAAATCCGATAGTAGATTTTCCACCTATCATGCATCCTTCGTAATATGCATCTAAATAAGCTATGAGAGTGGAGGTTATGACTTTGATGAATAGTAGGCCTTTCCTTGGAGAGGACTTGATTTACCTTAGGACCCTCATGCATGTGTCGAAGTGAGTTGAAATAGGAGTCCATAAATTGACTAATTTTTCTAATGGCAAGAGATATATCTGACCGAGTAATGGTAAGATAAAGAATTTGCCCACTAGCCGCATGTATCGACTAGTGTCTTCGATAGCTCTTGGTTCATAGATTTGTCCCTTTAGATCCATGGAAATCTGTATTGGCTTGGACCCTAGCATCCATATTTTTTGAAGCAGTTCAGTGGCATACTTTCGTTGGGACATAACCAATCCTCGTTTAGATTTATCTATTTCAATCCCTAGAAAGCGTCTCAGTGGCCCTAGACCTTTAATCACAAATTATTCTACAAGTTGCTTCTTTAAATATTTAACAAGCACATCTTTTGACACTCCCCTTGAGCCTCGAAACCGGAAGGTTCCTGCATGTAAAGAATCTTCTGAAGGTCATCATATATAAAGGCATTCCATACATCAAGTCGATGCAAGGGTCAATCGAGTTATACCGCAACAACCATGAGAACTCGTATTGTGGAGAGGCATGCAAACGGAGAGAATGTGTCCAAGAAGTCAACACCATAGGTTTGTGTAAACCCCTTGGCTACAAAGCGAGCTTTATACCAAGCAATCGACTCATCGTGATTATAAATATCCATCTAAATCTTACCACCTTATTGCCACTAGGTGAGTCAACTAGCTACCAAGTATTGTGTGAGACTAAGGCAGACGTCTTATCTTCCATAGCTAGTCACCATCTGAAATCACAAAGAGACACGTCATGATTGCAAGGGATAGCGGTGTGTAATAGTTCTTTAGCGAATTGCATGTATGAGAGTCTCAATCCATAAAAGGACATTGCAATAGCAATGGGAAGTTTGGTACATTGCTTGGTCTCCTCCCCGAGAACTATGAATAGGTTAAATACATTAATCACTTGGCCCCTTGAAGCATCTATTGTTGTGTCTATGGAAGTAGATATGATATCAAGATACGTCATCAATCCATAAGACTTCAATTGTAAGCAGTGTTTCAAATTTCGCAAAATCTCGACGAAATTTCGATTTTGGCACCCTGCTGAAATCGAAATCGAAACATCGATATATACCCTTCCTACGAAATCTCGAAATTGTTTCGTTTTTTCAACATCTCGAAACGAAATCGAGATTTATAACCTTGATTGTAAGGACGACTCAAGAAAGTAATATCTATATTGATGTAGTGCTTCCTAGATTGAGGGACATAGCATTGAAACCCCTTTTGATTCCTAGTGTATCCTAAAAACGTACATTTTACAGCTATGGCATCCACTTTATCTTTTCCTAAACCAAGATGGCGAACAAAGACCACGCATCCAAATACTTTTAGGAGAAACATTAAGCATTGCTTTGCTTGAGAAAAGGACCTCAATAAGAGCATGCTCGTCAATAGAGGTAGAGGGTATACAATTATTGAGAAAAGCGGTAGTAAGGACCGCATATCTGTAATTACAAAATTACATGATCTTGCAAAAGAACAACAATCCACAAACTTCAAAGTTGTACCGGACCTTTGTGGATTTTTGATGAACACTTGGCGGACAATAATTACACAACCCAATTTTCTCCCCACAATGCCAATGGAGCTCGGATCAATTTTGAATTCCAAAAACTATAGCAGCAGCAACAGCCTCCTACGGGTGGATTTAGACCTCCACCATAACTACACAACACCATAGAGTGATTGTCGCAACGTAAAATGGTGAACCGACGACGAGAGAAATTAAAAAACCAACCACCAATTCCAACACATTGGATACCAAATTCAAATTCCAGTACTTCAAGCAGCAGAAGACGCAATCTTAGGCCTCAACGAAGCTTTGATATCATGTTAGAATCAAACACACAAATCACACACAAATATGGAGACACAGATTTATGTACGATGTAAATGTGGTGAGTCAATTTATGTATGCTCCTACCACTTCTTATGCTAATGCGGTAAATAGAACTCTATGCTACATAAAAGGATCGTCAGGAAAAGGTCTTATATTTAAGAAAAATCCCAAAAATATTAAAGGATATACTAATGCTGACAGGACTGGTTCAATTGATGATAGAAGATCCACATCAGGTTATGCAGTATATCTACGTGGAAATTTGGTTATTTGAAGAAATAAGAAGCAGAATGCGGTTTCAAGATCAAGTGTTAAAGCAGAATACCAGGTTCTTACCAATGGTGATATATAAAATCTATGGTTAAAAATGGGATAATTACACCCATAACCCTGAGTAATTTTGCAATAACATTCATAACCCTACATAATCGTGAATTACGTGGGAAACCCTGAGTAATGCTTAATTCTTACATGACATAACCCTGTGTCATGTTCCGTTTGGGATGAGTGTTATGTTTGACGGATTCCGTTAAAAAAATACAAAACAACCCCTAATATCCAATATTATTTACAAAACATGCCATCCTACTCCCTCCCCCCTCCCCCGCGGGCTACTCCCTCCCCCCTCCCCCGCGGGCTACTCCCTCCCCCTCTCCCGCGGGCCGAGTTTCCCCTCCGCCGCCGTGCGGAGCTTCCTCGCGCCGAGCTCCGCGCCAGGCTCATCACCTGCTCCCGCGCACTGAGCTCCAACTGCGACTCCCCCCCCCCCCGCATGCTGAGCTCCGACTACGACCCCCGAACCCACGCGCGCCCGAGCTCCGCGTAAACTTCCGCTCCCCTGAAGCCCATGGTCGCTGAGCAGAATTGCCCCCATCCACCAGAGTTGTCCTCCCCTACTCGTCGGCCTCCATCCCCCCGCAATCGAAACCATCGCAACCGCCCCCCACACCCCTCGCAATCGAACCCCCCCCCCAATCGGACCCGAGCCCCCATCCCCCCGCAACCGAACTACCTCCCCTGCTCGCCGCCCCCATCCCCCCGCAACCGAACTACCTCCCCTGCTCGTCGCCCCCCTCCACCCGCAACCGAACCCCGCTGGAGTTGCTCCTTCCTGCTCGCCTCCCTGCAACCGAACTCCCCCCATCCCACCCAAGCTACTCCCCTTGGCTCCTGCTCCGCTCGAATTCCCACGCCAGCATAGGGATTTTTTGCTTCGTGACTGTTCGATGAAGAATGAGTTAGATTAACTCATTCATATAGTTGAGTTAAAATATTAAACTAACGGAGGGTTATGAGTGTGAGATGGAGTGATTATTCAGGGTTTCCCATGTAATTCGCGATTATGGAGGGTTATGAATGTTATTGCGACATTACTCAGGGTTATGGGTGTAATTATCCCTTAAAAAATCTGCTCCATGACTTAGGAATCAAGGTTAGTATGCCAATGAAGATGTTTTGTGACAACAAGGCCGCAATAAACTTGACCAACAATCCTATAATGCATAACAGAACGAACCATTTGGAGACTGATAGACACTTCGTCCGTGAGAAGATTGAGGATGGTCTGTTGTGCCTTCCATACCTGAAGTCTACCGATCAAGTTGCCGAGCTCTTCACAAAGGGGATATCTATGCCACAATTTGAGTTGAATGTAGGCAAGTTGGACATAGTGGACATGTATTCCTAACTTGAAGGGAGTGTTGAGTTCATACTTATATGGGTAAACGGATATTTGGATGAGGGACCGTTTATCCATCCTTCTCTATATATTGTACTCATCCCACCTCATTGAAAAATTATCTTAGTGAAGAATGCCCTAATCTCTAGTGAGGGAGATTAGGGGTTGAGAGACCCCGTGGTTTTTCCTCTTCATAGGGTTTTCCACGTAAATCCGTGTCTCCATATTTGTGTGTGTTTTGTGTGTTTGATTCTAGCATGACTATTATTTAGAATAGCATTTGCAATTTAACAAAAAACAGTAGAAGTTTGTGTAAAAGGATTGAGAATGATTAACAAGGCCTAACATATCAAGCTGAAAGGCTGAAAAGTATTTAAATTGATAGAAGCCATCTAACCTTACAGATCTCGCTTGATTCATTGAAAAGGACTTGTCAAATATGTCATTTGGCGGGTCTGGCAAAGGACCAGCAGCCTTGCCTTTGGAATTTGAATAATGTAATATAGCAACACCTGTAACTCTTCCCCAAAGTGACTCATTTACAAGTCTAGCACTTGCTACAATATAATAATCAGTGCTTGCATTTTGGTCCATTGTGACCAAGAAAGAGTATGACTGCCCGACATGAATGTCAAGATTAGTATAATTCTGCTGCACCGTATATGTTCCTTCTGTCTCAACAAGAAGCATGTTATGATTCTGGATTCTGAAGTTCAAACTAGTCGAGACACCCACATTATGCACACGAATGCGGTACGTTTTTCCTGCATAAAGATGTGCCTTTATTAGCTACACGAATAAAAAAGTCCATTGCTCAGAAATAAGCAAGGGTGTGATATTTCATGATAACAAGTAACGAAAACTATGTAGCACTGTCGTAGATGATATCCGAAATGCAAATCAATAAGGTTCATGGAACAGCAAAAGACAATTGTCTTCTTTTTGTGAAAAGATAAGCCCATAGGCAGAAGCAAAAGGTATTAAAATTAGTCTAAAATATACACCTTGCATATGAAATCATGGTAGCTGCTAGGAGGATGCTATCGAGTAGTAGTTATTGGAAGGATGCTACTAGTATTACAATTCATGTACTGAAAGGATGAGCTATTCACATTTGGATTAAGACAAGATAACATGATTTACCGATACAGTAGTAGGTACTGAAAGGATGCACTAATTCTGATGCAGAAGCTCACCAGGTTTTACATTAATAGTTTCATGCTCAATTCCATCTGGGACAAGGGTTGTGTTATACCGATAAGGACCTTTGCCATTGATTAGGACACCATCTGGCATACCAAGGTCCTTCCCACTATCAAGTGCCTTCCTGAGATCCTGCATTGATTATTTGCATGCATTTAGCAAACCTCCATCTGTATTTATAGTTTCTCATACATACTCGGTATGTATCAAACCTATGAACTGACCGTATGATTCTTCGTGTACCAATCCCCAATAAATATGGTAATGTCACCATCAGGAGGACCAAATGGAACTGCTATAACCGCACGATTGTTCACGGTGATACCGCCATAACCGCCAGCAGCCCGCTGTAGATTGATAGATGGGAAGTAAAAGAAGCTTCCTATCTGATCCTTAACCTGAAAATTGTATGTCCAGTTCCAACCAACAGGAATTGGGCAAGTGGTACCGAGCACCCCATCCTGCCAATGGTTCTTCCTCATCTGGATCCCATCCCTGCCATGAAATTATAAAGCATGTGTAAACACATTCAAAAAAGTAAAATATATATTATTACTACTTTATCTCCCAAAAGAATCGGGGTTACCATACCAAGTGAAGAGAAGGGGCTCATCCAGATCATTTTGTATGTTGACAACCAAATTGTAGTTGGTAGTGGCGTTGATGACGGGGCCAGGGAATTGCTTATTGATGGCTATCACCTACAACCACCAACCAAATCAGTGATGACCAATCCTCGATAGTTATTCATATAGGGACAGTAGGCCACGTCGATGCGTCCATGATTGAGGGACCCAAGAACCCAATTGGAACAAAATATATTACAATGCATATTTAGTGGGAAAAACGGGAAAAAAAAGAAAGAAAACACCAACCAAATTACAGAAACATATAATTTTAGAGAAAGAAAACCTCCCCAAAGCCAAAGGCAACACCACTTTCTCACATACTCTGATGGGCACACGAGATCTGACGAATGTTGCATTCGAAAAAACACAAACGGATAGAAAAGCACCCACAATCTCAACACAAGATGCAGTTTTCATCCAAAAAAAAAAAGAAAATGGGTAAAAGGCAAAACCCTAAAGATTCAACACAAGAGAAGTTAGCAAAAACCTGCTGCTGGACTCCCATAGGGGCAATGTTGATATATGAGACGTGCCACTCGAAGTGCACAACCGGATCCGCCGCAGACGACAACCCAACAAATGCTGTGAGCCACACGAGCACCAAAGCCACTCCTTGAGCTAAGCACCACCTCGCCATTTACACTTCCGAGGTCTCCTCCCTCACTCTTACATAGACGAAAGGCGGGGAACTCCGAGACCCAAGTCGGGATCTGAGCTGAGGGACAGAAAATGCGAAGTGGGTAAGCGAGATTTGAGCAAAGGAGCCCGAAAGATGCGAGCTTTGTGCGTTTTTCTGAACGTTTGGTGGGGACAGTGGAGCAGAGGGAGCTAGGGAGAAGACAGCGAGGAGACAGCAAGCAAGAAAGAGAGGAGGGGGGAGAAGAGATAGAGATGTAGGAGGAGATTGGAGGGTGGGTTTGAATTGGAATAGTGTGTGGTATGGATTAAGTAGTGGATCGCGGGGCTCTCATCCCTCGAAGTTCGAGCAGAGCACATGCATTGGACACCTGCTTACTCCATCCGACCATTCCTGCCAAGAAGGCCCACACCTCTTAAATCTGGACTTGGGTCTTGCTTTTATTTGCAAATCTTGCATATTTTTTTCTCTCAAGCTAATGAGAAGGGCAGGTTGTTGGGATTACATTGCATTGCATTGCATTGCCACACTACCACCTTTTCTGTATGTCTGCCAGAACAGAACTGCCAGTCATTGCCTGCTCGAAAAGGGTAGGGAGAGGAAATTACTCTTGGCATCAAACTCCTATGAATGTATTTGCAATTTTGCATGCTTGACTTTATTTGTTAATCTAATCGGTGGGAGGGACCATAGAGGAGGTAATGGGCGCATGGTAAAAGTGGATGGACAGTGGTAGTGGATGGCAGATGGAGAGGGGGAAATGGGTATCTCTTTTTTTTACTAGTGGGGAAGATGCTTTTTAGGTGCATGTTGCAGAAGAAGCTGCAAGCCCAAGTTCTTTTGGATCTTTTTGCACAAAAAAATCCCTCGAGATGGTCATGTGATCCTTCCACATGCATGTTTAGTTTTATCTTGGAATGAGGATGAGGATGAGGATGAGGATGAGGATGAGTAAACCCAAACATGCGAAAGAAAGTTCCTTTCTGGCGAACCAGCTTGATCAGAACTGATGACTCATCAGACCATAATCCGGCCAGAATGATCAGCTCTAGCCAATCTCATGCGTAGAGAGGCCAAGATGCCATGAACGATGGAAATGAGGTTTCCGTCGGATGCACAGTGGCATCCTTAGATGATTGTATCTCCTTAGGTCATTATATGATGATACATATATCTGGATACCTGCACATACAATAGATTTTCTCTCTTTCAAACCATATATATAGCTTTGAATTGCAAGTCTTTTTGCTGCATTTTCTTCTCATCGTATACGAGGAGAATAATGACAAGTTCAGTCGATGGAGTAAGTGGATCTTGTGGAAGGTATGTGCATCTAGTGTGTGTGCGCGTGTGTGATGTGTGTGCGTGCGTGTGCAGTGGCAACAAATTTTGGTAGTGTACTGTTAGTGACGAACTCGACTCTTAGGGCCCGTTAGATTGGGGGGTTACTCCCAATTTGGGTGGGTTACCCCAAACCCCATATTCCTAACCCAGTAGTGAGTCCCTCTCCCTTTTCATCAAAAAAATTATATATTATACCATCATATCATCTGAAAATCATAAAATACTCAACTTCTACTCATCATTTCAAACTTCAATAAGATCACATCACAACAACTACCCACTTTTTCAAATTTAAATACAATCATATCATAGGAACTACCAACTTTTTCAAATTTCAATACAATCACATCGCACAAACCCTCCCAACCCTTGACCCACCAACCAAACACACAAACACAAAAACGAGTTATCCTCCCCCGGACCTACGAATCAAGCGCACCCTTATTTTATTCTAAACGTAAAGGATCGTTATTGTGGTCATACCCTTTGTTGTTGAGGCCTACAAAGCCAACAACTCAAGTGTAGGGATGCAAACGGATATGGATATATATGTATCCGATCCGTCTCCATATCCATTTTATATAGATTTTGACATCCGTATCCGTATCCGTTTTAAAAGGGATACGGATATGGATATCGTTTTGATATCCGCAAACATCCGTATCCTATCCGTATATCCGTTTTCGTAAATAAATATATTCATAAATATATTTTTAACAATATATAACATAATTATCTACCTCCTTTTACCATATTTATACAATTTTTATGATACAAACACATTTAGTAAATTAATATCATGTGTTTTCCATCCAATTCTTAAATATTTAAGTCGATTCTATAGAGTATCTCTAACATTACTCGTGTGTGATCAGTATCTGTTTTACATTCGTATCCGTTTTTTAAGGATATGGTAAGATAGTTTTAATATCCGTCAATATCCGTATCCGCATCCGTATTTGTATTAAAAAACATATAAAGATATGATAGTACCTATATCCGTATCCGTATCCTACCGTTTGCATCCCTACTCAAGTGCCCATGATGTCGTTAATGACAGGATGCAATGAGAGATTGGGAAGATAGAATATTCAAATATGAAAAATACAAGTGTCAACTTTTTATATATGAAAGAAAAAGACGAAGTAGAAGCGGATATAATTAATCACAGACCCGTTAACCACCTTGTAAGTTCTCATTGATATAAAAATCAAAGCACTATTTGGCACAGCAGACTATTAATGAACATTGACTTTGAGTTATCATTCATCATCAATCATGTAGCGCTACTGTTATTGGCAGATATAAAAGGGTAAATTGTAACAAAGAACTTAACTATCCCTAGATTCTCAATTATAGGCCAAATTTTTCAAATGTAACAATCAGAGGACCGATCTTATTTCTCCACAACCTTTATATGTCGACTTTAAATCCTGCAGTTGAAAGTTCAACCCCCTCTTTGTTAAATTTGAAAATCTTTAATTGGGAATTGATGTGTAACTTAGAAATTTTTTTGGTAATTTACCCAAGATAAAATCCATGAATATATCTTTACTTTGGGTTCCTTTTTTATATATTTTTTTAGGAGGAATTGAATTTTACACGTCATGTTGAGATTAATTTTCACATGCATTCCGCATTGTAAATGTTGCTGCAAATTATGAAAAATGATGTGGAAAACACAAAGTCGGAGTGTTATTAGTCATTGATACATATTAGAGCACGTGACTTTCCGATGGTTGGATATAAGTGTCTTGACATCATCTGAATATTATAGAGAAGACGAAAGGGATGTGAATGTTGCTACAAAAAAATGTACTAAGTCTTCTCCCACTATAAGCAGAATCGACTACATGGATTCTTGCTCAAATCCATGTTGAAAGATTCGACTATCTTTTACGCTGGCTGACGACTACCTAACGCAACCCCTTCAAGAGTGGGATTTGAACCATGGTCTTTTGTGTGGTAGACACACTGTAGTGTCAATTTTATAGTATGGTCATTGTAATTATGTCCAGTGATAATGAGTCTCCCTTATTTGTAGAGAGAGGCTTGTGAATGTTCTCGCGTGTTGGTTAGTGTCAATTTTTGTGTGCATTTGTGTTCTTCAAGTAGTGTGATCGTAAACACGTTGGGCTTGGATAGTTCGAGAGATGCTACCACAACAATCTGGTAATAGGTCTAACATTTTTTTAGGACTCCGATCATGTGAGACATGGAAGGGATCCGTGACATCGGTGATACGTAACCTAAGACACCACTATCCTCCTTGGTTCGAAGTTTGTGGTGCAGATGGACAACATGACAAAAAAGTTGTTTTTCATCGTAAAGAAGAACCTCTCTCTCTCTCTCTAGCAAGCAAAGTGGCAAGACTTTCCTGCGAAGAGTTTAATTTGATGTTGCATAACAAAAGTAGAATGCGGAACAAACGTATAAATATGCATGAAATAATCACGATGTAAGATTTGTGAGCTCCGTTCTTAATTGGATTACGTTCATGGCGTCGATAATGGATCTCTCTAAAGTATGTTGGAAGAACGATATAACATAGAATGAGTAATGGCCCGGATGTTAAGGGGATATGCATATCATCATTTACAAAATGGATCCCAGTAAAGAGATGGATCTACTATCCCCAAATGCAGATTAGACCCGTAAGTAAGTTGTGCCTCATTTTGGGATGGAAGGAGTCGCTTGCCAACAACACGGGGGAATTCGCAAATCCAACTTCACAAGCATCAAACACACACATAAGTCAGGATTCAAGGCATCTAGGAGACTATGTGAAATCAACATTCATGGCGATTTCTTTGATCAGCGTGTACAGACATGCCAGCGCTGTAACAGCCCGGATCCTCGGTGACCAGCGGAAACATAATAAATGCCACGTCAGATCCGAGTGTTACTCTCGATCATCAATGATATCCCAAATAACAGTCAAGAACTATCTAATATTTTTATTATCCATAAAAGAGTACATCTCTAATACATATCCAAGATCGTTCGTTCCAGTGGTCACAATGATATCCTTCCTTCAGACCTCGCAACGACTCCCTAACTGCAGCTAAATTTATTTTCACCCTGACCTGCAATAAAACCACGAGAATATATGGTATGAGCCTAACGCTCAGTATGTGTCGAGATAAGGTCAAACCGGCTAGCGAAAATCAAGTCTCCACTAATCTAACTTAAACACTTCATTCATAATACACATAATCACAACATGAGAACATGCTATTTATCTTCTTTTCCATTTATGAATAATATTCACCTACAATATCCATGAGTACAATTAGCCACATTCGAAATTGATTATAAAGAAGAAGCTTACGATTTTCCCTAATCATTCGCATGTAAATGTTTCACGTGAGTTACTTTAAAATACCAAATCTCATGTGCGTAAAGGAGTCATATCCATATGCCTATCATTAGCAATATTCACAATATCATTAACTTGATATATGAAAAAGAATTCACAACCGTCATATAACTTACTCATAATTATTATCATACATAAGGGTATTCATATAACATAACATACAATATTTCACATATACCCTCCCATATGTGGCAATTCATATTCACATATACACACATGCAACATATTTACTTTAATTTTCACACATACACTTAGCTTTCATGTAATTGCACATATATACTTGGCATTTCGCACAATTGCGCATATGCACTTCGTATTTCATATAATTGCACTTATACACTCGGCATTTTATATAATTACGCATATGCACTTAACATTTCACATGAATACACATGTACTCTTAACATTCACATAATTGCACACATGCACTTGGCATTTCACATAAGCACTTAACTTCCTTATAAGCACTTAGCTTATTCATTACGGATTTGTCTTATCTCATAATTTGTTGGATGGCTTTGGTGGCTTTTACCGCTGGCACAAGCGGTCACTCAATCATTTCATAAAACATGATGACATCAACGCTGAGTCAATATGTGGACTTTCCACTAGGTTCTACTGAACCCGACACCCCCGGAAGGTGTTGCCCTTTAGGCTTTCGATAAACGGACGCTAGAGGTGGCTCCCACCTTAGGTGTAGCACTTAGCTCCGCTTACCTCTTAAGTGCCATTATTCTTTGATTTCCATACAAAGTGAACCTTTTAGTTCCACAATCAGAGATGTCCTCATTATTCAATTCACGTAAATATTCTCTCTCTCTCTATATATATATATATATCAAAAAGTCTTTTATCATACATTCAATGTCAATATTTTACTGTCAATTTTTCTATATCTTGATAGCTTCAATAATCATCATAAAATTGTTTCTCATCAATCTATTGACCGTTTATACAATTACATCCATTTCTTGATATTATCGTATTTGATTGGATCTTTTGATTATAAATTTTTATTCTAAATAATCTTGTAATACAATCACTTGTATTGTTTTCAAACCAACCTAAGTACAATCAACAATGCCTTACATTCTTATATAGTCACATTATTTTAAAGTATTTAAGTGTAAAATGCATCAAAGGTGAAAACGATGATAATTTCATCATCATGTTTGCCATACTTGCCTTCTATCATCGTGTTTTTAACCATACTTGCCAGAATCTAAATAAAGTTAATATAAATAATTACGACTACAAATCCAATCTTGTAAAATCATTGTACGGTAGCATGTGTATTATAAAAAGTGATTACCCAATCATATAAGTTCGTTACACTAATCTTTGATAATACGAAACATGAGGGATCTTGTATAATCCATCATTTTAAAATATATAACTAACTTATAATCTGCAATAGTATTCACGAACAACACAATAATCCAAAAACATATAATATATATTTTATCTAATAGATTTTGCACGTAGAGAGTAAGTGGATATAAAAGGATAAGAGTCGGAATCAACAACCAGGGTATAAGAAAGTTGCATGAAATTCTCTACGTTATTACATAGACATTTATAAATACCATTAGAGCATACCTAAGAAATTACCGCAGGAGGGCATTCTAAAATTTCCGTTCACATATATATTCTACAAAGGCAATAATCTTATGTGATTATCTTATATATATCACTTAGCATTGCAGTACAGAAAGCCTCTCTCTTGGGCAAATATTTGTGTCATGTTAACAATACATGTGAAGCATTACATAATCATATGGGATGACATATAAATAATATCACATTGTTAGCCTCTTCCGCAATAACTAAAGAATCTAACCAATATCCGTTAACTTGATGTCATCATTATTTAATATACAGGATATGATTACATCCATGATAATCATTTATTGTCACTCAAGATCCATCCAAAAGTTACCTTCTATTTTTAATATAGATCATGATTTATAGGCGTGGAATAATAGAATGTGAGCAAATTTTCAGATGTAATTTGCATGTTAATTATCATCCAAGCTATAATTACGTAATACGAATCCTATGGGTTTGACACATACCTCGACAAATCGAGAAGTCCGCTCGCGAAGACACCTCAGTTTCGTCTATCTGAACTGTCGTAGATCACGTCGATGCTCCTCCAATTCTTCTGTATCAACATTCGACACCGACACATAGAGTCGTCGTTGCCGGATGCGAATCTTGCATAATACAACCTTCCTCTCCTTCACTCTTTTACTCTCACTCTCTTCTCACTTCTCTCATCTCTCCCTCTACCTATTTCTCTCTATCTCTATTCACGTCTCTCTCTCCTTCCCTTTCTCCAGTCCACTCTCTCTTCCTCTCATTTATTCTCTCTTCTATATACCATAGTTAGATCAATTATCCTAAAATAGAAATAGCACCTCATCATTCCCCAAAAAAACACACGCACACCCTCTCTCTCTCTCTCTCTCTCTCTCTCTTCTCGTTTGCTCTCTTCTCTCTTCCTAAACACATGAATTTCTCTCTTCACTCCCTACCTATTTTCTCTCTATATCCCTCACTCCCCCTCTCATGTAATTAGATCAACATTCCTAAAATAGGAAGATAAGAATCACTCTCGTCATCTAAAGAAACACACACACGCCCTCTCTCACGCCCTTCTCTCTTCCTCTATCTTAAGGAGGAGAGAGAGTCATTTCTTCCTAAAAATAGGGATGAAACGGCCCACCATCTCCCTCATTTATTAGTAATCAATTAATTATCTTCAATTCAAGAAAATAACCTCCATCACTTTCCTTTTATTCTTATTTTATTTTTGTTTAAATTACCAATTTACAGGTCGTTACAATCTACCCCACTAAAAAAATTTCGTCCCGAAATTTACTGATCAAGAGACAGAAAAAATCCCATAATATTTGACTCAAATCTCCCTTCCTCCATTCTTCTATTTGCTCTTCACATTTTATAGGACCCGCTTTCTTGTTCTCTTACTTTAGAGTCATTTCCTTGTATATAAGGCCTCTCTGACAATAGAACAATTGCCTCCTTCAAGATCTAAATTGTAAGATAAACTAATCCTTAACAATATATCTTCACCTAAGAGACTAGAGTAATTAACCCAACTAGACGTTGAAAGGAATATATAAGGTCAATTTGTGGGTTGTCACTCACATAAAAAAATAGTCTATCAAGGTGCACAACTATGGTATATACAAAGAAAGACATTTCTAACTCAAGTTGGGATAGACAATATGTAAAGGGTTGTGCCTATTACTAACAACTAGCACATCATGAAATCAATATTCATTAAATTAACTTATATATCTTGTAGTAGTTATAATAAAATAAGAATCATGACCAACACTAATCTTTCATCCAAAAAAAATTAATTAGATCTAGTGACCACAATCATGTATCTCAAATAACCTAAGTGGCTCATGTTCTAAGATCAAACTTAATCATTCATGCAATATCATAAATCAGTTTAATGTCATCAATGTTGTCTAATGGTTGTATCAATAATTTGATAGATAGTATACCAAGTATCTGAGATAATAATAACACAAAGCATCACAACTTTTTTTCCAAGTTAACCTCAAAGTACCTGACTCATCATCATAATGTAACTAACACCCTTGTGAGGTGAAAAGGTATCACTCAGGATTCTTGTTTGTCTTTGATACGTCTACATTCTCAATTGCAACATAATGGCATTCTAACTAAAGGTCAACCTTGGAGAATATGGTTTATTGTTGCAATTGATCATCTATGAAGAAGAAAATATCTTTATCTTTTTGACGACCTTATTCAAAAATCAATAGTCTAAGTAACGAAAGCACTCCAAGGAAAATACCAACCCTCACCAAATCCTTATATAATTGTCCCTTCCATTTATTTTTCAGTTCACTCGACTTATATAGTTGTAGTACTCGGTAAGACACCAATAATGAGATCAATACCTCTTTGAGATGGATGTTCATAAAACCATCAACTTTACAAAAAAAATACCGTACAACTTCCAAAGCTCCAAGTCATACATGGAAAACTTTTCTTTAACCAAATAAGACGCACATCTGATGAACATCCGATAATGATAAACACCTGACCCTCTTTCCTTTTCATATCTTCATGAATACTCAATTCAGTGTATATGATTAAGTAAAATTACTTTCTCCTCTTTGGGGCAATCTGTAATCCCCGGGACTAGTTCTATCTCCCTATTGGTCCTCCTACTACTACTCATGTTATCTTCTAAAGACATGAAGGTCATGCTAACTTCTCGGTCTCCTATTTTTTTTCTCCCACATCTTTTTCTATACTAGAGGTCTTATGTCATCTATGATTGGATATCTCATGCCCAGAGGAACTACTGCTCTGATACCACCTGTAACAGCCCGGATCTTCGGTGACCAGCGGAAACATATCAAATTCCACGTCAGATCCGAGTGTTACTCTCGATCATCAATGATATCCCAAATAACAGCCAAGAACTATCTAATATTTTTATTATCCATAAAAGAGTACATCTCTAATACATATCCAAGATCGTTCGTTCCAGTGGGCACAATGATATCCTTCCTTCAGACCTCGCAACGACTCCCTAACTGCAGCTAAATTTATTTTCACCCTGACCTGCAATAAAAACACGAGAATATATGGTATGAGCCTAACGCTCAGTATGTGTCGAGATAAGGTCAAACCGGCTAGCGAAAATCAAGTCTCCACTAATCTAACTTAAACACTTCATTCATAATACATATAATCACAACATGAGAACATGCTATTTATCTTCTTTTCCATTTATGAATAATATTCACCTACAATATCCATGAGTACAATTAGCCACATTCGAAATTGATTATAAAGAAGAAGCTTACGATTTTCCCTAATCATTCGCATGTAAATGTTTCACGTGAGTTACTTTAAAATACCAAATCTCATGTGCGTAAAGGTGTCATATCCATATGCCTATCATTAGCAATATTCACAATATCATTAACTTGATATATGAAAAAGAATTCACAACCGTCATATAACTTACTCATAATTATTATCATACATAAGGGTATTCATATAACATAACATACAATATTTCACATATACCCTCCCATATGTGGCAATTCATATTCACATATACACACATGCAACATATTTACTTTAATTTTCACACATACACTTAGCTTTCATGTAATTGCACATATATACTTGGCATTTCGCACAATTGCGCATATGCACTTCGTATTTCATATAATTGCACTTATACACTCGGCATTTTATATAATTACGCATATGCACTTAACATTTCACATGAATACACATATACTCTTAACATTCACATAATTGCACACATGCACTTGGCATTTCACATAAGCACTTAATTTCCTTATAAGCACTTAGCTTATTCATTACGGATTTGTCTTATCTCATAATTTGTTGGATGGCTTTGGTGGCTTTTACCGCTGGCACAAGTGGTCACTCAATCATTTCATAGAACATGATGACATCAGCGCTGAGTCAATATGTGGACTTTCCACTAGGTTCTACTGAACCCGACACCCCCGGAAGGTGTTGCCCTTTAGGCTTTCGATAAACGGACTCTAGAGGTGGCTCCCACCTTAGGTGTAGCACTTAGCTCCGCTTACCACTTAAGTGCCATTATTCTTTGATTTCCATACAAAGTGAACCTTTTAGTTCCACAATCAGAGATGTCCTCATTATTCAATTCACGTAAATATTTTCTCTCCCCTCTCTCTCTCTCTCTCTCTCTCTCTCTATATATATATATATATATCAAAAAGTCTTTTATCATACATTCAATGTCAATATTTTACTATCAATTTTTCTATATCTTGATAGCTTCAATAATCATCATAAAATTGTTTCTCATCAATCTATTGACCGTTTATACAATTACATCCATTTCTTGATATTATCGTATTTGATTGGATCTTTTGATTATAAATTTTTATTCTAAATAATCTTGTAATACAATCACTTGTATTGTTTTCAAACCAACCTAAGTACAATCAACAATGCCTTACATTCTTATATAGTCACATTATTTTAAAGTATTTAAGTGTAAAATGCATCAAAGGTGAAAACGATGATAATTTCATCATCATGTTTGCCAAACTTGCCTTTCATCATCGTGTTTTTAACCATACTTGCCAGAATCTAAATAAAGTTAATATAAATAATTACGACTACAAATCCAATCTTGTAAAATCATTGTACGGTAGCATGTGTATTATAAAAAGTGATTACCCAATCATATAAGTTCGTTACACTAATCTTTGATAATACGAAACATGAGGGATCTTGTATAATCCATCATTTTAAAATATATAACTAACTTATAATCTGCAATAGTATTCACGAACAACACAATAATCCAAAAACATATAATATATATTTTATCTAATAGATTTTGCACGTAGAGAGTAAGTGGATATAAAAGGATAAGAGTCGGAATCAACACCCAGGGTATAAGAAAGTTGCATGAAATTCTCTACGTTATTACATAGACATTTATAAATACCATTAGAGCATACCTAAGAAATTACCGCAGGAGGGCATTCTAAAATTTCCGTTCACATATATATTCTACAAAGGTAATAATCTTATGTGATTATCTTATATATATCACTTAGCATTGCAGTACAGAAAGCCTCTCTCTTGGGCAAATATTTGTGTCATGTTAACAATACATGTGAAGCATTACATAATCATATGGGATGACATATAAATAATATCACATTGTTAGCCTCTTCCGCAATAACTAAAGAATCTAACCAATATCCGTTAACTTGATGTCATCATTATTTAATATACAGGATATGATTACATCCATGATAATCATTTATTGTCACTCAAGATCCATCCAAAAGTTACCTTCTATTTTTAATATAGATCATGATTTATAGGCGTGGAATAATAGAATGTGAGCAAATTTTCAGATGTAATTTGCATGTTAATCATCATCCAAGCTATAATTACGTAATACGAATCCTATGGGTTTGACACATACCTCGACAAATCGAGAAGTCCGCTCGCGAAGACACCTCAGTTTCGTCTATCTGAACCGTCGTAGATCACGTCGATGCTCCTCCAATTCTTCCGTATCAACATTCGACACCGACACATAGAGTCGTCGTTGCCGGATGCGAATCTTGCATAATACAACCTTCCTCTCCTTCACTCTTTTACTCTCACTCTCTTCTCACTTCTCTCATCTCTCCCTCTACCTATTTCTCTCTATCTCTATTCACGTCTCTCTCTCCTTCTGTAACGTCCCGGGCTTAGGCCTCCGGTCCGTTAACGAAGCATTACTGGCCTTGACAACTTGTTGGGTTCGGGCCCAATTGGATCCGTTGACAACCACCCAAAATGCTTAAGCCCAAGTTGTCAAGGCCAGTAATGCTCCGTTAACGGACCGGGGTCCTAAGCCCGGGACGTTACAAATGGTATCAGAGCCGAACGCCCTCTGACAGTGGAAAGGGCTACCCGAGAGGTGGAGCTGCCCCTACAAAGAGGTTGGAGGAAATGGCTACCCGGAGCGTGAAGCCGCCACTGTCACTGGGAAGAAGTGATGTGCCATGTCGCAACGAGGACGTTGCGAATATAAGTGGGGGAGGTTGTAACACCCCCCAAAAATAAAAAAAAGTCCCACACCATGGAAACAAGAAGTTTCCGGGTGGGATAAATAGTGACGAGATTACTACTTGACAACCCGGCTTGAGCATTTTGGGGGTGGTTAATCAGGTCCGTATGGGACCGATCCCGAGAGGTTGTCAGGGTCAGTAATGCTCCGTTAACGGACCGGGGACCTAAGCTCGGGACGTTACACCTTCCCTTTCTCCAGTCCACTCTCTCTTCCTCTCATTTATTCTCTCTTCTATATACCATAGTTAGATCAATTATCCTAAAATAGAAATAGCACCTCATCATTCCCCAAAAAAACACACGCACACCCTCTCTCTCTCTCTCTTCTCGTTTGCTCTCTTCTCTCTTCCTAAACACATGAATTTCTCTCTTCACTCCCTACCTATTTTCTCTCTATATCCCTCACTCCCCCTCTCATGTAATTAGATCAACATTCCTAAAATAGGAAGATAAGAATCACTCTCGTCATCTAAAGAAACACACACACGCCCTCTCTCACGCCCTTCTCTCTTCCTCTATCTTAAGGAGGAGAGAGAGTCATTTCTTCCTAAAAATAGGGATGAAACGGCCCACCATCTCCCTTGTTTATTAGTAATCAATTAATTATCTTCAATTCAAGAAAATAACCTCCATCACTTTCCTTTTATTCTTATTTTATTTTTTTTAAATTACCAATTTATAGGTCGTTACAAGCGCGCATGTGAGAGGAGACCCGGATTGGTTGTAGATCGTGATTACAATGGAGATTCGGAGATATTAGATGGAGGAAGGCATCCTTTACGCTAAGGAAAGGAGATCGTATGTCCCCTTGAGCAGTGTCTTAAGAAAGATGTTGATGGATGTAACATACGATGTACTCCCTGTTGGGCATCTAAAAGAGGAGTGTGCACTCACACTCCTCTTCTTGAGTTATTTTTCGTTGAAGATGGAAGAGGTCTATGTACGCACTTAATTTCTGTACCCGCGTGACAAGGCAAAAAAGAATAAGACGCCATGCATGTCACTTGATTGTATTTTTTATTTTATTTTTGTATTTTTTTAAACTTATTTGTAGCTTTTAGTTTGCATATGGCTTTAAACGCAATTTGCCCATTTTTATTTTATTTTTTTATTCTCAAACCTTTGGCATCCACATCCCTGTTAGTTTAAATATATTAGGTAAATCAGTTTCTGTTATTATTTGAAGTTTCTAAGAAGTTAAGAACTGCATTTCAATGACGGTTAATGATTTTCAAAATCAAGTTTTATATCGTTTTTTAAATTCTGTGTAGCCTTAATCCCTTAGACCCCGTTCGTTGGGGGTTACCCCCACTTTGTATGGTAACCCCCAAAACACGCACTTTTAACCCATTAATGGGGCCCACTTTCTTTCTATAAAAAAATATATAGTATACCATCATATAATCTAAAATTCATAAAATACTCAACTTCTACTCATTATTTCAAACTTCAATACAATCACATCAAAACAATTATCCACTTTTCTAAATTCCAATACAATCATATCATAATAACTACCCACTTTTTCAAATTTTCAATACAATCACATACACAAACCCTCCCAACCCTTAACCCATCAACCAAACACACAAACACAAAAATGGGTTATCCTCCCCCAGACAACCCACTAACCAAACACACCCAGGGTGCGTTTGGTACGTGGGTTAGAGCGGGTTAAACTGGTAGAGGGTAACCCGTTTTTGTGTTTTGGTGTTTGGATAGAGGGTTAAATCAGGGGTGGGTTAGAAGTGATTTGTTATGATATGATTGTATTGAAGTTTGAAAAAGTGAGTAATTATTGTAATGTGATTGTATTGAAGTTTGGAAAAGTGAGCAGAAGTGGAGTAGTTTATAATTTTTATATGATATGATGACATGATATATTATTTTTTTATGGAATTGACGATGTAGAATTAATTTATTTAATTTTTTTAAAAAAGAGAAATGTGGGACCCACATTAGAGAGGGAGTGGGTTAGAGTTTACCCCACCTACCGAACGAGGTCTTAGGATTACTTACTAAAAAAGTATTAAGTATTTTCTATCCCATAGATATATAACGACTTACCATTAATATTAGATAAATAAACAAACTTCAAACACATGATTTGCCTTCCCGAAATAACAAAAACAGAGAAAAACGTAGAAAATTCTCCAAAATACTAGTCATTAAACAAAAATTGATGGGAGACGGCAACAAGTTGCACCACCAATCCATTTTAGATGGCAAATTCAATCCTTCAAAATATAACATTCATAGATGTAGGACTAATATTTTAATGGATTGAACGTACGGTTTTGATAAAAAAAGAAATAACATACAAGGTACCGTCCTCAAGGAACAAGCTTCCTTCAGCAAAACGGTTTCTACTTTTAACCAAATTACATCACCGTTTTAGTATTTGATTTCCAAAAAGGCTGCCATAAATTTAGAAATTAAGTACAAAAATATAAATGACGCGGTGTCAAAAATAAGAAACAGGTATCAAACTAAGACGAGTAGTTACTGTTGTGATTATCAAAAAGAATAAACACTTTTACAGCGTAATTAATTGTAGAAATGTTGACTTATGATAATTTCTAACTTTCTGAGAAAAGAATAACGTGAAGCTGTGATTTGCAGTGTCGTTCTTCTCTCTCCAAGAGGCTACATTTTTATGTCTGCATGCATTGGAGAACACTAAACGTCGGATAAACTGTCACTTTAAACATCTTATGACAGAATATCCGATACAGAGTTACTCGTTCATTCAACATTGATGTTATTGTGGAGGAAGGAAAGATGGTATGGATATCAAGTTTTATACAAACGAGCGGCGGCATCCTCGCAAGGCAGGCACCACTAATGCTCTCAGTTCTCCCTACCTGACTTCAAGCTCGTCGATGTCAGACTCTGCTGCCACTAGGAATGCAAACGGTCAGATACGGATATAGGTATTACCATATCTTTATCCATTTTCTAATATGAATACGAATACGAATATTGACGAATATTAAAACTGTCTTACCAGGTGCATCTAATATGTGAATCCACATATAACCAGCAATACCAGTTTTGCTGCCAGAAAAATAACGTTTCCAGTCTATAAAATATTAATCTGTTCATCATCAATAATACTGAAATAAACCTTGAATCATTCAGATCATTTATTGGCATCATCAACTCTAAAAACAAGCCAAACATGATTGGCATCACAGCCTTATCGATTAGATATTATGATATCCGAAACTTATGGAATATTGAAAGCCCTTCAACTGTACTGTACATCCTTTATCGAACATAAGTTTATCCAACTTCTTCAGCTTCCCCGCAGGAGGAGAAAATAGTTCAGACGTCAGTTTGAGATCAACGAGGAGTACAGATTGTCGATTTCTGATAACTTTATCCAACTTCTAATACTTTAACATATAGAGATTAGCTGCATATAGCCACTTATTAGGCTCATTACAATTTCCAAGATCATGTACCATTCAAAGATACATGCAGTAGCTAAAGAGATCATGCAGTGGCCAAAATTGTATCGTGATCCCACAAAGACAGTATGGTTTGCAACAGCAGTTTCTAAAACATGTGAGATCCCAACATGTGACTAAGCAACAACAGTTTATAAATATTTCTTCTGAATCAACAAAATATCACAAGGATAGCAGAGGTTCCTCTTGTTGTGCAAAATGGACCTGCTCCACCTTGACAGAGATGCTTTGCAACCATCTCCATTATAGCTCGGTGCAGTTATGAGCTCCGTAGATGGATGGGGAATAGGTATGTACGTTGTCATGCTCCATGTGATAATTTCTTTTCATGTGTTTTCTTACCATCCATCACATCTCCCCATCTGGGATGCAAATCAACCGTCACGATAAATTTCTTTATACTTTTGTTTAATTTTATACCATGTTTTCCGAAAAATATTTATCTGGATGTGAAAAAAAGAAAAGAAAAAGAAAAATACGATAAAGAGTTAAAAAATCACAATAAGGTGCTCTTGATAAATTTATTCTTAGAGCAGGAAACTCTAATGAACATCTCAATGCTAATGAAAATTTGCCCGATATCATCAATATCAATGAAAATGAAAATTTAGACAAAGATATGATTAACAATGAAAACTTGCATAATTATATCGATGAAAAGATGAAATAAATATTGCAAATGCGGCTGTTAATGTGCAGGATGTGTCTAACAATGAAAACATCGGTATTGGTAAACAACAAAGCATTTATTCTTTAGATATGCTTGATCGTAAAAATTGAGAGAAACTTGATAATCCATCAAGAGACATTATTTTGGAAAAAAGGGCTCATAAGAGAAATAGATATTGATTTTCCCTTGGATAGTTCTAATAGGATTTTTTCTTATTTATGATAATTCGTGTGATGTTGATTTCAACGACTTTTAGTTTGAGTTAAAAATATTGTAAATGACTTTGCCAAATGAGTTAATGTCTGCTATTGAAATTCTTAAGTTTATAAAGTCTGCGGATGGTTATCCGAATGTATTCGTTGCATATAGAATTTCGTTAACAATGCATGTGACTGTGGCATCAGCCGAAAGAGAATTTTCAAATCTATTGATAAAAACCTACTTGAGATCATCAATATCATAAAAAAGATTGAATGGTTTGGCAATGCTATCAATTGAGAAGATTTATTAGAAAACATTGCGATGGATTTTATTATTAATGATTTTGCATCCAGAAATGCTCATAGAAATCATTTTTTATAATTTTTAATTTATGACTTATTGTTTATGCTCATCGATCATAAACATCTATAGTTTATTATAAAATTTTAAGAATATTTTTATAAGAAGTTTACAAATTAAGATATTTAAAAATATTTTTTTATAAGGGCTCTTTGTTTTTATTTTTCCTAGGGCACGGAAATATCATGAACAACAATGTTTATATCATGTACAAGTCATTCTATATATCTAACTATATATATATGTATCTATATATACATATAAGCTAATCTATAAAGTATTTTTACTATTCACAACATCTGATATGTGAATATTTTATATTAATATCTATTTTAATGATATGAAAACATAACTTCCATGTTTGTTAATATATTGTCCGTGTTCATATTTAAAATGAACAAGGATATGGTCGACTATTTGTATCCACATAATTCATGTTTCTTAAAAAACTAAGAAGTTAATTAGTCCAACATTGTTGAAATCTGAGGGCTTGAAAATCTTCAATTCTACCTTTGTGATTTTGCTAAACACATAAATTCATGTGTGTGTTTTAAAAATATTTCTTTCCAGAAGTTTTCTTAATTTTGAATATCAAAGTACTCTCTAACAGAATCTTAGGTTTCAAGTGCCCTCCTTATTGTAAAAAGCTAGGTCTACCACTGGAGTGAAGAGATGTATCCACCAAGAAATTTGAAGAAATTATCGATAGTATAGTCTTGATTTTTTTAATTGTGTATTGTTTTATCGATGATGCTTGAAATCATATCACATATTAACTTCCACTTTAAGCGTGGTCTTATTTAGCTACTTTACACCCTTTCAATCTTTTATTGATAAATAACCTTAATGAGATCCATCGATTTCTTACCCGAAAGGGTATTTTACAATGATCCGTGATTACATTATTGTATGAGTTAATATTCTCTTGTCTTCGTTGGCATCATTAATCCTTAGAGGGATGAAATCTTAAAGAAGTATTTATCGACTTATTCCAAAGAAGTATTAGAAATATTTCATAAATCAGTTCATGGGTTTCGTTTGTAATCTGGATCTCACAAACCATACATATGTAATATATAATTTTTCAACGAATAGAATGTGTTTTCATACTTCTGTATAATCTCAATAATGTATATGGATGGATAATTTCCTGATTTTATTAGTATTCTAGTAGCACAAGGGTTTCATCTGCATACTATTCATTGGAATAATCCTCGTATCTACTTTTGAGAATAGGATATAAAATCCTTTCGATGTGATTTATACTGGTGATTTATAATGATATTTTGTGTTTTACGAGGATTCCAGCATACGATGCATTTTTTGTGATATGATGATATTCTTGTGGGAGATGTCAATTTGATATTTTCTCTAGATATACTACCGATTTCAAATCCAACGATTCGATCCTTTCTACTCCTTTATTCTTGTTGTTATTGTTCATCATCTTTTCATACCAAGAATTTTTCAATATAGAAAATTCAGAGCAAAAACTTATCTGGATGCCAATCAGTTTACATCTTTCTCTGATACATATTTAAGGGATTTGTAATTGACTCTCAAGGTAATTTTTTCATGAAGTAATTAGCCTTGAGTTTTTGAATTTACAGGAACTTTAGCTAGCATTTTCATTTTTATGGTGGAATATTTGCCATTATTTCATTATAGGTCCTAATGTTAATGTTACCATTTCTTCTCCATTTTCATTTATTGTTTTAGAATTCCTCATAGTTGAAATGTGAAACATCTTTATGCATATATTTAAGCATAATACTCTTTGTTTATTTCTTTTATTCTTTCAATATTATATGTGTGTCCTTTTCTGTCCATAACAATGTATTTTTCTTTAGTCTATATGAATGCATTTTTTATCTATGGCTAGATTTTTGTATAATTACGAGACATAGTCTAAGCATACTAAAAATATTTGAAGTTGTTTATTTATTTTAGTTTCATCAGGAAAACTTCTTTGTGTATTTTTTTACTGTTCTATCGGTACAATTGTTCTCTTATATACTTTATATCCTATAAATTGTATTTGAGTTGGCAAAGGCTTCATTTTTAAAGTTTGTTTTTTCAATTACTTGAAAAAAGGTGTGGATCATGGTTGTTTGAAAAATATCAAGACATCATCTATAAATGCAATAATAAAAGTTGAGAGGTTGTAAATTATTTCTTTCATGATTTTTTGGAATTTTGGTTGAGCATTTTTTAGGCCGAAAGGCATGACATTCCAATCATAACATCCAAACACAATGGTAAATATTGTTCTATATATGTCTTCTTTTTTTTTATTTGTATCTGTCAAAATCCATATTTCATATCAAAATTTGAGAATGTTGAATAAGGTATTGTCCACCATGTATTTGATATTTAATTCATTACCTAATTTTACATATTATTATTGATTACAAAATCATGGTAGCCGCCTCTCAATTTCATCATCATTTCCAACATAAAGGGTTCCATGATTCCAAGGAAAAAAGATTTTCCTCATAAGTTCTTCTTTCCCGAATTGCTAAATTTCTTATCTACAAATTTCTAGCAATCATTGATTCATTTGTATTTCTCATGGCTTAGTAGGGATTTTTATTCTGAGAAGTCTTTGATATAAGGTAGAGTTGTGGGATTTTCTAAATAATCATGTGGGCGTTTTCGAACAATCATGCACAATCATTTTTTATTCAAACCTTTTTATTCTTTCTTTAGAATCTTTTGAGTTTATTTTCTTTATATTTCTTGAATATATCTCTTGTGCAAGCTTGTTTACAGATTTGGTTTTGTACTCTACAACTACTTTTATGTTTTTCAGGAGTGTCAATTCTCACACTCTTAATGAATATCAATAATATGGCATTTCCTTTTTGTGCATTTTATTATATTTCTCACTATAAGAAATGTTTTTACAATGTTTAAAAATGGAGTTCTCATGATTAATGCTTTTTTCAAATCTTCAACCACCACAAAAGATCCCTTGTATACATACTACCTAGATGCAAATATATGCATCCAAGAGTTTGCATCTTATATCTAGATTATGCCATGAAATTGAACATATGCAATGTCTTCTTACAGTATTTAGTTGGGATTAATCCTTCTTTTACACATTTTATTAAGAGAATACGTTTAATGGAATCTTAATCTAATTTTAGTGTGATGTCAAACCTATATCTTTATTATTACGTTCTCTCTAGAATGTTTAGAAAGTACTCATCCTTCGTTCATTACAATTAGTTTTCTACAACATGTGATATTGTTTCAGTATTTGTTCTATGAGTATAAAAATGAGTGGTTATATGATCAACAACCCTGATAAGATTATTAAAGTTTTTGACATAAAAATTACAATCACTCTAAATTTTGAAAGCTATTGTATTTTAGAGTATTAATAAAAACTTGTAAAATTTTACCAAATTATTAAAAAAATATTACATTTATGTATATAATTCTTTGAAAAATTGATAAGCCAATGAAATATCTCAAATTAAAGAAGCAAACATCTTTTTTTATTCAGAAGCTAAAAAAGCTATATCATGATCATTCTTTTGTTGCGAAGTCTTAAAAAACCTAACAAAGTCCTTACTAGAAAGCTCTTAACTTAGGTGATTCTTGTTCAAATAAACATAAAGCTTTTATAAGTCAACAAATCTTCAACAACAAGTACCTAGGGGAACATCTCTAATAAAAATTAAAATGTTTGAGTGGTCAGGGTTGGAATAGTAAGTGTGATGTGATGTCAAGTTATTAAATATGTTATATCGATTATATTTTTGAGGTCGACTTTTTTATCCGAAGGTAGTTGGAAATACTATAACAAAGAAAGTGTAGGATCCACACGACGAATACCGACCCAAAGTGGATCAATCAAGGATCCTCCTTCTCCCACGATCTAACGACCATTCTTTTGTTGCAAAGTCTTAAAAAACCTAACAAAGTCCTTACTAGAAAGCTCTTAACTTAGATGATTCATGTTCAAATAAACATAAAGCTTTTATAAGTCAACAAATCTTCAACAACAAGTACCTAGGGGAACATCTCTAATAAAAATTAAAATGTTTGAGTGGTCAGGGTTGGAATAGTAAGTGTGATGTGATGTCAAGTTATTAAATATGGTATATCGATTATATTTTTGAGGTCGACTTTTTTATCCGAAGGTAGTTGGAAATACTATAACAAAGAAAGTGTAGGATCCACACGACGAATACCGACCCAAAGTGGATCAATCAATGATCCTCCTTCTCCCACGATCTAACGACCATGATGGAAATGAATAGGGAGATCCATGGTTTGTGTACACATGCCACCCCCCTCCCCGCCCCCATGATGAAGCCACATTTCATCATCTTTATTCTATCATTTTGGCATCAAAAGCCCTAGCAAATGCTTGTAAATACCCTTAATTCCCGTATCTTAGCACCCATGCATGTGTATGTAAATAGTGTATAAAATACTGTAATTAAAGCCAAAATTATAGAATAAATCAAAGAAAAGAAAAAGAATAAAATATTGTCAATATTTTATGACGCGAAACCCCGAGACCTAGGCATCTCAATGGCTAAGTCGACAAGGAATAAAGTAGGGGGAGATAAGGGCCAAAATACAATAAAAATTCCTTTTGTTTAATTCATTCTTTAATTATTTTGGGACCTATTTTTAGTCCCACCTTTTATACTTTAAATAAAGAAACTTTGTACATAAAAGTTGTATATAATTAAATAAAGAAAAATATAAAATTGATTTCACTAAAAATAATGCACAGATAAAAAGTTATGATCTAAATAAGATTCCGGAATCCCAACTTCCTAGACCCGTATCTCTCAAATAAAAACTCAAAATTTATCAAACTCACCTCAAATTGTATATAATTTTCATTAATCTATTTAATGAAGATGGTTTTGTATTTTTCGGAGTTACGGTTTGAAAGTTGAGTTTTGGACCCCTATTGTATATTATACCAATTAAAATATTCATTTTATTTATTATTCATTATTTTATTTCATATTTTTATTATTTCATAGATTGTTATATATGTACATATTAAAACTGGAATAAAATGATAAATAAAACACTAAAAAAAATAAAATTCTTGTATAAAATACATAGAAAAATTACCAAGGTACTGTGTTAGAACCACGTTTTTGGCCGTTTTCGCCGATTTTGGAGGATGCATCGTGCATCTTTTCACAATGAAGTCTTCTTGACTTTTTCTCCTCTTATATCCATTTATACACGCCCAGTATATAGTTTTAGCAATGGATCATGTATTTGCCCTATTTTCTTCGAGCTTTGGAGCATGATTATCATGTTGTTTGACCCCCCCCCCTCTGTTGTGCGTCAGAACATTAGTTTTTGCCAATATTCTCGAATTTTTATAGGCCGATTCGTTCACCCAATCACTGGGCTTCCTTCTAGACTTTTTCTCTACATATATCCATTATACACGCCCAACCTTTATATCTAGAGTTGAGTTTTCTATTCTCAAGATACACACCGATCTTCATGCCACCACATCAACTCTCTAACCAGCCTCTGTCACTCCTGTCAGATCCTTGTTTTTGTCCGATTTCTCGGATTTTTCAAGGCCGACCCTTTCACCCAATGACTAAGCTTCCTTCACAACTTTTCTCCTTGATGTACCCTCATACACGCCCAGAGTTGCTTGAAGGATTGGATCAACGATTTGCTAGATATCCATCATTCTTTGGAGCTGCCCACCTCACATGTACAAAAAGACCACATCTCCTTCCAATTTGTTTTTGAACCCTCTTGGGCCCATTTTGGCCACCCTCCTTGGAGCTCAAGATAGAGTGAAGTGACAGTGAGCTCCCCAGCTCCTCGGAGGTGCGGCTAGGCGAGTCGAAGGGCGGCTCCATCACCATCTCCGGCCACCTTAGCCGTGAGGTCCATCTCGCCATTCTTGGTTTGAGGTTTCGTATTTTCTTTAAATTTTTTTAGGTTTTCTTGCTCTTTATTCACTTGTAGATCATAGATTTATTCTAGCATTTCATTTACTTGCTTTTTAGTCACTGAATCACCTAGTTCATCCCTCGTCGGAGCAAGCTCCGGCGAGCTTCGATCCCATCATTTCGACTTTCATTCATCCTAATCGACGCGGCTTTCATCTCACCGCCGCCATCCTCCCGCGATTCTACGTATCCTCATACACAACCCCCTTCATCTTCGACCACATACGGTGGTCAGAGCACATCCTTCTTCCCTCACCAAAGCGAAGGAAACCCCATTCACATCCCATTTTTTTGTGTAGCTAACATCTTGGCCGAGTTTTGTACTCGAGCCCTTCTTCTAATTGCAGGTACATCGGAGCACTTTCACGCACATTCCCTTGTTATCCAAGATCAGCTTTGACGCCACCTGGGTTAGTGGGGCATTTTTGCAATCACGTCCCCGCATTTTTGGCATATTTCGGAAAGTTTTCGAGTACATTTTTGTACTGCAGTTTCGTGTCTACTTTTTCATCTGTATCCCTGTGTTGTAATAGCTATAACTCATTCGTCTGAACTCGGTTTCTCGTGAGATTTTTTTGTTAGAAAGCTGTTAAGTGTTCTACATGATATCCAAATTTCAGATTTTTCTGATGTAAGAACTATTTATGGCGAATTTATGTAGTCGGAACACAGACTGGGCTTGTTTTGTTGACAACGCTTTAAATACTCAAAATCACTTGCTCATTTTGGGTATGTTGTAGTAATTAGTAGGGCCGAATTTGTGTGCAAATTTCAACAAAAGATATTGTGATTTGTGTCCTGTAGAATTTCTAAAATATTTTGAGTGATTGATTTATTTATGGAGCATCATTTATCTATTTGAAAATCTAAAACTATGTCCGTGTGCCATTAAGCTTGTTCTATAACCAGGGATTTTTGTTGTATTTTTATCATGTTGTTTGGCTAGCCAAAAAAATCAAAAACATCATTTCTACCTTCCTGCAGTCTTTTATTTTTAATATATTCATTACTTTTTGAAAAATTCCAAAAAAATTATATTTTGTTTGTTTCTGTGTGTTCAGACCAAAAATCATTAAAATTTCAAAAGGAAACCCCTAAAAATAGCAAAACACCAAAAATCTTCCTAAAAATCTTAAAAATTCTACAAAAATCCTAAAAATGCAATTTCAGTTTCTGTATCTTCTTTGATTTATTATCTTTCAATTAAATTAATTTGAGGAATGTTGAATTCTGTTTGATATTTTTCATCCTCATTTTAATTTCGGCCAGCAACTTATCTCACTGTTTACTAGTATTTTTGCCCTTAAAAGCAAAAAAAACTAGGACAAATCCCCAAAATCACAAAAATAGTAGAAAATGTAAAAAGACCAAAACATTTTATTCTCTGATTTTTGAACATTTTCCCTCATCTTTATAAATACCCTTTCCTCTCTTCCCTTATATTGTATATATATTCCCTTATTGAAAAAGAAAATACAAAAAAATATAAATATAAAAACAAAATAAAAAAATCAGAAAATTAAAAACCAAAATACAAAATTATAAAATTAAAATTAAAACATAAAAATTAAAAATTAAAACCCACAAAAATATTTGCATCTTGTAGCCATTGATCACAATCACATCACATTTTGCACTTAGCTTGATCTATCCTGCCTTGCTCCCTGTGTTCGAACTCTCTACATACTTACACCTATACATCTTGTTTGTAGAGTTAAAAATAAATTTGACTCCACATTTATTTGTTACTGCTTGATTTATTGATTGTGGGTTCATTGTTGATTAAATCCGGATTTTGAGTGGTCAACACTTCGACTGTGTTCCCGCCTTGTGTGGAATACAAGACCGCTTAACTTTTGGGTTTATCAAATGGCGCCGTTGCCGGGGAGCAACAACGTATAGAGTATCTTTTGTGATTGATTGTGGATATTTGCCTATCTTTTTATACATTTATTGAACTCTATTGTTGATTGGTCTAATCATCCTTTTTGTTGAATTTTGTGCGAGGTACCGCCAAGCGAGGGGTACCCACGTGAAGGCTTGCTTTGCACCAAAGAGACTTGGAGGCTTGAGAAGATCATCATCTTTGAGAATTTTTGTAGTTTAAAAATTTTGTAATTCAAAGTGAGAGAGAGACTTTATTTGTAATAACGTGGACTCTCCAGGACACTCGGGCCTAATTTCCAAGTGTTTGTTCACTTGGGGGTTCACCGCAGTTTTGTGTTTTTCGCGGCTTTTCTCGCCTTTATTTCTATTTGTTTCACGAGGATTTAGCCCCTAGACGTAGGAATTTTTGTTGACTGTGACGAACTAAGAAGCTAAGGCCCAATCCTAATATCTTGCATGTACCTATAGAACGTAATTGGACTTGGCTAAAAATCAATTGAAAAAGATATTTGACTTGGACTAGAGACCACGTGCCGCGAGCCCACCCCGTCAAACGCTACTCCTGAACTCGATGTGTCGAGAAGAGGAGGGGTGAGCCTAGACCGGACTCCAGACTCTTTTCTTTGTCATAGCTACTTGTTCTTCACGTTAATAGAAGTTGCTCATCTTAGGACGATTTTCTCGTGCATGCATATAGGTAGTTTAAATTATTGTCTTTAAATTATACGCGGATCACTTTGCATGTAGAGTGTTGGCGACAAGATACACATTTCTATCCCTGATGCATCATTGATTTTGACCGTGCATCGGCTTTTCCGCTTTTCCTCCCCCAGTTTTTTTGGACTATAAATAACAAGGAAATTGGAAAATTCGTTAGACGATGATTGCTCAGAAAAATACATAAAAAGTGAAAACAATAAAAATTGGGACTGCTAATGCAAACCTCACCTTAAAACTCATCCCACCAAAAACTTTGTCTTGGGAGAGTAACCCCTCCTTGTTTGATTTATCTGTTGCGAGAGAGTGACCTGACACTAGGATAGAGCCACACTCAAAATTTTAGTTGACTACTGGTCGTGGTTAGTCGTTCTCCAGTGAGGATCTCTCCGGTAACCGGTAAAGTGGACCGCGATATCCTTAGCAGAGTGAATTAGTGGGAACAACCGGGTTACGGTCCGCAATTCATACTGGCTGGGAAAGATCTGACGTGGATTGGGACAGTCGGCTAAGAAAGTAGGGTACCTAACAGCTCGCTCTAACGCTCTGATAGATTAATTGATCACCTAATAAAATTTGACAAGATAAAAGACCGAACTCTCACGGTCATCAGCTCAAGAGTTGTGTAGGTGAATTTGGGGGTTTTGATTTATCATCATGTTTGCATTCCAGATCTCAACTGCCTTTCTCTAGATCAAGATGATGGGAAGGAGATCCCTTAGGCCACATCTGGTGGCACCGCTATCGAGCACTCCTCCTTTTTCATCTAGGTTGGCTTCGGGGAGTCCATACCCACTCTCCGAGCCTGAGTTTACATCCACCATGTTCCCCCTCGATCACCCTTCTTCTTCTATCAGTCCAGTGGTGTCAGAATTTAGTGCAGAACAGAGTTCAGAACATTTGACGACACCTGAGATGGATTCCTTTGGCTTTGCAGAAAACGAAGATATGGAAGGCAGAGAGGAACACCCAGATGAGCAGAGACCACCTCCATACCTGTTTGATCAAGCTGCCATCAACAACTCATTGTTAGCATCCTTGAAAACCATGCAGAGACAGATCCGGGATCAGGGGATGGTCATGGGAGAACTCATGAGAGAAATGCGCGAGGGACGAGAAGAAAGAGATGAGGGCGGTGATAGACCAGATGCCGCAGGCGGAGGAGGTCCTGATCAGGAAAGACCACACAAGCAACCATGAGGCAGTTGCACAATCCTGCTGCCACACTTACTCACCAGTGGATCCGTATTCCTCCGATATAGGGAGACTTCGAGCTTCGCCCGCATACCATTCAATTACCGCCTAAGTTTCACGGGCTCGCTACCGAAGAACCGCACCTTCATCTGCAAGAGTTCGAGATGATATGCAGTACTATCCATGATAGATTCGTGACTGAGGATACAATCAAAATGATTGCCTTCCCGTTCTCCTTGGTTGATAGAGCCGCCCATTGGCTCAAACACTTGGGAAGGTGCATCGACACGTGGGCACAACTCCGGACCGCATACTTAAATAAGTATTATCCACTTGGCCGGACAAATGCAGGAAGAAGTATGATTAGCAATTTCACGATGATCCCTAATGAGCAATTCCATGAAGCTTGGGATCGCTTTAGAGAGCTCATTGATCGGTGTCCGCATCATGATATATCAAAGCCCAATCTAGTTCAAAGTTTCTTCTGTGGGCTAACACCGGAGCTGCAGGGGCTTGTTAATGCCTCTTGTGGAGGATCATACTTTTCAAAGGGACGTTTGGGCCATTTATGAAGGAATGGCAGAAAACTCTACAGGTATGGCCCAAGCTAGAGTCTACACACAGCAGAAACCTCCCCAAGGAGCAGGATCATACCAGAGGATCGCCCGCATCGATGCCGGTCCCCATACTCCTTCAGCAGCAGCTCAAGATGAATCATCAGCAGCTGATATGGGCATAATCAGTGAAAAGTTGAACCGCCTTGTGATTTTGGAGAAGAAGCAGGGCTAGGGCATGGCACAAATAGACCAGTTGGCTAAGACCATGAGTGACCTGAAGACTCACATCTTGAGTATTCAGGAGGCACAATCATTTTCACATCAGCCTCCCAGGTCACTGGCTGAGTCCAGAGGTAGCTGTTCTACCCCACTACCTCCCGCATACCGCCAAGTTCACCATGTTCAGGAGGTAACGGTACAGCAGTTGCCGCATTATTCACAGCAGCCACCATCTCAGGACACTCAGATGGTGATCTATCAATCGGATCAGCCATTGGCAGCACTACCACCTCCACCCTTCGAGCAGGAGCCGTTGATGGAAGTCAACGGGATATGGTACAATCGGTACCCCCAGCAGCCCGGGATTCGCCGCGATCAACCCGGATTTCGTTCGTCCAAACGGAGGTACCTCATCCCAACAGCAAATCCGGCTCAGGGCAATCATAGTGGCCAACACCAGCAGCCCCAATACTCCCAACAACAGCAGCACCAATATCAGCAGAATCCTCGTCACGCCTATCAAGAGCAGCAGTGGAGGCAGCGCCAGCAGCCTTACCAGCAGCAGTACTCTCAGTTCCCTCAGCAACCTCAGTTCCAGCAAGGGAACACTCCCGGTTCTCCCGCAGCCATAGAGAACCCATCACTTGACGATCTCGCCCGCTTGCTCTCCGAACAGCAGGCATACTTTCGGCGAGAAATGGACGAGTTCCGGCAGGAAATGAGGGACATTATGAAAGGCAAAGCCTCCATACCTGCACAGATAGAGCCGAATCCGAATAACTGAAGAGAAAGTCTGAGCAGGTACAGTTTACAGAGGGTACCACTCCTAGTACTTATTTGAATGGCATGCATTCTATGTTTGATACTCACTTCGTGTCACTTAGGAGCGGTAGGGAACCAGCCGGCGGCGGCTCATCTGAGGGACAACACAAGGGAGATTCTAGAGCCCGAGAAGAGGAGAGGAGCGGTGCTGATGCCGCTAGCAACAACGATGAGGGCGGTGGTGCGGATGCCACCAAGGATGACCTTCCAGACGACGGTACTGAGGCCGTTGTAACACCAAATGCAGACGGTGGTGCTGAAGCCACCATTTTTTATGATGAACCAGAATGCGGTGCTGAGGCCGCAAAGAAGAATATTTTGGGTGGTGCCGATGCCCCGATTTTGAATCCATCTGTATTCCATCCTTCTGTACTACCATTTTCTGTATCTCTGGACTCCATGAAAAAGAACAAAAAATTGAATAAAGGAAAGGCTTCTCCATCTATTCTAAGTCCATGTGTGATGAATAATGATTGCATGGATGACAGTCCTTCACAGGCCTAGAAGCCCTCTCCTAACCCTCTGTCTGAGGAGGGCCCATCTATCCCCTTCCCTCAAGCACTCGGCTTGACTAAGGGGGATAATAAAGAAAATCCCAAAAAGACCCAGCAGTTAGAGTTCAGCCAATAGATGATAGACAGATTTCAGATCCAGCTGACTCTACAGGAGGCACTTGAGCACATCCCCCTCTTCCAAAAGAATCTGAGAGAGAAGACCACTGTACGCAGGAAGAGGCGGAACAATAGAGGAGAGATCCATGTGCTCACCCGTGCCACATGTTATGCCATTCAGAACCAGTTGCCAGCCAAACGCCCAGATACAGGAGCTCCTTATGTCAGATGCCAGATTAGTGAGCAGTAGTTCGAACGCACTCTATTAGACAGCGGCTCTTCTATCAACCTCCTTCCGGCAGCCTTACTCGACCGATTCGAGTTTGGCCCTTTTTTTTGGAGCAGGACAGTCCTTCAGTTTGCTGATCGATCGATTAAGAGGCCGAAGGGGTTGTTGAGAGACGTGGTCGTCACCATTCAGGGCCTAAAATTCCCCGTGGACTTTGTTGTACTGGACATGGAGATTCCTGAATCGGTGACTGATGCCCCCATCATACTAGGACGCCCATTCTTGGCCACAGCCAAGGAAGTATCCGACCATGATAGTGGGAAGGTGTACTTTCGAGTAGAGGGTGAAAGTATACAAATAGAGACGATCGACGAGATCAAAGCAAGAGATTCAGCCTGCTCAGAGCAGAACAGTGATGTAAGGAAGATGACAGATGCCGAGTTAGACGTCCACCAGGAGTGTGACTTTGTGATGACGGATGATGAAGCAATTTGGGAAGATCCAGAAGCATGAGCACTCGCCTTGTCTGTAGATTCAGAGTACATACCTTTTGTGGCAAACAAGAGTTCGGAGAGCACACACTTGGCAGAGGACACCACACAGGTTAACAGTTGCGTACTGAGTGGTGACATTGATGTTTGTTCTGATTCAGATCCCTCGGAGGCAGACTTTGATTGGAAGGATTTCGATGCGTATTTGCCATGTCTGCTTCCTGATGAGCCGACAAATAGGACGGAGAGCGATCCAGCACAGATGATAGACACACCAGCAGGGTTCCCTTCGTCAGATGATCACGTACGGCGAGAGTTCTCACATGCAGGCCTGGTTGCTTTCACGCAGACATATCAGAAGCCAGATTTGCCAGCTCCCACCAAGCCAGAACTGAAGCCTTTGCCGCAGTCGCTCACGTATAGATTCCTTGCGGGTGAACCAGAAATGCACCCAGTCATTATCTCAGGAGATTTGACTGCAGAACAAGAATCTCGACTGATGGAGGTTCTTGATGAAACCGCAAGACAATAGGATGGAGCGTGGCCGATCTCAAGGGGATAAGTCCGGCCCTGTGCTCCCACCATATATACCTCGAGGAGGACGCTAAGCCTTCGTGTGAGTTCCAGCGACGGCTGAACCCGAATCTTCAAGATGTAGTAATGAAGGAGATATCTAAATGGTGGAGCGCCAATTTTATCTACCCCATCTCCGACTTCAAGTGGGTTAGTCCTTTACATGTGGTACCCAAGAAGACGGGTATCACTACAATTGTGAATGAGTCTGGAGAAGAGATCGCCACCCGGGTACCCACTTCTTGGAGGGTCTGTGTGGACTACAGATGATTGAATGAGGGCACCAAGAAGGGTCACTTCCTGCTACCATTTATTGATCAGATTATCGAGAGGCTAGCCGGGAAGAGTCGTTACTGTTTTCTTGATGGGTACTCCGGATACAACCAAGTGGCTATCGCGCCCGAAGACCAGGATAAAACGACATTCACCTGTCCATTTGGGACGTTTGCTTTCAGACGGATGCTCTTTGGTCTATGTAACGCCCCTGCGACATTCCAAAGGTGCATGTTGTCCATCTTTTAGGACATGATAGGTGACTGTTTGGAGGTCTTCATGGATGACTTTTCGGTTTATGGTGACAGGTTCGATGCTTGTCTTGACTGCCTAGACCGAGTGTTGCAGCGCTGCATAGAGGTAAACCTTGTACTATCTTGGGAGAAGAGTCACTTTATAGTGACTCAGGGGACGGTCCTTGGTCACATCATCTCCAACAGGGGCATGGAGGTTGATCCGACCGAGGTTGATATCATTAGAAAACTCAATCCACCGTCCAATTTGAAACAGTTGCGTTCTTTTCTGGGGCATGTCAGTTTCTACCGACGGTTCATTCAGGACTTCAGTCGAATTGCTCGACCACTGACGGATTTATTGACTAAAGATACCGAGTTCCTTATAGATGATAAGTGTCTTAAGACCTTTGAGACTCTCAAGAATTTAGTTGTCGAGGCTCCTGTCCTTCAGCCACCCGATTGGTCTCTTCCATTTGAGATCATGACGGATGCTTCAGATTATGCCATTGGGGCTGTGCTTGGACAGAGGAGGGATGGATTACCCTATGCCATACACTACGCTAGCCAGACTTTGGATGCAGCTCAGAGGAACTATACAGTGACTGAGAAAGAAATGCTAGCGGTAGTCTTTGCTTTGGATAAGTACATATCTTACATTCTTGGATCTAGAGTGACAATTTTTACTGACCACACTGCCATTCGGTACTTGATGTCGAAAGGGATGCCAAAGCCAGATTAACCAGATGGATCCTTCTCCTCCAAGAATTTGATATTGAGATTAAGGATAAGCCTGAAGTTAATAATGTTGTGGCAGATCACCTCTCTCGCCTAGAAAACCTTGAGGAATCTGAGCCCATAACACCTATCACTGAAACTTTTACAGATGAGGCGATCCTTGCTATCACCTCTCTTCCATGGTATGCCGACATTGTGAATTACCTTGTTGCCAAATCCATTCCACAAAGTTGGCCCAGACAGCGGCTTGAGACCTTCCTTGCGAAGGCTAAGTCGTACCATTGGGAGGATCCCATCCTTTATCATGAGGGAGGGGATAGTATCTGGAGACGGTGCATTCCTCGAGATGAGAAACATAGCGTCCTCACCTACTATCACAAGCTTGAGGCAGGAGGACATCATTCTGGGAGACGGACATCATAGAAGGTGCTCCAATCCGGCCTTTGGTGGCCTACCCTTTTCAAGGATTCTGATGAGTTCATGAGAAGGTGTACTGACTATCAGAAGATGGGTACTTGCGGACAGAGAGACATGATGCCCATGCAACCCATTCACTTTTGTGAGGTTTTTGATGCATGGGGAATTGATTTCATGGGCCCATTTCCTAAAAGTCAGGGGTTTGAGTATATTCTTCTTGCTGTGGATTATGTTAGTCGTTGGGTTGAGGTCATCCCCGCCCGAGCCGCAGATGCTAAAACCGTATGTCATTTCTTGAGGAAAAACATTATTTCACGGTTCGGGGTGCCTAGAGTCTTGATTTCAGATGGGGGGTCTCACTTTATTAACGACAAGGTCAGGGCCCTTACAGACGAGTTCAGTATTGACCATCGTATTGCCACACCATATCACCCTCAGACTAATGGTCTTGCTTAAGTATCAAATAGGGTGATCAAGACAATTTTGCAGAAGGTAGTCCGCCCAGACCGAAAAGATTGGTCACAACTTTTGGACTCGGTCTTGTGGGCTTATCGGACTTCCTTCAAGACACCATTAGGGACATCTCCCTTTCGTCTCGTCTATGGCAAACCGTGCCATTTACCAGTGGAGATAAAGCGCAAGTCACTTTGGGCAGTTACAGAGCTATTGTTGGATCCCAAGAGTGTAGGAGATCAGAGGAAAGCAGAGTTGGCAGCCCTGGAAGAATTAAGAGATACAACCTTCTCAAATGGCCTACAGTATAAGGAAAAAGTGAAAGTATGGCACGATTCCCGAATCAGCCATAAACAATTTGAGCCAGAACAACACGTATGGTTATTTGATGCTAGTCTAAAATTATTCCCAGGGAAATTACAAAGCAAATGGAAAGGACCATATGTGGTCCGGAAGGTGCATGATAATGGCAGCATTGATATATCCGAACCTTCATCATCTTCCACCTTTAGAGTCAATGGTCAGCGCTTACAACCATATCTAGATCATGATCCGCCGACCGTTGATGTTGCCCCGATTCATTTGGTATGAGATGATTCTTTGACTCACACCTTCGGCATCTCGTACACGATTATCACTGAGATCCGACATTGTATATATATTCATCTGTACATCGATCACTCATTCTTTATGGTTCACACTCCATCGTCATCTTATGATTTTGCTATACTTAGGATGTACTTTGTCCTAAGTATAGGGGGGTGTGCACCCTGAGTTTCTTCTATTCTTTGATCCTCTCTATTGTCTCCTCTTCCTCTCTATACTTAGGGATATCTTAACCTAAGTATAGGGGGAGACAGTCTGAGTACGATCTGTTCATTCCCACCCTTGACCCTCCCTGCTTTGTGTACAGTCTGCTATACTTAGGATTATTTGATCTTAAGTATAGGGGGGACGGTCAACTTCTCATTCATTCGTTTATTCATTCTTTGGACTTTTCTATACTTAGTACGAGTTATGTCTTCTCTTTTCTCTCCGATCTATGAGGACATAGCTCAAGCCAAGTATGGAGGGGTCGTATATACTGCGTATATACTTTAGCCATAACTCGTACTTTCATATTTTTACCTATAATTATGGATAATCATTCTTTAAAATTCATTAAAAACCCTAATAAAAAGATGTTTCATTCCTCAAATTCTTTTTGTATATACTGATTAATAAATCAGGTGAAAATATTTTTTGCAAAATATTTGAAAAATAGTTTGAAAATCTTTGTGAAAAATCTTTTGAAAACTATTTTGAAATTTTTTTGTTACATGTTTTCAGCCTTTGTAAAAATATTTTGATTGTAAAGTTTATTTCCTTTTTGTGAAATAAAATGTTTGAAAAATGATTTGCAAATGGTTTGAAAAATGGTTGCAAAAATATTTGAAAGATCTATACATACTGTTTGGAAGACCTTTGCAAAATGATTTTTAAATGTGTACATGTGTGTAAAATTGTTTGTAAAAATTATTTTGGACTATACTTTTCAAAATTATTTGAAAAACATGTGTCAAATAAATTTGAGGAATACATATATCTCACCAAAATCCACTCTATATTTATAAAATTGACCACTTACCCTTGTAAATTCTTAAAATCTACTTATTGTATATATAAGAAGCATCCCCGTGTAAATATTTGTACCTAGTTTTTGGCCAAAATCTTTTGTTTTCGAAAATCCCAAAAACATTTGCAAAATTAAAATTCAAAAACATTCGAAAAATCTTCTTGAAAATACAAAAAATGCATATGCATCATCGTCATCTTTTCAAAAACCCATAAAAAGTTCAAAATCTTTGAAAATTGCATTACACAAATATTTTCTGCATATCATTTGCATGGCATTCGCATTTTTCGGATTGAGTTTAATAGTTGAACGAGTCTAAGTAAAATCCAAAGATTGGAGCTTGGTTGGACCTTAAATCTACCTAATTAATAGGAACCTTATAGGAACTAGAATTGAGGTACTTCAGGTCGAGTTGACTTAATTCTTTGAGGATCACGAGACTTGGTTCAATGGATTCTTGACTGCCTAAGTAGAGTATTTCGGAGCACACGCACGACTCTTGTTGATAATGACCTAACTTGGACACCTGCACCTTTCACATGGCTCAACTCAGTTGGAGTGGTGAGGAGGTTGGATTTGCCGGTATGAGACACACACAGGTGGAAACATTTGTCCTCCTCTAGGGAGGGAAGTGCGCCCCAACCCATCCAGTGATGATGAATTTCGAGGATAGGAGATCGTGGGTTGCGATAAAGCTTCAAAAGAGGGATAGTCTACTGGCTCAAAAGGAAAAACTCCCTATATAAATGCTGTTGTATATAGTATTCAAAAAAAAGAAAAAAAGAAAAAAAAACTCCAAAAAAAGTGGATAGGCCAGTACAAAAATAAAAATGCCTGCCGGAGTGTACATATGTTGTATAGTCAAATAAGCAAGCTTGAGCTTCAAAGTTGAATTATGTGAGCCTGCAGCTGGATGACTTGACTACACTGGTCTTGCATCCTAGGATAGGTAGCTACACTGGCTACCGTCCATTCTTCTCTTCACCCCCTCCTCTTGAGCTGGGTTGCCACTTGAACTTAGAAGGGAATACCCTGCTCCTTGAGGGATGAGTTGTTGGATTGGGGAATCATTGGGTTGTCATATTGGAGAAGTCAGTCTCTTTGTCATTTCAGTTGGGGAGAGCCACCATCACTTACACTGTACGAGTCAGATTCATAGTCGTAAGGGTTTGCGTATGAGTTGAGATATTTCTGACCTGTCTATTGAGGAGACTTGGGCATAGTTTGGGATTCTCAAGGACTGTTGGATTTCAAATTCGGTTCTCATTAAGGTTCCGTCCGCACTAAAATTCCAAAGGTCCGACTTAAGCTCCAAACTTTGATTTTGTGAAGACAAGTTTGATAATCAAATTTGATCCAACTTCTTCTTTTTCTTTTCTTTCTTTTTCTTTCTGCACTTATTGCATAAGTGTTTGCTAGGGACTAGCAAAGGTAAAGTATAGGGGGATGATGAAGCCACATTTCATCATCTTTATTCTATCATTTTGGCATCAAAAGCCCTAGCAAATGCGTGTAAATACCCTTAATTCCCGTATCTTAGCACCCATGCATGTGTGTGTAAATAGTGTATAAAATACTGTAATTAAAGCCAAAATTATAGAATAAATCAAAGAAAAGAAAAAGAATAAAATATTGTCAATATTTTATGACGCGAAACCCCGAGACCTAGGCATCTCAATGGCTAAGTCGACAAGGAATAAAGTAGGGGGAGATAAGGGCCAAAATACAATAAAAATTCCTTTTGTTTAATTCATTCTTTAATTATTTTGGGACCTATTTTTAGTCACACCTTTTATACTTTAAGTAAAGAAACTTTGTACATAAAAGTTGTATATAATTAAATAAAGAAAAATATAAAATTGATTTCACTCAAAAATAATGCACAGATAAAAAGTTATGATCTAAATAAGATTCCGGAATCCTAACTTCCTAGACCCGTATCTCTCAAATAAAAATCAAAATTTATCAAACTTACCTCTAATTGTATATAATTTTCAATCATCTATTTAATGAAGGTGGTTTTGTATTTTTCAGAGTTACGGTTTAAAAGTTGAGTTTTGGACCCCCTATTGTATATTATACCAACTAAAATATTCATTTTATTTATTATTCATTATTTTATTTCATATTTTTATTATTTCATAGATTATTATATATGTACATATTAAAACTGGAATAAAATGATAAATAAAACATTAAAAAATAAAATTATTGTATAAAATACATAGAAAAATTACAATTGTATTGTGTTACAACCACGTTTTTGGCCGTTTTCGCCGATTTTTGGAGGATGCATCGTGCATCTTTTCACGATGAAGTCTTCTTGACTTTTTCTCCTCTTATATCCATTATACACGCCCAGTATATAGTTTTAGCATTGGATCATGTATTTTCCCTATTTTCTTCGAGCTTTGGAGCATGATTATCATGTTGTCTGACCCCCCCCCCCTCTGCTGTACGTCAGAACATTAGTTTTTGCCAATATTCTCGAATTTTTATAGGCCGATTCGTTCACCCAATCACTGGGCTTCCTTCTAGACTTTTTCTCTACATACATCCATTATACATGCCTAACCTTTATATCTAGAGTTGAGTTTTCTATTCTCAAGATACACACCGATCTTCATGCCACCACATCAACTCTCTAACCAGCCTCTGCCACTCCTGTCAGATCCTTGTTTTTGTCCGATTTCTCAGATTTTTCAAGGCCGACCCTTTCACCCAATGACTAAGCTTCCTTCACAACTTTTCTCCTTGATGTACCCTCATACACGCCCAGAGTTGCTTGAAGTATTGGATCAACGATTTGCTAGATATCCATCATTCTTTGCAGCCGCCCACCTCACATGTACAAAAAGACCACATCTTCTTCCAATTCGTTTTTGAACCCTCTTGGACCCATTTTGGCCACCCTCCTTGGAGCTCAAGATAGAGTGAAGTGACAGTGAGCTCCCCAGCTCCTCGGAGGCGCGGCTAGGCGAGTCGAAGGGCGGCTCCATCACCATCTCCGACCACCTTAGCCGTGAGGTCCATCTCGCCATTCTTGGCTTGAGGTTTCGTATTTTCTTTAATTTTTTTAGGTTTTCTTGCTCTTTATTCACTTGTAGATCGTAGATTTATTCTAGCATTTCATTTACTTGCTTTTTAGTCACTGAATCACCTAGTTCATCCCTCGTCGGAGCAAGCTCCGGCGAGCTTCGATCCCATCATTTCGACTTTCATTCATCCTAATCGACGTGGCTTTCATCTCACCGCCGCCATCCTCCGCGATTCTACGTATCCTCATACACAATCCCCTTCATCTTCGACCACATACGGTGGTCGGAGCACATCCTTCTTCCCTCACCAAAGCGAAGGAAAACCCATTCACATCCCATTTTTTGTGTACCTAACATCTTGGCCGAGTTTTGTACTCGAGCCCTTCTTCTAATTGCAGGTACATAGGAGCACTTTCACGCACATTCCCTTGTTATCCAAGATCAGCTTGATGCCACCTGGGTTAGTGGGGTATTTTGCAATCACGTCCCCGCATTTTTGGTATATTTCAGAAAGTTTTCGAGTACATTTTTGTACTGCAGTTTCGTGTCTATTTTTTCATCTGTATCCATGTGTTGTAATAGCTATAACTCATTCGTCTGTACTCAGTTTCTCGTGAGATTTTTTTTTTGTTAGAAAGCTGTTAAGTGTTCTACATCATATCCAAATTTCAGATTTTTCTGATGTAAGAACTATTTATGGCGAATTTATGAAGTCGGAACACTGATTGGGCTTGTTTTGCTGATAAAGCTTTAAATACTCAAAATCAATTGCTCATTTTTGGATATGTTGTAGTAATTAGTAGGGCCGAATTTGTTTGCAAATTTCAACAAAAGATATTGTGATTTGTGTCCTGTAGAATTTCTACAATATTTTGAGTGATTGATTTATTTATGGAGCATCATTTATCTATTTAAAATCTAAAACTATATCCGTGTGACATTAAGCTTGTTCTATAACCAGGAATTTTTGTTGTATTTTTATCATGTTGTTTGGCTAGCCAAAAAAATCAAAAACATCATTTCTACCTTCCTGCAGTCTTTTATTTTTAATATATTCATTACTTTTTGAAAAATTCTAAAAAAATTATATTTTGTTTGTTTCTGTGTGTTCAGACCAAAAATCATTAAAAATTTTAAAAGGAAACCCCTAAAAATAGCAAAACACCAAAAATCTTCCTAAAAATCTTAGAAATTCTACAAAAATCCTAAAAATGCAATTTCAGTTTCTGTATCTTCTTTGATTTATTATCTTTCAATTAAATTAATTTGAGGAATGTTGAATTCTGTTTGATATTTTTCATCCTCATTTTAATTTCGGCCAGCAACTTATCTCACTGTTTACTAGTATTTTTGCCCTTAAAAGACAAAAAAAACTAGGAAAAATCCCCAAAAATCACAAGAACAGTAGGAAAATGTAAAAATACCAAAAACATTTTATTCTCTGATTTTTGAACATTTTCCCTCATCTTTATAAATACCCTATCCTCTCTTCCCTTATATTGTATATATATTCCCTTATTGAAAAAGAAAATACAAAAAATATAAAATATAAAAACAAAATAAAAAAATCAGAAAATCAAAAACCAAAATACAAAATTATAAAATTAAAATTAAAGCATAAAAATTAAAAATTAAAACCCACAAAAATATTTGCATCTTGTAGGCATTGATCACAATCACATCACATTTTGCACTTAGCTTGATCTATCATGCCTTGCTCCTTGTGTTCGAACTCTCTACATACTTACACCTATACATCTTGTTTGTAGAGTTAAAACTAAATTTGACTCCACATTTATTTGTTACTGCTTGATTTATTGATTGTGGGTTCATTGTTGATTAAATCCGGATTTTGAGTGGTCAACACTTCGACTGTGTTCCCGCCTTGTGTGGAATACAAGACTGCTTAATTTTTGGGTTTATCAAATGGCACCGTTGCCGGGGAGCAACAGCGTATAGAATATTCTTTTGTGATTGATTGTGGATATTTGCCTATCTTTTTATACATTTATTGAACTCTATTGTTGATTGGTCTAATCACCCTTTTTATTGAATTTTGTGCGAGGTACCGTCAAGCGAGGGGCACCCACGTGAAGGCTTGCTTTGCACCAAAGAGACTTGGAGGCTTGAGAAGATCATCATCTTTGAGAATTTTCGTAGTTTAAAAATTTTGTAATTCAAAGTGAGAGAGATAGACTTTATTTGTAATAACTTGGACTCTCCAGGACACTCGGGCCTAATTTCCAAGTGTTTGTTCACTTGGGGGCTCACCGTGGTTTTGTGTTTTTCGCGGCTTTTCTAGCCTTTATTTCTATTTGTTTCACGAGGATTTAGCCCCTAGACATAGGAATTTTTATTGACTGTGACGAACTAAGAAGCTAAGGCCCAATCCCTAATATCTTGCCTATACCTATAGAACGTAATTGGACTTGGCTAAAAATCAATTGGAAAAGATATTTGACTTGGACTAGAGACCACGTGCCGCGAGCCCACCCCGTCAAGCGCTACTCCTGAACTCGATGTGTCGAGAAGAGGAGGGGTGAGCCTAGACCGGACTCCGGACTCTTTTCTTTGTCATAGCTACTTGTTCTTCACGTTAATAGAAGTTGCTCATCTTAGGACGATTTTCTCGTTCATGCATATAGGTAGTTTAAATTATTGTCTTTAAATTATACGCGGATCACTTTGCATGTAGAGTGCTGGCGACAAGGTACACATTTCTATCCCTGCATGCATCATAGATTTTGACCGCGCATCGGCTTTTCCGCTTTCCTCCCCCAGTTTTTTTGGACTATAAATAACAAGGAAATTGGAAAATTCGTTAGACGATGATTGCTCAGAAAAATACATAAAAAGTGAAAACAATAAAAATTAGGATTGCTAATGCGAACTTGACCTTAAAACTCATCCAGCCAAAAACTTTGTATTGGGGAGAGTAACCCCTCCTTGTTTGATTTATCTGTTGCGAGAGAGTGACCTGACACTAGGATAGAGCCACACTCAAAATTTTAGTTGGCTACTGGTCGTGGTTAGTCGTTCTCCAGTGAGGATCTCTCCGGTAACCGGTAAAGTGGACCATCCCTTAGCAGAGTGAGTTAGTGGGAACAACCGGGTTACGGTCCGCAATTCATACTGGCTAGGAAAGATCTGACGTGGATTGGGACAGTCGGCTAAGAAAGTAGGGTACCTAACAACTCGCTCTAACGCTCTGATAGATTAATTGATCACCTAATACAATTTGACAAGATAACAGACCGAATTCTCACGGTCATCAGCTCAAGAGTTGTGTAGGTGAATTTGGGGGTTTTGATTTATCATCATGTTTGCATTCCAGATCTCATCCGCCTTTCTCTAGATCAAGATGATGGGAAGGAGATCCCTTAGGCCACATCTGGTGGCACCGCTATCGAGCACTCCTCCTTTTTCATCTAGGTTGGCTTCGGGGAGTCCATACCCACTCTCCGAGCCTGAGTTTACATCCACCCTGTTCCCCCTCGACCACCCTTCTTCTTCTATCAGTCCAGTGGTGTCAGAATTTAGTGCAGAACAGAATTCAGAACATTTGACGACTCCTGAGATGGATTCCTTTGGCTTTGCAGAAAATGAAGATATGGAAGGCAGAGAGGAACACCCAGACGAGCAGAGACCACCTCCATACATGTTTGATCAAGCTGCCATCAACAACTCATTGTTAGCATCCCTGAAAACCATGCAGAGACAGATCCCGGGATCAGGGGATGGTCATGGAAGAACTCATGAGAGAAATGCGCGAGGGACGAGAAGAAAGAGATGAGGGCGGTGATAGACCAGATGCCGGAGGCGGAGGAGGTCCTGATCAGGAAATACCACCACAAGCAACCATGAGGCAGTTGCACAATCCAGCAGCCACACTTACTCACCAGTGGATCCGTATTCCTCCGATATAGGGAGACTTCGAGCTTCGCCCGCATACCATTCAATTACCGCCTAAGTTTCACGGGCTCGCTACCGAAGAACCGCACCTCCATCTGCAAGAGTTCGAGATGATATGCAGTACTATCCATGATAGATTCGTGACTGAGTATACAATCAAAATGATTGCCTTCCCGTTCTCCTTGGTTGATAGAGCCGCCCATTGGCTCAAACACCTGGGAAGGTACATCGACACGTGGGCACAACTCCGAACCACATACTTAAATAAGTATTATCCACTTGGCCGGACAAATGCAGCAAGAACTATGATTAGCAATTTCACGATGATCCCTAATGAGCAATTCCATGAAGCTTGGGATCGCTTTAGAGAGCTCATTGACCGGTGTCCGCATCATGATATATCAAAGCCCAATCTAGTTCAAAGTTTCTTCTGTGGGCTAACACCGGAGCTGCAGGGGATTGTTAATGCCTCTTGTGGAGGATCATACTTTTCAAAGGGTGAAGATGACGTTTGGGCCATTTATGAAGGAATGGCAGAAAACTCTATAGTTATGGCCCAAGCTAGAGTCTACACACAGCAGAAACCTCCCCAAGGAGCAGGATCATACCAGAGGATCGCCCGCATCGATGCCGGTCCCCATACTCCTTCAGCAGCAGCTCAAGATGAATCATCAGCAGCTGATATGGGCATAATCAGTGAAAAGTTGGATCGCCTTGAGATTTTGGAGAAGAAGCAGGGCCAGGGCATGGCACAAATAGACCAGTTGGCTAAGACCATGAGTGACCTGAAGACTCACATCTTGAGTATTCAGGAGGCACAATCATTTTCACATCAGCCTCCCAGGTCACTGGCTGAGTCCAAAGGTAGCCGTTCTACCCCACTACCTCCCGCATACCGCCAAGTTCACCATGTTCAGGAGGTAACGGTACAGCAGTTGCCGCATTATTCACAGCAGCCACCATCTCAGGACACTCAGATGGTGATCTATCACCGGATCAACCATTGGCAGCACTACCACCTCCACCCTTCGAGCAGGAGACGTTGATGGAAGTCAACGGGATATGGTACGACCGGTACCCCCAGCAGCCCGGGATTCACCGCGATCACCCCGGATTTCGTTGGTCCAACGGAGGTACCTCATCCCAACAGCAGCCTCCGGCTCAGGGCAATCATAGTGGCCAACACCAGTAGCCCCAATACACCCAACAACAGCAGCATCAATATCAGCAGAATCCTCGTCACGCCTATCAAGAGCAGCAGTGGAGGCAGCGCCAGCAGCCTTACCAGCAGCAGTACTCTCAGTTCCCTCAGCAACCTCAGTTCCAGCAAGGGAACACTCCCGGTTCTCCCGCAGCCATAGAGAACCCATCACTTAACGATCTCGCCCGCTTGCTCTCCGAACAACAGGCATACTTTCGGCGAGAAATGGACGAGTTCCGGCAGGAAATGAGGGACATTATGAAAGGCAAAGCGTCCATACCTGCACAGATAGAGCCGAATCCGAATAACTGAAGAGAAAGTCTGAGCAGGTACAGTTTACAGAGGGTACCACTCCTAGTGCTTATTTGAATGACATGCATTCTATGTTTGATACTCACTTCGTGTCACTTAGGAGCGGTAGGGAACCAGCCGGCGGCGGCTCATCTGAGGGACAACACCAGGGAGATTCTAGAGCCCGAGAAGAGGAGAGGAGCGGTGCCGATGCCGCTAGCAACAACGATGAGGGCGGGGTGCGGATGCCACCAAGGATGACCTTCCAGACGATGGTACTGAGGCCGTTGTAACACCAGATGCAGACGGTGGTGCTGAAGCCACCATTTTTTATGATGAACCAGAATGCGGTGCTGAGGCCGCAAAGAAGAATATTTTGGGTGGTGCTGATGCCCCCATTTTGAATCCATCTGTATTCCAACCTTTTGTACTACCATTTTCTGTATCTCTGGACTCCATGAAAAAGAACAAAAAATTGAATAAAGGAAAGGCTTCTCCATCTATTCTAAGTCCATGTGTGATGAATAATGATTGCATGGATGACAGTCCTTCACAGGCCCAGAAGCCCTCTCCTAACCCTCTGTCTGAGGAGGGACCATCTATCTCCTTCCCTCAAGCACTCGGCTTGACTAAGGGGAATAATAAAGAAAATCCCAAAAAGACCCAGCAGTTAGAGTTCAGCCAACAAATGATAGACAGATTTCAGATCCAGCCGACTCTACAGGAGGCACTTGAGCACATCCCCCTCTTCCAAAAGAATCTGAGAGAGAAGACCACTGTACGCAGGAAGAGGCGGAACAATAGAGGAGAGATCCATGTGCTCATCCGTGCCACATGTTGTGCCATTCAGAACCAGTTGTCAGCCAAACGCCCAGATGCAGGAGCTCTTTATGTCAGATGCCAGATTAGTGAGCAGTAGTTCGACCGTACTCTATTAGACAGCGGCTCTTCTATCAACCTCCTTCCGGCAGCCTTACTCGACCGATTCGAATTTGGCCCTTTTTTTCGGAGCAGGACAGTCCTTCAGTTTGCTGATCGATCGATTAAGAGGCCGAAGGGGTTGTTGAGAGACGTGGTCATCACCATTCAGGGCCTAAAATTCCCCGTGGACTTTGTTGTACTGGACATGGAGATCCCTGAATCGGTGACAGATGCCCCCATCATACTAGGACGTCCATTCTTGGCCACAGCCAAGGAAGTATCCGACCATGATAGTGGGAAGGTGTACTTTCGCGTAGAGGGTGAAAGTATACAAATAGAGACGATCGACGAGATCAAAGCGAGAGATTCAGCCTGCTCAGAGCAGAACAGTAATGTAGGGAAGATGACAGATGCCGAGTTAGACGTCCACCAGGAGTGTGACTTTGTGATGACGGATGATGAAGCAATTTGGGAAGATCCAGAAGCATGAGCACTCGCCTTGTCTGTAGATTCAGAGTACATACCTTTTGTGGCAAACAAGAGTTCGGAGAGCACACACTTGGCAGAGGACACCACACAGGTTGACAGTTGCGTACTGAGTGGTGACATTGATGTTTGTTCTGATTCAGATCCCTCGGAGGCAGACTTTGATTGGAAGGATTTCGATGCGTATTTGCCATGTCTGCTTCCTGATGAGCCGACAAATAGGACGGAGAGCGAGCCAGCACAGATGATAGACACACCAGCAGGGTTCCCTTCATCAGATGATCACGTACAGCGAGAGTTCTCACATGCAGGCCTGGTTGCTTTCACGCAGACATATCAGAAGCCAGATTTGCCAGCTCCCACCAAGCCAGAACTGAAGCCTTTGTCGTAGTCGCTCACGTATAGATTCCTTGCGGGTGAACCAGAAATACACCCAGTCATTATCTCAGGAGATTTGACTGCAGAACAAGAATCTCGACTGATGGAGGTTCTTGATGAAACCGCAAGATAATAGGATGGAGCGTGGCCGATCTCAAGGGGATAAGTCCGGCCCTGTGCTACCACCATATATACCCCAAGGAGGACGCTAAGCCTTCGCGTGAGTTCCAGCGACGGCTGAACCCGGATCTTCGAGATGTAGTAATGAAGGAGATATCTAAATGGTGGAGCGTCGATTTTATCTACCCCATCTCCGACTCCAAGTGGGTTAGTCCTTTACATGTGGTACCCAAGAAGACGGGTATCACTACAATTGTGAATGAGTCTGGAGAAGAGATCGCCACCCGGGTACCCACTTCTTGGAGGGTCTGTGTGGACTACAGACGATTGAATGAGGCCACCAAGAAGGGTCACTTCCCGCTACCATTTATTGATCAGATTATCGAGAGGCTAGCCGGGAAGAGTCATTATTGTTTTCTTGATGGGTACTTTGGATACAACCAAGTGGCTATCGCGCCCGAAGACCAGGATAAAACGACGTTCACCTGTCCATTTGGGACGTATGCTTTCAGACGGATGCCATTCGGTCTATGTAACGCCCCTGCGACATTCCAAAGGTGCATGTTGTCCATCTTTTAAGACATGATAGGTGACTGTTTGGAGGTCTTCATGGATGACTTTTCGGTTTCTGGCGACAGGTTCGATGCTTGTCTTGACTGCCTAGACCGAGTGTTGCAGCGCTGCATAAAGGTAAACCTTGTACTATCTTGGGAGAAGAGTCACTTTATGGTGACTCAGGGGACGGTCCTTGGTCACATAATCTCCAACAGGAGAATGGAGGTTGATCCGACCAAGGTTGATATCATTAGAAAACTCAATCCACCGTCCAATTTGAAACAGTTGCGGTCTTTTCTGAGGCATGTCGGTTTCTACCGACGGTTCATTCAGGACTTCAGTCGAATTGCTCGACCACTGACGGATTTGTTGACTAAAGATACCGAGTTCCTTGTAGATGATAAGTGTCTTAAGTCCTTCGAGACTCTTAAGAATTTAGTTGTCGAGGCTCCTGTCATTCAGCCACCCGATTGGTCTCTTCCATTTGAGATCATGACGGATGCTTCAGATTATGCCATTGGGGTTGTGCTTGGACAGAGGAGGGATGGATTACCTATGCCATACACTACGCTAGCCGGACTTTGGATGCAGCTCAGAGGAACTATACAGTGACTGAGAAAGCAATGCTAGCGATAGTCTTTACTTTGGATAAGTACAGATCTTACATTCTTGGATCTAGAGTGATAATTTTTACTGACCACACTGCCATTCGGTACTTGATGTCGAAGAATGATGCCAAAGCCAGATTAACCAGATGGATCCTTCTCCTCCAAGAATTTGATATTGAGATTAAGGATAAGCCTGAAGTTAAGAATGTTGTGGCAGATCACCTCTCTCGCCTAGAAAACCTTGAGGAATCTGAGCCCATAGCACCTATCACTGAAACTTTTCCAGATGAGGCGATCCTTGCTATCACCTCTCTTCCATTGTATGCCGACATTGTGAATTACCTTGTTGCCAAATCCATTCCACAAAGTTGGCCCCGACAGCGGCTTGAGACCTTCCTTGCGAAGGCTAAGTCGTACCATTGGGAGGATCCCATCCTTTATCATGAGGGAGGGGATAGTATCTGGAGACGGTGTATTCCTCGAGATGAGAAACATAGCGTCCTCACCTACTGTCACAAGCTTGAGGTAGGAGGACATTATTCTGGGAGACGGACAGCATAGAAGGTTCTCCAATCCGGCCTTTGGTGGCCTACCCTTTTCAAGGATTCTGTTGAGTTCGTGAGAAGGTGTACTGACTGTCAGAAGATGGGTACTTGCGGACAGAGAGACATGATGCCCATGCAACCCATTCACTTTTGTGAGGTTTTTGATGCATGGGGAATTGATTTCGTGGGCCCATTTCCTAAAAGTCAGGGGTTTGAGTATATTCTTCTTGTTGTGGATTATGTTAGCCGTTGGGTTGAGGCCATCCCTGCCCGAGCCGCAGATGCTAAAACCGTATGTCATTTCTTGAGGAAAAACATTATTTCACGGTTCGGGGTGCCTAGAGTCTTGATTTCAGATTGGGGGTCTCACTTTATTAACGACAAGATCAGGGCCCTTATAGACGAGTTCAGTATTGACCATCGTATTGCCACACCATATTACCCTCAGACTAATGGTCTTGCTGAAGTATCGAATAGGGTGATCAAGACAATTTTGCAGAAGGTAGTCCGCCCAGACCGAAAAGATTGGTCACAACTTTTGGACTCGGTCTTGTGGGCTTATCGGACTTCCTTCAAGACACCATTAGGGACATCTCCCTTTCGTCTCGTCTATGGCAAGCTGTGCCATTTACCAGTGGAGATAAAACATAAGTCACTTTGGGCAGTTACAGAGCTATTGTTGGATCCCAAGAGTGTAGGAGATCAGATGAAAGCAGAGTTGGCAGCCCTGGAAGAATTAAGAGATACAGCCTTCTCAAATGGCCAACAGTATAAGGAAAAAGTGAAAGTATGGCACGATTCCCGAATCAGCCATAAACAATTTGAGCCAGAACAGCACGTATGGTTATTTGATGCTAGGTTAAAATTATTCCCAGTGAAATTACAAAGCAAATGGAAAGGACCATATGTGGTCCGGAAGGTGCATGATAATGGCAACATTGATATATCTGATCCTTCATCATCTTCCACCTTTAGAGTCAATGGTCAGCGCTTGAAACCATATTAAGATCATGATCTGCCGACCGTTGATGTTGCCCCGATTCATTTGGTATGAGATGATTCTTTGACTCACACCTTCGGCATCTCGTACATGATTATCGCTGAGATCCGACATTGTATATATATTCATCTGTACATTGATCACTCATTCTTTATGGTTCACACTCCATTGTCATCTTATGATTTTGCTATACTTAGGACGTACTTTGTCCTAAGTATAGGGGGGTGTGCACCCCGAGTTTCTTCTATTCTTTGATCCTTTCTATTGTCTCCTCTTCCTGTCTATACTTAGGGATATCTTACCGTAAGTATAGGGGGAGACAGTCTGAGTACGATCTGTTCATTCCCACTCTTGACCCTCCCTGCTTTGTGTACAGTCTGCTATACTTAGGATTATTTGATCCTAAGTATAGGGGGGACGGTCAACTTCTCATTCATTCGTTTATTCATTCTTTGGACTTTTCTATACTTAGTACGAGTTATGTCTTCTCTTTTCTCTCCGATCTATGAGGACATAGCTCAAGCCAAGTATAGGAGGGTCGTATATACTGCGTATATACTTTAGCCATAACTCATACTTTCGTATTTTTACTAATAATTATGGATAATCATTCTTTAAAATTCATTAAAAACCCTAATAAAAAGACGTTTCATTCCTCAAATTCTTTTTGTATATACTGATTAATAAATCAGGTGAAAATATTTTTTGCAAAATATTTGAAAAATAGTTTGAAAATCTTTGTGAAAAATCTTTTGAAAACTATTTTGAAAATGTTTTGTTACATGTTTTCAACTTTTGTAAAAATATTTTGATTGTAAAGTTTATTTCCTTTGTGTGAAATAAAATGTTTGAAAAATGATTTGCAAATGGTTTGAAAAATGGTTGCAAAAATATTTGAAAGATCTATACATACTGTTTGGAAGACCTTTGCAAAATGATTTTCAAATATGTGTACATGTGTGTAAAATTGTTTGTAAAAATTATTTTGGACTGTACTTTTCAAAATTATTTGAAAAACATGTGTCAAATAAGTTTGAGGAATACATATATCTCACCAAAATCCACTCTATATTTATAAAATTGACCACTTACCCTTGTAAATTCTTAAAATCTACTTATTGTATATATAAGAAGCATCCCCGTGTAAATATTTATACCTAGTTTTTGGCCAAAATTTTTTGTTTTCAAAAATCCCAAAAACATTTGCAAAATTAAAATTCAAAAATATTCGAAAAAACTTCTTGAAAAATACAAAAAATGCATATGCGTCATCATCATCTTTTCAAAAACCCATAAAAAGTTCAAAATCTTTGAAAATTGCATTACAAAAATATTTTCTGCATATCATTTGCATGGCATTCGCATTTTTCGGATTGAGTTTAATAGTTGAACGAGTCTAAGTAAAATCCAAAGATTGGAGCTTGGTTGGACCTTAAATCTACCTAATTAACAGGAACCTTATAGGAACTGGAATTGAGGTACTTTAGGTCGAGTTGACTTAATTCTTTGAGGATCACGAGACTTGGTTCAATGGATTCTTGACTGCCTAAGTAGAGTATTTCGGAGCACACGCACGACTCTTGTTGATAATGACCTAACTTGGACACCTGCACCTTTCACATGGCTCAACTCAGTTGGAGTGGTGAGGAGGTTGGATTTGCCGGTATGAGACACACACAGGTGGAAGCATTTGTCCTCCTCTAGGGAGGTAAGTGCACCCCAACCCATCCAGTGATGATGAATTTCGAGGATAGGAGATCGTGGGTTGCGATAAAGCTTCAAAAGAGGGATAGTCTACTGGCTCAAAAGGAAAAATCCCTATGTAAATGTTGTTGTATATAGTATTCAAAAAAAGAAGAAAAGAAAAAAAAACTCCAAAAAAGTGGACAGGCTAGTACAAAAATAAAAATGCCTGCCGGAGTGTACATATGTTGTATAGTCAAATAAGCAAGCTTGAGCTTCAAAGTCGAATTATGTGAGCCTGCAGCTGGATGACTTGACTACACTGGTCTTGCATCCTAGGATAGGTAGCTACACTGGCTACCGTCCATTCTTCTCTTTACCCCCTCCTCTTGAGCTGGTTGCCACTTGAACTTAGAAGGGAATACCCTGCTCCTTGAGGGATGAGTTGTTGGATTGGGGAATCATTGGGTTGTCATATTGGAGAAGTCAGTCTCTTTGTCATTTCAGTTGGGGAGAGCCACCATCACTTACACTGTACGAGTCAGATTCATAGTCGTAAGGGTTTGTGTATGAGTTGAGATATTTCTGACCTGGCTATTGAGGAGACTTGGGCATAGTTTGGGATTCTCAAGGACTGTTGGATTTCAAATTCGGTTCTCATTAAGATTCTGTCCGCACTAAAATTCCAAAGGTCCGACTTAAGCTCCAAACTTTGATTTTGTGAAGACAAGTTTGATAATCAAATTTGATCCAACTTCTTCTTTTTCTTTTCTTTCTTTTTCTTTCTGCACTTATTGCATAAGTGTTTGCTAGGGACTAGCAAAGGTAAAGTATAGGGGGATGATGAATCCACATTTCATCATCTTTATTCTATTATTTTGGCATCAAAAGCCCTAGCAAATGCATGTAAATACTCTTAATTCCCGTATCTTAGCACCCATGCATGTGTATGTAAATAGTGTATAAAATATTGTAATTAAAGCCAAAATTATAGAATAAATCAAAGAAAAGAAAAAGAATAAAATATTGTCAATATTTTATGACCCGAAACCCCGAGACCTAGGCATCTCAATGGCTAAGTCGACAAGGAATAAAGTAGGGGAGATAAGGGCTAAAATACAATAAAAATTCCTTTTGTTTAATTCATTCTTTAATTATTTTGGGACCTATTTTTAGTCCCACCTTTTATACTTTAAATAAAGAAACTTTGTACATAAAAGATGTATATAATTAAATAAAGAAAAATATAAAATTGATTTCACTCAAAAATAATGCACAGATAAAAGTTATGATCTAAATAAGATTCCGGAATCCCAACTTCCTAGACCCGTATCTCTCAAATAAAAACTCAAAATTTATCAAACTCGCCTCTAATTGTATATAATTTTCAATAATCTATTTAATGAAGGTGGTTTTGTATTTTTCGGAGTTACGGTTTGAAAGTTGAGTTTTGGACCCCTATTGTATATTATACCAATTAAAATATTCATTTTATTTGTTATTCATTATTTTATATCATATTTTTATTATTTCATAGATTATTATATATGTACATATTAAAACTGGAATAAAATGATAAATAGAACATTAAAAAAATAAAATTCTTGTATAAAATACATAGAAAAATTACCAATGTACTGTGTTAGAACCACGTTTTTTGCCGTTTTCGCCGATTTTTGGAGGATGCATCGTGCATCTTTTCACGATGAAGTCTTCTTGACTTTTTCTCCTCTTATATTCATTATACACGCCCAATATATAGTTTTAGCATTGGATCATGTATTTGCCCTATTTTCTTCGAGCTTTGGAGCATGATTATCATGTTGTCTGACCCCCCCTCTGCTGTGCGTCAGAACATTAGTTTTTGCCAATATTCTCGAATTTTTATAGGCCGATTCGTTCACCCAATCGCTGAGCTTCCTTCTAGACTTTTTCTCTACATACATCCATTATACACGCCCAACCTTTATATCTAGACTTAAGTTGTCTATTCTCAAGATACACACCGATCTTCATGCCACCACATCAACTCTCTAACCAGCCTCTGCCACTCCTGTCAGATCCTTGTTTTTGTCCGATTTCTCGGATTTTTCAAGGCCGACCCTTTCACCCAATGACTAAGCTTCCTTTACAACTTTTCTCCTTGATGTACCCTCATACACGCCCAGAGTTGCTTGAAGTATTGGATCAACGATTTGCTAGATATCCATCATTCTTTGGAGCTGCCCACCTCACATGTACAAAAAGACCACATCTTCTTCCAATTCATTTTTGAACCCTCTTGGACCCATTTTGGCCACCCTCCTTGGAGCTCAAGATAGAGTGAAGTGACAGTGAGCTCCCCAGCTCCTCGGAGGCACGGCTAGGCGAGTCGAAGGGCGGCTCCATCACCATCTCCGGTCACCTTAGCCGTGAGGTCCATCTCGCCATTCTTGGCTTGAGGTTTCGTATTTTCTTTAATTTTTTTAGGTTTTCTTGCTCTTTATTCACTTGTAGATCGTAGATTTATTCTAGCATTTCATTTACTTGCTTTTTAGTCACTGAATCACCTAGTTCATCCCTCGTCGGAGCAAGCTCCGGCGAGCTTCGATCCCATCATTTCGACTTTCATTCATCCTAATCGACGTGGCTTTCATCTCACCGCCGCCATCCTCCGTGATTCTACGTATCCTCATACACAATCCCCTTCCTTCGACCACATACGGTGGTCGGAGCACATTCTTCTTCCCTCACCAAAGCGAAGGAAAACCCATTCACATCCCATTTTTTTGTGTACCTAACATCTTGGCCGAGTTTTGTACTCGAGCCCTTCTTCTAATTGCAGGTACATAGGAGCACTTTCACGCACATTCCCTTGTTATCCAAGATCAGCTTGATGCCACTTGGGTTAGTGGGGTATTTTGCAATCACGTCCCCGCATTTTTGGCATATTTCGGAAAGTTTTCGAGTACATTTTTGTACTGCAGTTTCGTGTCTAATTTTTCATCTGTATCCCTGTGTTGTAATAGCTATAACTCATTCGTCTGAACTCGGTTTCTCGTGAGATTTTTTGTTAGAAAGATGTTAAGTGTTCTACATCATATCCAAATTTCAGATTTTTCTAATGTAAGAACTATTTATGGCGAATTTATGAAGTCGGAACACTGATTGGGCTTGTTTTGTTGATAATGCTTTAAATACTCAAAATCACTTGCTCATTTTTGGATATGTTGTAGTAATTAGTAGGGCCAAATTTGTGTGCAAATTTCAACAAAAGATATTGTGATTTGTGTCCTGTAGAATTTCTACAATATTTTGAGTGATTGATTTATTTATGGAGCATGATTTATCTATTTGAAAATCTAAAACTATGTCCGTGTGCCATTAAGCTTGTTCTATAACCAGGGATTTTTGTTGTATTTTTATCATGTTGTTTGGCTAGCCAAAAAAATCAAAAACATCATTTCTACCTTCCTGCAGTCTTTTATTTTTAATATATTCATTACTTTTTGAAAAATTCCAAAAAAAATATATTTTGTTTGTTTCTGTGTGTTCAGACCAAAAATCATTAAAAATTTCAAAAGGAAACCCCTAAAAATAGCAAAACACCAAAAATCTTCCTAAAAATCTTAAAAATTCTACAAAAATCCTAAAAATGCAATTTCAGTTTCTGTATCTTCTTTGATTTATTATCTTTCAATTAAATTAATTTGAGGAATGTTGAATTCTGTTTGATATTTTTCATCCTCATTTTAATTTCGGCCGGCAACTTATCTCACTGTTTACTAGTATTTTTTCCCTTAAAAGACAAAAAAATAGGAAAAATCCCCAAAAATCACAAAAACAGTAGAAAAATGTAAAAAGACCAAAAACATTTTATTCTCTGATTTTTGAACATTTTCCCTCATCTTTATAAATACCCTATCCTCTCTTCCCTTATATTGTATATATATTCCCTTATTGAAAAAGAAAATACAAAAAAAAAATATAAAATATAAAAACAAAATAAAAAATCAGAAAATCAAAAACCAAAATACAAAATTATAAAATTAAAATTAAAACATAAAAATTAAAAATTAAAACCCACAAAAATATTTGCATCTTGTAGGCATTGATCACAATCACATCCCATTTTGCACTTAGCTTGATCTATCCTGCTTTGCTCCATGTGTTCGAACTCTCTACATACTTACACCTATACATCTTGTTGTAGAGTTAAAAATAAATTTGACTCCACATTTATTTGTTACTGCTTGATTTATTGATTGTGGGTTCATTGTTGATTAAATCTGGATTTGAGTGGTCAACACTTCGACTGTGTTCCCGCCTTGTGTGGAATACAAGACCGCTTAATTTTTGGGTTTATCAAATGGCGCTGTTGCCGGGGAGCAACAGCGTATAGAGTATTCTTTTGTGATTGATTGTGGATATTTGCCTATCTTTTTATACATTTATTGAACTCTATTGTTGATTGGTCTAATCACCCTTTTTGTTGTATTTTGTGCGAGGTACCGCCAAGCGAGGGGCACCCACGTGAAGGCTTGCTTTGCACCAAAGAGACTTGGAGGCTTGAGAAGATCATCATCTTTGAGAATTTTTGTAGTTTAAAAATTTTGTAATTCAAAGTGAGAGAGAGAGAGACTTTATTTGTAATAACTTGGACTCTCCAGGACACTCGGGCCTAATTTCCAAGGGTTTGTTACTTGGGGATCACCGCGGTTTTGTGTTTTTCACGGCTTTTCTCGCCTTTATGTTCTATTTGTTTCACGAGGATTTAGCCCCTAGACATAGGAATTTTTGTTGACTGTGACGAACTAAGAAGCTAAGGCCCAATCCCTAATATCTTGCCTGTACCTATAGAACGTAATTGGACTTGGCAAAAAATCAATTGAAAAAGATATTTGACTTGGACTAGAGACCACGTGCCGTGAGCCACCCCGTCAAGCGCTACTCCTGAACTCGATGTGTCGAGAAGAGGAGGGGTGAGCCTAGACCGGACTCCAGACTCTTTTCTTTGTCATAGCTACTTGTTCTTCACGTTAATAGAAGTTGCTCATCTTAGGACGATTTTCTCGTGCATGCATATAGGTAGTTTAAATTATTGTCTTTAAATTATACGCGGATCACTTTGCATGTAGAGTGCTAGCGACAAGGTACACATTTCTATCCCTGCATGCTTCATAGATTTTAACCGCACATCGGCTTTTCCGCTTTCCTCCCCCAGTTTTTTTGGACTATAAATAACAAGGAAATTGGAAAATTCGTTAGACGATGATTGCTCAGAAAAATACATAAAAAGTGAAAACAATAAAAATTGGGACTGCTAATGCAAACTTGACCTTAAAACTCATCCCACCAAAAACTTTGTCTTGGGGAGAGTAACCCCTCCTTGTTTGATTTATCTGTTGCGAGAGAGTGACCTGACACTAGGATAAAGCCACACTCAAAATTTTAGTTGACTACTGGTCGTGGTTAGTCGTTCTCCAGTGAGGATCTCTCCGATAACCGGTAAAGTGGACCGCGATATCCTTAGTAGAGTGAATTAGTGGGAACAACCGGGTTACGGTCCGCAATTCATACTGGCTGGGAAAGATCTGACGTGGACTGGGACAGTCGGCTAAGAAAGTAGGGTACCTAACAGTTCGTTCTAACGCTCTGATTGATTAATTGATCACCTAATAAAATTTGACAAGATAACAGACCGAACTCTCACGGTCATCAGCTCAAGAGTTGTGTAGGTGAATTTGGGGGTTTTGATTTATCATCCTGTTTGCATTCCAGATCTCATCCGCCTTTCTCTAAATCAAGATGATGGGAAGGAGATCCCTTAGGCCACATCTGGTGGCACCGCTATCGAGCACTCCTCCTTTTTCATCTAGGTTGGCTTCGGGGAGTCCATACCCACTCTCCGAGCCTGAGTTTACATCCACCCTGTTCCCCCTCGACCACCCTTCTTCTTCTATCAGTCCAGTGGTGTCAGAATTTAGTGCAGAACAGAGTTCAGACATTTGACGACACCTGAGATGGATTCCTTTGGCTTTGCAGAAGACGAAGATATGGAAGGCAGAGAGGAACACACAGATGAGCAGAGACCACCTCCATACCTGTTTGACCAAGCTGCCATCAACAACTAATTGTTAGCATCCCTGAAAACCATGCAGAGACAGATCCGGGATCAGGGGATGGTCATGGGAGAACTCATGAGAGAAATGCGCGAGGGACGAGAAGAAAGAGATGAGGGCGATGATAGACCAGATGCCGCAGGCGGAGGAGGTCCTGATCAGGAAAGACCACCACAAGCAACCATGAGGCAGTTGCACAATCCAGCTGCCACTCTTACTCACCAGTGGATCTGTATTCCTCGGATATAGGGAGACTTCGAGCTTCGCCCGCATACCATTCAATTACCGCCTAAGTTTCACGGGCTCGCTACCGAAGAACCGCACCTCCATCTGCAAGAGTTCGAGATGATATGCAGTACTATCCATGATAGATTCGTGACTGAGGATACAATCAAAATGATTGCCTTCCCGTTCTCCTTGGTTGATAGAGCCGCCCATTGGCTCAAACACCTGGGAAGGTACATCTACATGTGGGCACAACTCCGGACCGCATACTTAAATAAGTATTATCCACTTGGCCGGACAAATGCAGCAAGAACTATGATTAGCAATTTCACGATGATCCCTAATGAGCAATTCCATGAAGCTTGGGATCGCTTTAGAGAGCTCATTGACCGGTGTCGCATCATGATATATCGAAGCCCAATCTAGTTCAAAGTTTCTTCTGTGGGCTAACATCAGAGCTGCAGGGGCTTGTTAATGCCTCTTGTGGAGGATCATACTTTTCAAAGGTGAAGATGACGTTTGGGCCATTTATGAAGGAATGGCAGAAAACTCTACAGTTATGGCCCAAGTTAGAGTCTACACACAACAGAAACCTCCCCAAGGAGCAGGATCATACCAGAGGATCGCCCGCATCGATGCCGGTCCCCATACTCCTTCAGCAGCAGCTCAAGATGAATCATCAGCAGCTGATATGGGCATAATCAGTGAAAAGTTGGACCGCCTTGTGATTTTGGAGAAGAAGCAGGGCCAGGGCATGGCACAAATAGACCAGTTGGCTAAGACCATGAGTGACCTGAAGACTCACATCTTGAGTATTCAGGAGGCACAATCATTTTCACATCAGCCTCCCAGGTCACTGGCTGAGTCCAGAGGTAGCTGTTCTACCCCACTACCTCCCGCATACCGCCAAGTTCACCATGGTTCAGGAGGTAACGGTACAGCAGTTGCCGCATTATTCACAGCAGCCACCATCTCAGGACACTCAGATGGTGATCTATCAATCGGATCAGCCATTGGCAGCACTACCACCTCCACCCTTCGAGCAGGAGCCGTTGATGGAAGTCAACGGGATATGGTACGATCGGTACCCCCAGCAGCCCGGGATTCGCCGCGATCAACCCGGATTTCGTTCGTCCAAGGAGGTACCTCATCCCAACAGCAGCCTCCGGCTCAGGGCAATCATAGTGGCCAACACCAGCAGCCCCAATACTCCCAACAACAACAGCACCAATATCAGCAGAATCCTCGTCACGCCTATCAAGAGCAGCAGTGGAGGCAGCGCCAGCAGCCTTACCAGCAGCAGTACTCTCAGTTCCCTCAGCAACCTCAGTTCCAGCAAGGGAACACTCCCGGTTCTCCCGCAGCCATAGAGAACCCATCACTTGACGATCTCGCCTGCTTGCTCTCCGAACAGCAGGCATACTTTCGGCGAGAAATGGACGAGTTCCGGCAGGAAATGAGGGACATTATGAAAGGCAAAGCCTCCATACCTGCACAGATAGAGCCGAATCCGAATAACTAAAGAGAAAGTCTGAGCAGGTACAGTTTACAGAGGGTACCACTCCTAGTGCTTATTGAATGGCATGCATTCTATGTTTGATACTCACTTCGTGTCACTTAGGAGCGGTAGGGAACCAGCCGGCGGCGGCTCATCTGAGGGACACACCAGGAGATTCTAGAGCCCGAGAAGAGGAGAGGAGCGGTGCTGATGCCGCTAGCAACAACGATGAGGGCGGTGGTGCGGATGCCACCAAGGATGACCTTCCAGACGACGGTACTAAGGTCGTTGTAACACCAAATGCAGACGGTGGTGCTGAAGCCACCATTTTTTATGATGAACCAGAATGCGGTGCTGAGGCCGCAAAGAAGAATATTTTGGGTGGTGCTGATGCCCCCATTTTGAATTCATCTGTATTCCAACCTTCTGTACTACCATTTTTTGTATCTCTGAACTCCATGAAAAAGAACAAAAAATTGAATAAAGGAAAGGCTTCTCCATCTATTCTAAGTCCATGTGTGATGAATAATGATTTCATGGATGACAGTCCTTCACAGGCCCAGAAGCCCTCTCCTAACCCTCTGTCTAAGGAGGGCCCATCTATCTCCTTCCCTCAAGCACTCGGCTTGACTAAGGGGAATAATAAAGAAAATCCCAAAAAGACCCAGTAGTTAGAGTTCAGCCAACAGATGATAGACAGATTTCAGATCCAGCAGACTCTACAGGAGGCACTTGAACACATCCCCCTCTTCCAAAAGAATCTGAGAGAGAAGAGCACTGTAAGCAGGAAGAGGCGGAACAATAGAGGAGAGATCCATGTGCTCACCCGTTCCACATGTTGTGCCATTCAGAACCAGTTGCCAGCCAAACGCCCAGATGCAGGAGCTCCTTATGTCAGATGCCAGATTAGTGAGCAGTAGTTCGACCGTACTCTATTAGACAACGGCTCTTCTATCAACCTCCTTCCGGCAGCCTTACTCGACCGATTCGAGTTTGGCCCTTTTTTCGGAGCAGGACAGTCCTTCAGTTTGTTGATCGATCGATTAAGAGGCCGAAGGGGTTGTTGAGAGACGTGGTCGTCACCATTCAGGGCCTAAAATTCCCCGTGGACTTTGTTGTACTGGACATGGAGATCCCTGAATCGGTGACTGGTGCCCCCATCATACTAGGACGCCCATTCTTGGCCACATCCAAGGAAGTATCCGACCATGATAGTGGGAAGGTGTACTTTCGCGTAGAGGGTGAAAGTATACAAATAGAGACGATCGACGAGATCAAAGCGAGAGATTCAGCCTGCTCAGAGTAGAACAATGATGTAGGGAAGATGACAGATGCCGAGTTAGACGTCCACCAGGAGTGTGACTTTGTGATGACGGATGATGAAGCAGTTTGGGAAGATCCAGAAGCACGAGCACTCGCCTTGTCTGTAGATTCAGAGTACATACCTTTTGTGGCAAACAGAGTTCGGAGAGCACACACTTGGAAGAGGACACCACACAGGTTGACAGTTGCGTACTGAGTGGTGACATCCCTCGGAGGCAGACTTTGATTGGAAGGACTTCGATGCGTATTTGCCATATCTGCTTCCTGATGAGCCGACAAATAGGACGGAGAGCGAGCCAGCACAGATGATAGACACACCAGCAGGGTTCCCTTCATCAGATGATCACGTACAGCGAGAGTTCTCACATGCAGGCATGGTTGCTTTCACGCAGACATATCAGAAGCCATATTTGCCAGCTCCCACCAAGCCAGAACTGAAGCCTTTGTCGCAGTCGCTCACGTATAGATTCCTTGCGGGTGAACCAGAAATGCACCCAGTCATTATCTCAGGAGATTTGACTGGAGAACAAGAATCTCGACTGATGGAGGTTCTTGATGAAACCGCAAGACAATAGGATGGAGCGTGGCCGATCTCAAGGGGATAAGTCCGGCCCTGTGCTCCCACCATATATACCTCGAGGAGGACGCTAAGCCTTCGCGTGAGTTCCAGCGACGGCTGAACCCGAATCTTCGAGATGTAGTAATGAAGGAGATATCTAAATGGTGGAGCGCCAATTTTATCTACCCCATCTCCGACTCCAAGTGGGTTAGTCCTTTACATGTGGTACCCAAGAAGACGGGTATCACTACAATTGTGAATGAGTCTGGAGAAGAGATCGCCACCCGGGTACCCACTTCTTGGAGGGTTTGTGTGGACTACAGACGATTGAATGAGGCCACCAAGAAGGGTCACTTCCCGCTACCATTTATTGATCAGATTATCGAGAGGCTAGCCGGGAAGAGTCATTACTGTTTTCTTGATGGGTACTCCGGATACAACCAAGTGGCTATCGCACCCAAAGACCAGGATAAAACGATGTTCACCTGTCCATTTGGGACGTATGCTTTCAGACGGATGCCCTTGGGTTTATGTAACGCCCCTGCGACATTCTAAAGGTGCATGTTGTCCATCTTTTAGGACATGATAGGTGATTGTTTGGAGGTCTTCATGGATGACTTTTCGGTTTATGGCGACAGGTTCGATGCTTGTCTTGACTGCCTAGACCGAGTGTTGCAACGCTGCATAGAGGTAAACCTTGTACTATCTTGAGAGAAGAGTCACTTTATGGTGACTCAGGGGATGGTCCTTGGTCACATCATCTCCAACAGGGGCATGGAGGTTATCCGTTCAAGGTTGATATCATTAGAAAACTCAATCCACCGTCCAATTTGAAACAGTTGCGGTCTTTTCTGGGGCATGTCGGTTTCTACCGACGGTTCATTCAGGACTTCAGTCGAATTGCTCGACCACTGACAGATTTATTGACTAAAGATACCGAGTTCCTTGTAGATGATAAGTGTCTTAAGTCCTTCGAGACTCTCAAGAATTTAGTTGTCGAGGCTCCTGTCCTTCAGCCACCCGATTGGTCTCTTCCATTTGAGATCATGACGGATGCTTCAGATTATGCCATTGGGGCTGTGCTAGGATAGAGGAGGGATGGATTATCCTATGCCATACACTACGCTATCCGGACTTTGGATGCAGCTCAGAGGAACTATACAATGACTGAGAAAGAAATGCTAGCGGTAGTCTTTGCTTTGGATAAGAACAGATCTTACATTCTTGGATCTAGAGTGACAATTTTTACTGACCACTCCGCCATTCGGTACTTGATGTCGAAGAAGGATGCCAAAGCCAGATTAACCAGATGGATCCTTCTCCTCCAAGAATTTGATATTGAGATTAAGGATAAGCCTGAAGTTAAGAATGTTGTGGCAGATCACCTCTCTCGCCTAGAAAACCTTGAGGAATCTGAGCCCATGGCACCTATCACTGAAACTTTTCCAGATGAGGCGATCCTTGCTATCACCTCTCTTCCATGGTATGCCGACATTGTGAATTACCTTGTTGCCAAATCCTTTCCACAAAGTTGGCCCAGATAGCGGCTTGAGACCTTCCTTGCGAAGGCTAAGTCGTACCATTGGGAGGATCCCATCCTTTATCATGAGGGAGGGGATAGTATCCGGAGACGGTGAATTCCTCGAGATGAGAAACATAGCGTCCTCACCTACTGTCACAAGCTTGAGGCAGGAGGACATCATTCTGGGATACGGACAGCATAGAAGGTGCTCCAATCCGGCCTTTGGTGGCCTACCCTTTTCAAGGATTCTGATGAGTTCGTGAGAAGGTGTACTGACTGTCAGAAGATGGGTACTTACGGAAGAAGAGACATGATGCCCATGCAACCCATTCACTTTTGTGAGGTTTTTGATGCATGGGGAATTGATTTCATGGGCCCATTTCCTAAAAGTCAGGGGTTTGAGTATATTCTTCTTGCTGTGGATTATGTTAGTCGTTGGGTTGAGGCCATCCCCGCCCAAGCCGCAGATGATAAAACCGTATGTCATTTATTGAGGAAAAACATTATTTCACGGTTCGGGGTGCCTAGAGTCTTGATTTCAGATGGGGGGTCTCACTTTATTAACGACAAGGTCAGGGCCCTTACAGACGAGTTCAGTATTGACCATCATATTGCCACACCATATCACCCTAAGACTAATGGTCCTGCTGAAGTATCGAATAGGGTGATCAAGACAATTTTGCAGAAGGTAGTCCGCCCAGACCGAAAAGATTGGTCACAACTTTGGACTCGGTCTTGTGGGCTTATCGGACTTCCTTCAAGACACCATTAGGGACATCTTCCTTTCGTCTCGTCTATGGCAAGCCGTGCCATTTACCAGTGGAGATAAAGCATAAGTCACTTTGGGCAGTTACAGAGCTATTGTTGGATCCCAAGAGTGTAGGAGATCAGATGAAAGCAGAGTTGGCAGTCCTGGAAGAATTAAGAGATACAGCCTTCTCAAATGGCCTACAGTATAAGGAAAAAGTGAAAGTATGGCACGATTCCCGAATCAGCCATAAACAATTTGAGCCAGAACAACACGTATGGTTATTTGATGCTAGTCTAAAATTATTCCCAGGGAAATTACAAAGCAAATGGAAAGGACCATATGTGGTCCGGAAGGTGCATGATAATGGCAGCATTGATATATCCGAACCTTCATCATCTTCCCTTTAGAGTCAATGGTCAGCGCTTGAAACCATATCTAGATCATGATCCGCCGACCGTTGATGTTGCCCCGATTCATTTGGTATGAGATGATTCTTTGACTCACACCTTCGGCATCTCGTACATGATTATCACTGAGATCCGACATTGTATATATATTCATCTGTACATCGATCACTCATTCTTTATGGTTCACACTCCATCGTCATCTTATGATTTTGCTATACTTAGGACGTACTTTGTCCTAAGTATAGGGGGGTGTGCACACCGAGTTTCTTCTATTCTTTGATCCTCTCTATTGTCTCCTCTTCCTGTCTATACTTAGGGATATCTTACCCTAAGTATAGGGGAGACAGTCTGAGTACGATCTGTTCATTCCCACCCTTGACCCTCCCTGCTTTGTGTACAGTCTGCTATACTTAGGATTATTTGATCCTAAGTATAGGGGGGACAGTCAACTTCTCATTCATTCGTTTATTCATTCTTTGGACTTTTCTATACTTAGTACGAGTTATATCTTCTCTTTTCTCTCCGATCTATGAGGACATAGCTCAAGCCAAGTATAGGGGGTCGTATATACTGCGTATATACTTTAGCCATAACTCATACTTTCGTATTTTTACTAATAATTATGGATAATCATTCTTTAAAATTCATTAAAAACCCTAATAAAAGGATGTTTCATTCCTCAAATTCTTTTTGTATATACTGATTAATAAATCAGGTGAAAATATTTTTTGCAAAATATTTGAAAAAAAATCTTTTGAAAACTATTTTGAAAATGTTTTGTTACATGTTTTCAACCTTTGTAAAAATATTTTGATTGTAAAGTTTATTTTCTTTGTGTGAAATAAAATGTTTGAAAAATGATTTGCAAATGGTTTGAAAAATGGTTGCAAAAATATCTGAAAGATCTATACATACTGTTTGGAAGACCTTTGCAAAATGATTTTCAAAAATGTGTACATGTGTGTAAAATTGTTTGTAAAAATTATTTTGGACTATACTTTTCAAAATTATTTGAAAAACATGTGTCAAATAAGTTTGAGGAATACATATATCTCACCAAAATCCACTCTATATTTATAAAATTGACCACTTACCCTTGTAAATTCTTAAAATCTACTTATTGTATATATAAGAAGCATCCCCGTGTAAATATTTGTACCTAGTTTTTGGCCAAAATCTTTTGTTTTCAAAAATCCCAAAAACATTTGCAAAATTAAAATTCAAAAACATTCGAAAAATCTTTTTGAAAAATACAAAAAATGCATATGCATCATCGTCATCTTTTCAAAAACCCATAAAAAGTTCAAAATCTTTAAAAATTGCATTACAAAAATATTTTCTGCATATCATTTGCATGGCATTCGCATTTTTCGGATTGAGTTTAATAGTTGAACGAGTCTAAGTAAAATCCAAAGATTGGAGCTTGGTTGGACCTTAAATCTACCTAATTAACAGGAACCTTATAGGAACTGGAATTGAGGTACTTCAGATCGAGTTGACTTAATTCTTTGAGGATCACGAGACTTGGTTCAATGGATTTTTGACTGCCTAAGTAGAGTATTTCGGAGCACACTTGAACTTAGAAGGGAATACCCTGCTCCTTGAGGGATGAGTTGTTGGATTGGGGAATCATTGGGTTGTCATATTGGAGAAGTCAGTCTCTTTGTCATTTCAGTTGGGGAGAACCACCATCACTTACACTGTACGAGTCAGATTCATAGTCGTAAGGATTTGCGTATGAGTTGAGATATTTCTGACCTGGCTATTGAGGAGACTTGGGCATAGTTTGGGATTCTCAAGGACTGTTGGATTTCAAATTCGGTTCTCATTAAGGTTCCGTCCGCACTAAAATTCCAAAGGTCCGACTTAAGCTCCAAACTTTGATTTTGTGAAGACAAGTTTGATAATCAAACTTGATCCAACTTCTTCTTTTTCTTTTCTTTCTTTTTCTTTCTGCACTTATTGCATAAGTGTTTGCTAGGGACTAGCAAAGGTAAAGTATAGGGGGATGATGAAGCCACATTTCATCATCTTTATTCTATCATTTTGGCATCAAAAACCCTGGCAAATGCATGTAAATACCCTTAATTCCTGTATCTTAGCACCCATGCATGTGTATGTAAATAGTGTATAAAATATTGTAATTAAAGCCAAAATTATAGAATAAATCAAAGAAAATAAAAAGAATAAAATATTGTCAATATTTTATGACCTGAAACCCCGAGACCTAGGCATCTCAATGGCTAAGTCGACAAGGAATAAAGTAGAGGGAGATAAGGGCCAAATTACAATAAAAATTCCTTTTGTTTAATTCATTCTTTAATTATTTTGGGACCTATTTTTAGTCCCACCTTTTATACTTTAAATAAAGAAACTTTGTACATAAAATTTGTATATAATTAAATAAAAAAAATACAAAACTGGTTTCACTCAAAAATAATGCACAGATAAAAAGTTATGATCTAAATAAGATTCCGGAATCCCAACTTCCTAGACCCGTATCTCTCAAATAAAAACTCAAAATTTACTCACCTCTAATTGTATATAATTTTCAATAATCTATTTAATGAAGGTGGTTTTGTATTTTTCGGAGTTACGGTTTGAAAGTTGAGTTTTGGACCCCTATTGTATGTTATACCAATTAAAATATTCATTTTATTTATTATTCATTATTTTATTTCATATTTTTATTATTTCATAGATTATTATATATGTACATATTAAAACTGGAATAAAATGATAAATAAAATATTAAAAAAAATAAAATTCTTGTATAAAATATATAGAAAAATTACCAATGTACTGTGTTAGAACCACGTTTTTGGCCGTTTTCGCCGATTTTTGGAGGATGCATCGTGCATCTTTTCACGATGAAGTCTTCTTGACTTTTTCTCCTCTTATATCCATTATACACGCCCAGTATATAGTTTTTGCATTGGATCATGTATTTGCCCTATTTTCTTCGAGCTTTGGAGCATGATTATCATGTTGTCTGACCCCCCCTCTGTTGTGCATCAGAACATTAGTTTTTGCCAATATTCTCGAATTTTTATAGGCCGATTCGTTCACCCAATCGCTGGGCTTCCTTCTAAACTTTTTCTCTACATACATCCATTATACACGCCCAACCTTTATATCTAGACTTGAGTTGTGTACTCTCAAGATACACACCGATCTTCATGCCACCACATCAACTCTCTAACCAGCCTCTGCCACTCCTGTCAGATCCTTGTTTTTGTCCGATTTCTCGGATTTTTCAAGGCCGACCCTTTCACCCAATGGCTAAGCTTCCTTCACAACTTTTTCTCCTTGATGTACCCTCATACACGCCCAGAGGTTGCTTGAAGGATTGGATCAACGATTTGCTAGATATCCATCATTCTTTGGAGCAGCCCACCTCACATGTACAAAAAGACCACATCTTCTTCCAATTCATTTTTGAACCCTCTTGGACCCATTTTGGCCACCCTCCTTGGAGCTCAAGATAGAGTGAAGTGACAGTGAGCTCCCCAACTCCTCGGAGGCGCGGCTAGGCGAGTCGAAGGGCGGCTCCATCACCATCTCCGGCCACCTTAGCCGTGAGGTCCATCTCGCCATTCTTGGCTTGAGGTTTCGTATTTTCTTTCATTTTTTTCTTGTTTTCTTGCTCTTTATTCACTTGTAGATCGTAGATTTATTCTAGCATTTCATTTACTTGCTTTTTAGTCACTTAATCACCTAGTTCATCCCTCGTCGGAGCAAGCTCCGGCGAGCTTCGATCCCATCATTTCGACTTTCATTCATCCTAATCGACGCGGCTTTCATCTCACCATCGCCATCCTCCGCGATTCTACGTATCCTCATACACAACCCCCTTCATCTTCGACCACATACGGTGGTCGGAGCACATCCTTCTTCCCTCACCAAAGCGAAGGAAAACCCATTCACATCCCATTTTTTTGTGTACCTAACATCTTGGCCGAGTTTTGTACTCGAGCCCTTCTTCTAATTGCAGGTACATCGGAGCACTTTCACGCACATTCCCTTGTTATCCAAGATCATCTTGACGCCACTTGGGTTAGTGGGGCATCTTGCAATCACGTCCTCACATTTTTGGCATATTTCGGAAAGTTTTCGAGTACATTTTTGTACTGCAGTTTCGTGTTTACTTTTTCATCTGTATCCCTGTGTTGTAATAGCTATAACTCATTTGTCTGAACTTGGTTTCTCGTGAGATTTTTTTATTATAAAGTTGTTTAAGTGTTCTACATCATATCCAAATTTCAGATTTTTCTGGTGTAAGAACTATTTATGGAGAATTTATGAAGTCGGAACACTGATTGGGCTTGTTTTGTTGATAACGCTTTAAATACTCAAAATCACTTGCTCATTTTTGGATATGTTGTAGTAATTAGTAGGGCCGAATTTGAATGCAAATTACAACAAAAGATATTGTGATTTGTGTCCTGTAGAATTTCTACAATATTTTGAGTGATTGATTTATTTATGGAGCATCATTTATCTATTTGAAAATCTAAAACTATGTCCGTGTGCCATTAAGCTTATTCTATAACCAGGGATTTTTGTTGTATTTTTATCATGTTGTTTGGCTAGCCAAAAAAAATCAAAAACATCATTTCTACCTTCCTGCAGTCTTTTATTTTTAATATATTCATTACTTTTTGAAAAATTCCAAAAAAAATTATAGTTTGTTTGTTTCTATGTGTTTTAACTTCAGACCAAAAATCATTAAAAATTTCGAAAGGAAACCCCTAAAAATAGCAAAACATCAAAAATCTTACTAAAAATCTTTAAAATTCTACAAAAATCCTAAAAATGCAATTTCAGTTTCTGTATCTTCTTTGATTTATTATCTTTCAATTAAATTAAGTTGAGGAATGTTGAATTCTGTTTGATATTTTTCATCCTCATTTTAATTTCGGCCAGCAACTTATCTCACTGTTTACTAGTATTTTTGCCCTTAAAAGACAAAAAAACTAGGAAAATCCCCAAAAATCACAAAAATAGTAGAAAAATATAAAAATACCAAAAACATTTTATTCTCCGATTTTTGAACATTTTCCCTCATCTTAAATACCCTATCCCCTCTTCCCTTATATTGTATATATATTCCCTTATTGAAAAAGAAAATACAAAAAAATATAAAATATAAAAACAAAATAAAAAATCAGAAAATCAAAAACCAAAATACAAAATTATAAAATTAAAATTAAAACATAAAAATTAAAAATTAAAACCCACAAAAATATGTGCATCTTGTAGGCATTGATCACAATCACATCAAATTTTGCACTTAGCTTGATCTATCCTGCCTTGCTCCCTGTGTTCGAACTCTCTACATACTTACACCTATACTTCTTGTTTGTAGAGTTAAAAATAAATTTGACTCCACATTTATTTGTTACTGCTTGATTTATTGATTGTGGGTTCATTGTTGATTAAATCCGGATTTTGAGTGGTCAACACTTCGACTGTGTTCCCGCCTTGTGTGGAATACAAGACCGCTTAATTTTTGGGTTTATCACCCCACAGGTGTGTTAATTGTGATAATTCATGCATGGAGTAGGGACCACGAAATGTTCCAGCCGGTGGATTGGGGACCACGCAAGAGGGAGATGCGTGGCCCCTTAGAAATAGGAGAGAGGGTGTGTTGTCTGACATGCATGAAAAAAAGGGCGGTTCACAAAAGGTGAGGGTGCATGGCATTGCTATAAATAGCAGGGGGTTGTGTGTACGTTACATGCAGTGCACAAGAGAAGAGACAGAGTGCGAAGGAGGAGAGAGTGCGGGGGTTAGAGAGAGAAGAAGTGAGGGTGTACGAGAGAGAGTAAGGGGGAAAGAGAGAGAAGGAAAGCAGCATATTTCTAGGTATGGTTTTGTTACCATTTTGTCATTTGATCAAATATTTATAGCATGGTTATTTTTACCAATCTGCCTTTAATCAAACAGATATAGTATGACTCTGGTATTAGCCTATTTTATCAAATAAATATAGCGTTATGCTGTCAAAATAGATATTTGCATTCCTCTATACTTCACCTTTTGAAGGGCATCTGGTTGCACATTTTTTTATTTCTATTTCTTCTTAGTTATTTTATCATCGTTCAGTACATTAAGTTTTTAATTTATTTGAAATCTATTAAGATTGCATTTGTATAATGAAGTCTGTATAGAAACAATTATGTTAAAATAATATCTGATTTAGTATTACTGTGATAATTGAATAAATGACATCGCAAGATTTTCCAGATTTGATTGTAATTGATTAGATATAATGACACCGTAACGACACTTGGAGCTAAGTGCTACGCATAAGCGGGAGCCACCTCTAGAGTCCCTGTGTCGAGTCTGCGGGAACCATTAACGACCAATGGAGCTAAGTGCTACGCGATTTAAAGCGGGAGCCACCTCTAGAGTCCCTATGGCCTGGTCCTGACAGGCATATTGGCCAAAGAGGGCAACACCTACCGGGGGTGTCAGGGTTCAAAGGAACCTAAGTGAACAAATATATCAGCTGATGTCACCTTTGATTGATTGATATGGACCACATGTGCCAGTGGTTAACTAATGATTTAATAGTATATTGCCATGAATTTTTTTATGTTATATTTGATTAAAATTTGATAATGTCCTAACATGTTTTAATTAGTCATTTTATCGTTATTACAAGCATTCGATAAATTCTCTGTCTCCTATTTATACCATACTAAGCACGTTGCTTACGAGCATTTTTGTACGCTCCTGTGGTTGTCCTGCCACAGATACTGCAGAAGAGTAAATTGGGAGGACACACGGTGCCAGAAAGAAAAGCTTGACCTAGAAAATCTGTTGGCATAAGGACCCTTTTTGTTAAAACTGCATTGTATCTGTGGGAGAACACTTAAATGTAATAGTTATCTGTTGTTATAATAATAAATTGACTTTTCATGTGATTAGTTTGTGAATTGTGCAATGTATATGATCAAGTAACACCCGGGGCCGACGTGGCAATTGAAAATGTATTTAAATGCTTCCATTGGGCCGCTCGGATCCGGGGTCGTTACAGGTGGTATCAGAGCATAACTTCACTTAACCACACTAAGGATTTTATGACTTAGCTATTAAGGACTAAATCTAGATTTTTTTTAGGTGGAAGGAGACCTTATTCCCAGGGATAGTGAGCCTAAGCCTCTACAATATCAACAAGCCCAATTTATGGCGGAGATGGGACAATGGATGCAAAAAGAAAGAGAACAAATTTTTAAGATGCAGGAACAAACAATAGGAGAAGGCGTGACTTTAAGAAAATTTCTCCAGCTTGATCCGCCCATATATAATGGAGAACCAGATCCTGAGAAAGCTGAACACTGGCTTAAGGAGATAGAGCTGACTTTTAGTGCATTAGATTGTCCAGACGAGAAAAAGGTTACTTTTGCCATGTTTAGATTGCGAGCTGAGGCAAAAGACTGGTGGGAGACTTGTAAAGGTGTTCATTTTGAGAATGAACCAAAAATACCTTGGAGTAAGTTTGTGAATCACTTTACCGAGCACTTTATTCCATTAAGTGCAAGGTTAAAGAAGAGACAGGAGTTCATTGAACTGCAACAAAATGATTTGACTCTAGATGCTTATACAGCTAAATATTATAGTCTAGAAAAATATGGCAAAGGGATTTGTGCTACTGAGTGGGAACGGGCAAAGAAATATATTATGGGAATAAAGACAGGCTTAAGATCAAAAGTTCTAGCCAGTATGCCAGAGACCTTAGTCAAGGCAGTCAATGCGGCCACGGTGATAAATGAAGAATATCAGATGACCCTAAATCAGCAAAAGAGATCTGGAAAGATGATTGGAAGTGGGACTTCTCAAGGCCCAAGCAAAAAGATGAAAATGGGATTTCCTAGTAAGGAGGAGGAAGGAGCTAGACCTACTGAAAAATCAGGCTCTCCTAATTGTTCCCACTGCGGAAGAAGGCATTATGGGAAATGTTATAAGCTGACTGGAGCTTGTCTTAAATGCGGGCAGATGGGACATTTTATTCGTAACTGTCCTATGATGAAAGCTTCTGATGATAAGGGAAAGACAGCAGAACCCAAGAAGAAAATTATGGGACGAATATACTCCATGATGACTAGGCAGGCAGAGGATCCAAACCAAGTTATAGAAGGTACACTTTTGATTTCATATATTCTCGCAAAAGTTCTTTATGATGCAGGTGCTTCGCATTCATTTATATCTAGTAGATTTGCTAGACAGCTTGAATTACCCACTATAGAAATGCCATTCATCTTATTTGTTGCATCACCATTGGGTGAATGGGGGAAAGCAGAATTCTTTCTGCATAATATTCCTATAGAGATTGAAGCTAGAAAGTCAGAAGCAAACCTAGTTCTGCTTAATATGACCGATTATGATGTCATTCTAGGAATGGATTGGTTGTACGAGAACTTTGCAAATGTTCTTTGTAGGGAAAAGAAGGTGGTATTATGTAGGCCTGTGATGAATCCACGATTCATCATCTCAATATCTTGATCTTAGCAAAATCCACGAGTAAATTCCCTAATAAATGTATATAAAATCCAAAAATTAACAAAAATGACTCTTGTAAATAAAATACATTAATTATTGTATATTAGATTGTATAAAATAAACTAACAATAAAAGCCGCAAAATCAAAGGAGTTTTTCACCTGTAAATAACCCAAAACTTCATCTATTTTTAATAATTTCATTTCAACTTCTTTTTGTCTAATTCTTTCTCCAATGTGTTCATAGCAATGTACATAAAAATAAAAAAAATACAAAACAAATTTTACCTCAAATAAATACTCCTAGATCCCGATGGGAAAAAGCCGTAAAGACTAACTTCCAAGCTAAATTCTCGCTCCGTATGAACTCCAAATTCACCAAACTCACTTTTAAAGTTCAAGTTAGAAAATTATCTATCCAACGGAAGTGGTTTCATTAAAATCGGAGCTCATTTGCAAAAGTTGGATTTTGGGACCTAGATGTACATTGTATACCTTGTATATATTCATTCTTTCTTTAATTTTTATTGTATCGTTCATGATTACTAAAAATACAAAAAATATCATGATTGTTTTGTATTTTAATTATATTATTTTATAGTATTTTTCTGTTGTAAATATCTCTTATTAAAAAGACAAAAAAATACATATTAGAAAAGTAAAAAAATATATGTACATGTTGTTTGTCTTCCCTTGTAAATTCTCCACTAATTATTTTCTTTTTTTATTGTAATTAAAGTAGCCAACTTTATTTCATTTATTTATTTATTATACTTTCTCTACAATAACCACCATTCAACTCACTCTACCACCAACCTCCATTCAACCCCACCATTTTTCTAACTTCTAATTCAACTCCACCATTTTATTAACCTCCATCCCACTCCATCTTAATTCTAACTTCCATTTTACCATCATCTTTATATACATGTCATTCTCCTCATTTTTGCCTTTGATCCATCTTTATGTGAGGAGAGCCAAGTTCCCTGAGTTGAATCGGTGACAGCGACGCAACAACGGTCGAGCGACGACAGCCCTCTCTCCGGTGTGATCCGTTGGCTTTTTGGCCAACATCGCAGCCGCAACCGCGCGCTGCTCGAGCTCATCGCACGCCGACGATTTGAGCGAATACCGTGCTCGCGTGAGCACTCCATAGGCGACCATATCATCGTAGGTATATTTCGTTTCACTTTGATCATCTTGTGATTTTTTTTAACATATCATATCACACCATTTCATCTTCACCACCTTCATCATATTAACACCATCCTCATCATAACCCTTTCACCACCAACTCATCATCTTCCCCTTTTCCATTCATATTTGTTTCCTGTTCATAAAAAAAATTAAAAAAATTAAAAAATTAAAACAAAAAAAAGATTTCTTTAGTACAGCATTAAAAAATTAATTAAAAAAATTTAAAAAAAAACGGAAGAGGAAGGAGGCAGCAGCCGCCGCCCCCTCCCCCACCATCCACAGGTAGCGGCGGCGCCGCCGCCCCCTTTGGCCTTCCCACCGCGGCTGTAGCCGCCGTCGCCGCCCCTCCAGTGCGGCGCCACCGCCGCCCACCTACCCGCGACCTCGCGGCGCCTCCTTTCAAACCGCCGCCGCCCCCTCGCCGTTGGAGCCCTCGACAACCGCCCAGAACCACCTGCCCCTCACGCCACAGCTGCCGCCGCCTCGTCGCCGACCTCCGCGCGCGGCCGTGCCGCAGCCGCCGACCCGATCCTCCTTTGGGTTCATCACCTGGGAACGAAGGAAGAAGGTCCATTCCTTTTCTTTATTTTTTTTATTGTGAACTTTGCATATTGTCTTGTTTTTGTTTCTGTAATTACAAACAAGTCCTTATTTATAGTTTGTATTGTTTAAGTTCATTTCAGTTTTGCACAGAGACCCCTATCTTTGTAGATTAATTTGGACATCATTGTTGCATTATTGTACTCAATAAAAATAGCATTATGTTGAGCAACTAATTGTCTACATTGTGGATATTTATTTGTATTTTTGTGGTCTTTGGGTAATTAATTAAAAATGTTCTACTGAAATTCAGCATATTTTACCCATTCCGTACTCTTAAAATTATATCTCACACATAGTTGCTCTAAAAATTCCACAAAAAAATATATATGATGCCTTGATATGTGATGAACTTACTGTCCAAATTTCAACCAAATTGGAGTTGTCTTGTGCCCGGAATAAATTGTAGAGTGTTTTAGTATTTGATTTTTGATTAAATCCACGTATATTCTTTTTGCGAAATTTCAATTCTCCTGGATTGCACATAAAAATATCTATTTGAGATAATTTGATCTCTGACTAATTTGATAACGTGGATTTAATAGGAATTAATTACTCATTTCCACTCTGTCTTCACTAAAAAATCCATAAAAAATTCATATTTTGTCAAAAAATTCCAAAAATATTAATGTAGCTTTCTTGCATCATGTTTTACTTCCACTAATTTTTTCATAATTTTTACTTATTGTTTGTGTGAAAAATTGTGAAAAAAACCCATAAAAAGTGCGCATTTTTAGTTATTGCATTTTAACCTCTAAAATTCCAAAAAAATGTGTTTTGCATTCATCATTGGATTAAGTTTACTGGAAAAATATAATTTGGCTTAATTGAGTTATTCTCGCATTAAATTAATTTGGCTAAGTTGTGTGATCTCTTAGTACTTAATTCACCCACATTTTGCGTTTGCTTTGGTTTTTTGCATAGAAAAATCTAAAAAATACCGCATTGGATATCTGGATCTTTATTTTCAAATTAAACCCGAAGTTGTTCCTTTGCCTCCCTGTGTTCGACCCCGGACTTGCCCGGGATACAAATCAAAGCCGAGACACTCTTCACGGAGATCTTCTCTCGGTTCTGACCGAATCGCTAAGTACATGTATTACAACGAACACGAATTAAACATCGTATTTAGCGGCTCGTCAGATGGCGCCGTTGTCGGGGAGGCAAACGGCTTAGGGATTAGTTTAAAAATTTGGAATTAGATTTCACTTACTCGGGTAGTCTGACCCCCGAGCCACTTTGTAGTTAATCCATTTTCCTTGCAATTATTTCTCTTCATATTTTTGTATATATTTTGTTGTTTATCTCTCTAATATAAATCTCTTTTTCCTTGCGAGGGCCCGGTGGACTTGGAGTGCATCGGAGGTCGACGGACGCGACGCGCGCCGACTGCTGAAGTGCGAGGAGGAATTAATTTATCTTCGAGAGAATTTTTGTAAATTGTTGTAATTATTTAGGTAGTTGCTCCTTTATAGCGGCTCTTGTTTGAGAGCTCGCGTGTGTAAAAAAGACTTGGACATTATTTGTGGTGTGTCGAGCCTGTTTCACTCTCCGGCGAGGGTGGGGCTTGACTTGAGTGGCGAACTTAAGGATTAGGCACACGGTAGCTTAGAATCAAATTTGTTTGTGCCCATCGTAAGTTAGGCCACACATATCTTAGAAGATTCACATATCTTATAAGATTCATAATGAGACGCACATAAACACGTACTACTTAGCTCAAATTCAATCAATTCTTCCCCGCTAATAGTATACTGTTTAGGTGTGGTTTTTCTCGATCTGCATGCATTTAGTGTAACATTTAAAAATTCTGTTCTGCATAACGCATGGAGAGTGCTGGGATTCACTGTAAGTATAACTTCTTCTGAGCATGCATCATAGTTTCTCGTTTGCATTCTGATTTCCGATTCCCCTCTTGTTTTATAACTTAAGGTTAAAAGGAAATTGGGACTGAACGGCAGACGTGCTTGTGTGTTCACATAAATTTCAAGTGATAACCTAACTCTAAAATTGGGACTGAATTGAGCAAGTCGATTTAAAATAATTGGAATAAAAAGAACCCTTGTTCTCGGGTGCATAAAGCCCCCATTGTTTGTTTTACTTGCAAGTGAGAGAGAGACGACCCTAGGATAGAGCCAAGTCTGGATTTCTTACTTACTACTGGTTCTTTATTTTCAGGCGATTAGCTACTTTTCAGTGAGGAATACGGGTAGCCGTATTTATACGGTCCGGACTTCCTTAGCAGAGTGGGAGGTTTAGAGGGCGCTTTAGTCCTCAAGGAACGGGCTTCGGCTTGTACTTACTCCTATACTGGCTGAAAGTAGGCCAAACTAGTCGTAAGAACCGGGTCAGTCTGTAGGAAAATACGGGCACCTAACAGCTCGTTAATCTTTCCAAGATTGTATTCTCACCAACTAAAATTGACAAGATAATTCGGCCGAACTCTTACGGCCTTCACGTGTTGAGTTGGTGAAATTGAGGGTTTGAATTGCGTTTGTATTGTGTGAGTTTACTCCGCACATTTACGTGCACCGTAGAACTAGCACCTCATTGAAATATCGTGTTCTAATCGGTTCTTTTGACATCGAAGATGACTGATTGGGGGGATAATTATTCGGACCTTGCAAATTTCCCATTGAACCCTCCAAGAAGTATGTCTTCACAGGTCCATGTGCAACGTGGACCAACCTAGACTCAAGACCCTCTTGAGCCCAGGATCACCCACTCTCGGGATGGTTACTCTCAAACCATTCCCTTCCTCTCTTCCCACCTCACCGAGGAAGACCTTCGCCTCGATGAGAATATCTTGATTCATAAATCCTCTTCTAATCAAGAACACATTGCTGATTCAGGCCATATAGAAGACACAAGTAAAATGCCTCCAAAGAAGAAAGAAGAGGAAGAAGAGAACAATGAAGACCCAATGAAAATGATACTTGCCAGATTAGCTGCATCTGAGCAGCAACAAGCATTACTAAGAGCTCAGTTAGGACAGTTAAATGTTGGGGTCCAACTACCAATGGAGGCGGCATACAACCCCGGACAATATCAAATTCATAATTACTTGAGTCCGGTCGAACCCACTGTTGACTTTGAGTTGAAGCCGCACTTTCTGAACCTGCTGCCACATTTTGATGGGAATGCTTCTGAGGAGCCATATGCATTCCTAAGGGACTTTGAGCTCATCTGTGCTAACCTCAAACATAATAATGTTAGCCAGGATTATATTAGGCTCAAAGCCCTTCCATTTGCCTTGGGTGGAAAAGCCGATTACTGGGTGAAGAATCTTGGAATCATCATCACCACTTATTCCCAGTTCAAGGACCTATTCCTAAAGAAGTTCTACCCGTTGAGTAGAACTAACATGATGAGGACGCGAATTACGAGTTTTTCCCAGTTACCCCATGAAGCCTTCTGTGATGCTTGGGAAAGATTCAAGGACATCCTGCAGAAGTGTCCTTGTCATGGATTAGATGACAATATCTTGGTCCAATCCTTCTTCACTGGTCTCAACCCTGAGATGCAGGGTTTAGTGAGCGCTGCCTGTGGAGGCAGCTATACATCACGAGGAGCGGATACCGTCTGGAGGGTATTCGAGCAGATGGTTGAAACTAGCCGCTCACAGATGGCCAGCAGGGCCTATACACCATCCCCCAGTTCACTCTCACTTGGAGGGGGAAAATCAGTTGTAGTTGATCTCTCTCAGGATGTGATCCCTAGCATGGGACTTCTTGCTGACAAGCTTACTGTAGTCGAGAGGATCGACAGGAGGATTGATGAGTTAGATCGGAGTGTCTCCAAACTTCCAAAACAGATGGAGGAGTTGACTGAGAAGGTATCTAAGATAAAGATACCTGCCGTGACTGCACCCTCTGCTCCCGTATACCGAGTTCACCATGTTCAGGAGCAGTTGGTGTCAGGGCAACCCCAGCCGTGGGAGCAGGACCAATCCTACACCCACTCTTTCCAGCAGCCACCTCCAGTAGAAGAGACAGTCCAGGAGGAGCCTCCACCGGTTTGGGAGGTGAATGGAGTATGGTATACTCAGGACCCTGCCAGGCAGGGAAGTACGGGAGACCGACAGTCCTATCAGCGTCCCCCGACCTTTCATAACACCGCATTCACCTCCGCACCACCTCCTTCACAGCAGAGCCCTGGATTCCATCCACCCCAGCAGCAGAGGCAGCAGTACCAGCAGCATGGCCGACAGGGCCATTACCAGGCGGGTCAGCAGGGTCCGCAACCCCAGCAGCAGCAGCAGAGGCAGTACTCTGGCCAGCAGGGCCAGTCTTCCTGTTCTTCTTCCCAGTCTTATCCACTTCCTTCTTCGTCTAGTCCCGTGGATATTCAGCAGCAGATACTCGACGAGCTACGTTCCTACAGGAACGAGATTCAAGACTTACGGGTGGATGTCAACTGCCTGTCCAGATGGCGAGACGAGCAGACTGCACCCTCTACCTCTATCCCAGCCCAAGTTCAGGCTAACCCCAATAGCCTGAATAGATCTAGTTCTCAGCAGCACTTTGGTCAGGTATACTATTCAGCATCTCCTAGATCTGAACATGAGATTCTTTCGTGTGACGAGGCTAACCACATGTCACTTAGGAGCGGAAGGACCGTGACCGTACCTGACCGGGCGAGGGATACGAGGAGGGGCATCTCTGGAGCTCTACCTGAGGAGTCTTCAGAGGACGAGGAGGAGAGGCATCATATTTTGGAGCCCCATCAGCACCATTCGAGGATTTCTACTCAGGGAGCCGAGAGGAGGAGGAGAGCACGTACGCAGCATCGTCAGCATGGATATTCTTCTGAGTCTACGGAGGACCTTGCATCTCCGGTTGTGGCGGATACCACTCCAGCTTCTATTCCACAACCTGTAGTAGATAGTTTAGATTTTGAGTCCATGTTGCATCAAAAAGATTCTTGTATGAAGAACTCTGTTTCCGCTAATGCAAAGAATGATCTTTCAGTTCATGATTCAGATTCTTCATCCTCTGTTTCCCTAGCTTCAATCCCTTTCCCCCGTGCTCTTACGGCAGGAAAGCGCATCAAAAAGATTCAGAAAGATGACCCCGATATGGCACGCTTTTGTAAAGAAAACATCACAGTTAAGGTGCCATTTGATGAATATGTGGCTAACCATCCTGCCTTCCAAAAATACCTTAAGGTGAGATGCACACCTAGAAGGGTTAGCAGGAAGAAAGATAACCGAAATATAAAGACACATGTCTTATCAGTAGCCACAACCTATTGTCTCAAGAATCAGACTCTGCCAAAGAAAAAAAGAGACATGGGTGCTCATTATGTGGAGAGTCGTATTGACGACATTGCGTTTGCACGCACACTCTTAGATAACGGTTCTTCAATCAACTTACTTCCCTTAGCATTATATCAGAAATTGGAGTTGGGACCACTTCGCAAATCTAGAGCCTTACTCCAATTCGCTGATCGGTCAGTGAAGAGACCTAAGGGAGAAGTGAAGAACGTAGTTATCTCGATTGAGGGGCAGAACTATCAGGTTGACTTCACAGTCTTGGACATGGAGACCCCCAATCATTGGAGAGAATCTCAGATCATTCTCAGACGGCCCTTCCTTAGGACCGCAGGCGCAGCTTTCAATTATGGTACGGGAATGATGAAGTTCCGTTCTCCAGGCGGAGAGGTGAACCTTGAGATGAAGCAAACCAAGTGTCAGCGGCCCGATTCAGAGAGTAGCACAGAGTACTCATCTTCGGAGGCAGATTGCAGTTTGATTAGCACAGTTGGGATTTGGAGACAGATTCCTTCAGGACAGAGCGAGACCCTTTCATCTGGAGAGGATATGGTGCATGATGCAGTTTGCCAGGTGTTGTCTGATCTTGCTAGAGATGCATCAACCTATTCTCATGATGACTTAGAGATCCATTCGGATCTGTCAGTTCCATCCTCTTCGGAACAATCATGGGACATAGATGACGAGTCGGACGTGGCTTTTGCCCATTGTTTGGATACTTTTGACGATCCGACTCCTGATACTTCTGATTTGGTGGCGAGTACTACTCAGCTTAGCCCACCTTCATGCAGCACGGAACCAGATTCAGATTCAGTTCAGCCAGATCTGCTTGATGATACCACATTGCCAGAACTGAAATCACTACCTCCTACACTTAAGTATGCCTTTCTTACGGGACCCAAAGAGAGATATCATGTCATCATTAGCTCAGACTTGACTTTAGAACAGGAGTCTAGGTTGTTAGAGGTCTTAGAGAGGAACCGCAAAGCAATAGGCTGGACAGTGTCGGATCTCGTGGGCATCAACCCCGCTCTCTGCTCGCACCACATTTTTACTGAGGATAATGTGAGACCTTCCCGTGAGTTCCAAAGGAGACTTAACCCCAATCTACGGGAAGTGGTGAAGAAAGAGATTGAGAAATGGTGCAAAGCAGGGTTTATATACCCTATTTCTGACTCCAAGTGGGTGGCCCTGCTTCATGTTGTCCCGAAGAAGTCGGGAATTCAGATGGTCACCAACGAGGAGGGGGTAGATATCGCAACACGAGTACCTACGTCGTGGCGTGTCTGTGTTGACTACAGGCGCCTGAATGCCGCGACCAAGAAAGATCACTTTCCCTTGCCTTTTATTGATCAGATCTTGGAGAGACTTGCAGGGAAAGAGTTCTTCTGTTTTCTTGACGGGTACTCAGGCTACAACCAGGTGGCCATTGCCCCTGAGGACCAGGAAAAGACCACATTCACTTGTCCATTCGGCACTTATGCTTTCAGGCGCATGCCATTCGGGCTCTGCAATGCCCCTGGCACATTTCAGCGGTGCATGATAGCCATATTTGCCGAGATGGTGGGAGATTTCCTGGAAGTATTCATGGATGACTTCTCGGTCCATGGTGATTCTTTTGATACATGTTTAGCGCACTTGGACCGAGTCCTCACGAGGTGTAGAGAGGTGAATCTAGTACTCTCCTGGGAGAAGAGTCACTTTATGGTGACGGAGGGTATCGTGTTGGGGCATGTCATCTCCAAAAGGGGAATGGAGGTTGACCCTGCCAAGGTGGAGGTGATCAAGAAACTCGATCCACCAACCAACGTGAAGTCAGTGCGATCATTCTTAGGGCATGTTGGATTCTATAGAAGATTCATTCAGGATTTTTCAAAGATCGCCCGCCCACTGACTGAGCTCTTAGGAAAAGACACAGAGTTCATTGTAGATCACAGGTGTCTGGAGGCCTTTGAGCTCTTGAAAAGGAAGATTTGTGCCTCGCCTATCCTACAAGCTCCTGACTGGTCTCTCCCCTTTGAGATCATGACTGATGCTTCAGATTTTGCTATAGGAGCTGTGTTAGGACAACGACGAGAGGGGATTCCATTTGCGATTCATTATGCGAGCAAAGTTTTAGATCCTACACAGAAGAATTATACAATGACTGAAAAGGAAATGCTCGCAGTAGTATGGGCCCTCGAGAAGTTCAGATCATATATTTTGGGCTCTAAGGTGACAATTTATACAGATCACACAGCCATTCGATACTTAATGGAAAAGAAGGACGCGAAGGCGCGTCTTCTTAGGTGGATTTTACTCCTCCAGGAATTTGATTTGGAGATAAAGGATAAACCTGGAGTGAAGAATGTTGTGGTTGATCACCTTTCTCGGATTGAACTTAAGGATTCTCCTGATTTTGAGCGGATAAGAGATACCTTCCCAGATGAGTCAATTTGTGTTATTGATTCACTCCCGTGGTATGCCAACATGGTGAATTATCTTGTCTCCAAGCAGGTTCCCCATGGTTGGACTAGGAGCAGCATTGATCGACTGAAGTCGGATTTGAGGAGATACCACTGGGACGATCCTTTCCTTTTCTTCGAAGGACCGGATTGTGTTTGGAGAAGGTGTATTCCTCAGGAGGACTACCAGAGTGTCCTCACATATTGTCATTCACTTGAGGCTGGAGGGCACCATTCGGGAAAGAGAACCGCTCACAAAGTACTTCAATGTGGATTGTATTGGCCGACCTTGTTTAGAGATGCTATTGATTTTGTACGGTCGTGCCCGATTTGTCAAAGGATGGGAGGGACAGTTGGACAGAGAGATGAGATGCCTATGCAACCGATGATTATTTGTGATGTTTTTGATGCATGGGGCATAGATTTTATGGGTCCCTTTCCCAACAGCCAAGGACATGAGTACATATTGTTGGCGGTTGACTATTTATCCAGGTGGGTGGAGGCTATCCCAACCCAAACCGCAGACAGCAAGACTGTCTGTAAGTTTGTGAGAGATCATATTATTGCTAGGTTCGGGGTGCCAAAAGTTTTGATATCTGATGGGGGTAGCCATTTTGTGAACCGAGATATGAGATCTTTAGCTAAGGACTATGGATTTGAGCATAGAGTTACTAGTCCTTACCACCCACAGTCCAACGGCATGGCAGAGGTTTCGAACAGAGAGGTGAAGAGTATTTTGCAGAAATTGGTTCGTCCCGATAGGAAGAACTGGTCTCAGCTTTTGGACCAAGTTCTGTGGGCCTATAGAACAGCCTACAAGACACCATTGGGTACTTCACCATTTAGAATGATCTATGGCAAGCCATGCCATTTGCCCGCAGAGTTGATTCATAAATCCGAATGGGCAATTAAGAAGATTAACTGGAGTTGTCACCTAGGGAAGCTTTGTCGAGACTTGAACTTGAACGAGCTCATGGAAATCCGAAACAGGGCATATGACAACAGTTTGATTTATAAGGACAAAGTTAAGAGATGGCATGATCAGCACATTAGGTTCAAAGACTTTGTCCCTGGACAAAAGGTATGGTTGTTCAATGCCAGGTTGAAGATGTTCCATGGGAAGCTCAAATCTAAATGGACGGGTCCCTTTGTTGTTAAGAAAGTGCACGAGAATGGAAGTGTAGAGATAGCTGATCTCACAGATGGTGCACAGTCTCATGTGGTAAATGGACAACTGTTGAAGCATTTTGTGGATTCAAAAGAGCAGTTAGTCCAAGTCGAGGTCATCAACTTCATGCAGAGCGAGCACAGAGCAGATACATCATATTACTCATCATGAAGATGCAGCATCAAGATTTAACATCTTAGAAGATTCATTCCTCTTGTACATTCGCCCTTCTTTGTATATTCTCCAGATCACATCGGTTCTTACACTTATTCTTGTCCTATACTTAGGCTTACCAAGAGCCTAAGTATAGGGGGAGCCGATGCCCTCCATATGTATACTCATCCATTTCTCTTCTTGACCTCGTCCGCCCCATTTTTGCTCTTCTTCTACACTTAGGCTGTCCAGAGCCTAAGTATAGGGGGCGGATCGACTTCTATTCTGTTTATTATTTTAGCCATCCTACGCTTAGCACGAGCTATGTCTTTTTCTCGCTTCTTGTGCCATGAGGACATAACACATGCTAAGTATAGGGGGCGTGTATATATTACATATATACTTTACCCATAGCTCGTACTTTCACGTATTTTTGTATATATTATACAATAATTATGTGGTGGGTAAAAAAAACTTTTTCAAAAAACTCTTAAAAAAACTTTTTTTGTTCTCTTTTCTTATTTGCTCTAAAAAAATCTTTTCAAAAAAAATGTGTCCTTTCTTATTTATCTATATTTTTCAAAAAAAACATATAAAAAAACCTTTTCAAAAAAAATTCTTCTTTAAAAAAAATCCTTTCTTATGTACCTATCTTTCAAAAAAAACTCTTGAAAAAAAAGAGAGAAAAACTTTTCTAACAAAAAAAAACTTCTTTGCCTTTGTTTGTCAAAAAAAACTTTTTGAAAAAACCTTTTTTGTAAAACTTAAAAAAATCAAAAAAATCATAAAAAAAACAACCAAAAAAACTAACTAATAAGTTGGTTTAACCCCTGACACATTCACTTTCACACAAGACTAGTGATGTTCAAGAACACTTGGTTTATGAGCTCTTGAGATTTTGAGTTAACCAGCCTTAGTCATTAGGGTCCTTGACTTAATTATTCACATTTCCCTAGTTTGAAAGATTTGTATGCTATATTGCATGCTTAGTCTCTACCTTAAGAATATGATCAGCACCTCACATACACGACTGTAGTTATGATGAGATGAGTTGAAATTTCACTTGAGGAATTAGGATGAGGGATTTGAGTTTGGACTTGATTTAATGATGCTCGAGGATGGGATAAAATCAATGAAGGCTTCATGAAACCTGAGTGTCAGCACATTTAGCCAGTATGAGAACATGGTTCTTGTACTATCTCTTGACATTTACCTATGTGCCAGGGTGTGATAAAATAAAAAATGTTGATCAGTGTGCGCCAACTCTTGGTAAAAGCAGTGGAGCTAGCCAAAAATACTACAAATCAATGAAATGTCAAAGAAAATCTCTCATTCCATACAAAGTCAATTATCAAAAGAGCTTCCACCAAAGGCGAGCGCTCCCAACCATTTCAAAGTGTCCACTTGGACCACCGCTATTAGGACCAGGAGTCGGGCTTGCACCAAAAAAGGGCTCTGCATCGTAAATGCTACAAGTCTGGGTGTAGAAGGTATAATAGATACTAAAAAAAGACACACCCCGGTGTACTCCCAGGAAAACATGTGCAGACGGCTCCAACTTCTCTTGACGGACGCACTGATCAACACCAAAAAAATGCGTTGAGTAATAAGGCACTTGAGAGGATCCTTGTTCCAATGAGAGGGAGAGAAGAAATGACACAATCCTATGCCCTCCATCAACTGACCTTCCATCTACACTTTTAATTCTGACAACTAAAGAGACGGTGGATTGGATGCAAGAAATGATTTATTCCCTAGTGTTGAGGATCGGGTCCTTAGGAGAGTCTCTTGGACTGGAACCTTGGGTGACGTTGTGACTCTACTCTTGTAACTGCGGTCAACACTTAAAGTCATATCCCTACTATATATGTATACAAAGAGAGTCTGATGATTAGGGAAATTGGATACCTTTTGACTAGAGCTTGGTTCAGCTTAGAATTTTAGGATCTCTAAAATCGAGAGTTCTTGAACGGATCAAGCCTTGTATTCACATGCATAGTCAGGGGTTAACCTAACTTATTCATTCTTTATTTGCTCGAGGACTAGCAAAGTTTAAGTATAGGGGGGTGATGAATCCACGATTCATCATCTCAATATCTTGATCTTAGCAAAATCCACGAGTAAATTCCCTAATAAATGTATATAAAATCCAAAAATTAACAAAAATGACTCTTGTAAATAAAATACATTAATTATTGTATATTAGATTGTATAAAATAAACTAACAATAAAAGCCGCAAAATCAAAGGAGCTTTTCACCTGTAAATAACCCAAAACTTCATCTATTTTTAATAATTTCATTTCAACTTCTTTTTATCTAATTCTTTCTCCAATGTGTTCATAGCAATGTATATAAAAATAAAAAAATACAAAACAAATTTTACCTCAAATAAATACTCCTAGATCTCGATGGGAAAAAGCCGTAAAGACCAACTTCCAAGCTAAATTCCCGCTCCGTATGAACTCCAAATTCACCAAACTCACTTTTAAAGTTCAAGTTAGAAAATTATCTATCCAACGGAAGTGGTTTCATTAAAATCGGAGCTCATTTGCAAAAGTTGGATTTTGGGACCTAGATGTACATTGTATACCTTGTATATATTCATTCTTTCTTTAATTTTTATTATATCGTTCATGATTACTAAAAATACAAAAAATATCATGATTGTTTTGTATTTTAATTATATTATTTTATAGTATTTTTCTGTTGTAAATATCTCTTATTAAAAAGACAAAAAAATACATATTAGAAAAGTAAAAAAATATATGTACATGTTGTTTGTCTTCCCTTGTAAATTCTCCGCTAATTATTTTCTTTTTTTATTGTAATTAAAGTAGCCAACTTTATTTCATTTATTTATTTATTATACTTTCTCTACAATAACCACCATTCAACTCACTCTACCACCAATCTCCATTCACCCCACCATTTTTCTAACTTCTAATTCAACTCCACCATTTTATTAACCTCCATCCCACTCCATCTTAATTCTAACTTCCATTTTGCCATCATCTTTATATACATGTCATTCTCCTCATTTTTGCCTTTGATCCATCTTTATGTGAGGAGAGCCAAGTTCCCTGAGTTGAATCGGTGACAGCGACGCAACAACGGTCGAGCGACGACAGCCCTCTCTCCGGTGTGATCCGTTGGCTTTTTGGCCAACATCGCAGCCGCAACCGCGCGCTGCTCGAGCTCATCGCACGTCGGCGATTTGAGCGAAGACCGTGCTCGCGTGAGCACTCCATAGGCGACCGTATCATCGTAGGTATATTTCGTTTCACTTTGATCATCTTGTGATTTTTTTAACATATCATATCACACCATTTCATCTTCACCACCTTCATCATATTACCACCATCCTCATCATAACCCTTTCACCACCAACTCATCATCTTCCCCTTTTCCATTCATATTTGTTTCCTGTTCATAAAAAAATTAAAAAAAATTAAAAAAAATAAAAAATTAAAACAAAAAAAAAGATTTCTTTAGTACAACATTAAAAAAAATTAATTAAAAAAATTAAAAAAAAAAAACAGAAGAGGAAGGAGGCAGCAGCCGCCGCCCCCTCCCCCACCATCCACAGGTAGCGGCGGCGCCGCCACCCCCTCCCCCACCATCCACAGGTAGCGGCGGCGCCGCCGCCCCCTTCGGCCTTCCCATCGCGGCTGTAGCCGCCGTCGTCGCCCCTCCAGTGCGGCGCCACCGCCGCCCACCTACCCGCGACCTCGCGGCGCCTCCATTCAAACCGCCGCCGCCCCCTCGCCGTTGGAGCCCTCGACAACCGCCCAGAACCACCTGCCCCTCACGCCACAGCCGCCGCCGCCTCGTCGCTGACCTCCGCGCGCGGCCGTGCCGCAGCCGCCGACCCGATCCTCCTTTGGGTTCATCACCTGGGAACGAAGGAAGAAGGTCCATTCCTTTTCTTTATTTTTTTTATTGTGAACTTTGCATATTGTCTTGTTTATGTTTCTGTAATTACAAACAAGTCCTTATTTATAGTTTGTATTGTTTAAGTTCATTTCAGTTTTGCACAGAGACCCCTATCTTTGTAGATTAATTTGGACATCATTGTTGCATTATTGTACTCAATAAAAATAGCATTATGTTGAGCAACTAATTGTCTACATTGTGGATATTTATTTGTTTTTTTGTGATCTTTGGGTAATTAATTAAAAATGTTCTACTGAAATTCAGCATATTTTACCCATTCCGTACTCTTAAAATTATATCTCACACATAGTTGCTCTAAAAATTCCACAAAAAAAATATATATGATGCCTTGATATGTGATGAACTTACTGTCCATATTTCAACCAAATTGGAGTTGTCTTGTGCCCGGAATAAATTGTAGAGTGTTTTTAGTATTTGATTTTTAATTAAATCCACGTATATTCTTTTTGCGAAATTTCAATTCTCCTGGATTGCACATAAAAATATCTATTTGAGATAATTTGATCTCTGACTAATTTGATAACGTGGATTTAATAGGAATTAATTACTCATTTCCACTCTGTCTTCACTAAAAAATCCATAAAAAATTCATATTTTGTCAAAAAATTCCAAAAATATTACTGTAGCTTTCTTGCATCATGTTTTACTTCCACTAATTTTTTTCATAATTTTTGCTTATTGTTTGTGTGAAAAATTGTGAAAAAACTCATAAAAAGTGCGCATTTTTAGTTATTGCATTTTAACCTCTAAAATTCTAAAAAAATGTGTTTTGCATTCATCATTGGATTAAGTTTACTGGAAAAATATAATTTGGCTTAATTGAGTTATTCTCGCATTAAATTAATTTGGCTAAGTTTTGTGATCTCTTAGTACTTAATTCACCCACATTTTGCGTTTGCTTTGGTTTTTTGCATAGAAAAATCTAAAAAATACCGTATTGGATATCTAGATCTTTATTTTCAAATTAAACCCGAAGTTGTTCCTTTGCCTCCCTGTGTTCGACCCCGGACTTGCCCGGGATATAAATCAAAGCCGAGACACTCTTCACGGAGATCTTCTCTCGGTTCTGACCGAATCGCTAAGTACACGTATTACAACGAACACGAATTAAACATCGTATTTAGCGGCTCGTCAGCCTGGTGAGCCTGAGTTTCAAATTAGAGGGTTTAAGAGAGATACACAAAGTAATTATCTCTTCAATGAAGGCATGTCAGCTGATATCAAAAGGATGTGTGGGTTTTCTTGCCTGCATAGTAAAGACCAATGCCCAGCCCATGTCTATAGAGAGTCTGCCTATGGTTAGGGAATACCCAGAAGTATTTCCAGAAGATCTTCCTGGTTTACCTCCACCTAGAGAAGTGGATTTTACTATTGATATTATCCAAGGAGCATCTCCTATTTCAAAACCACCCTATCGTATGACTCCAACAGAGTTAGCAGAACTCAAGAAGCAATTAGAAGAGCTATTAGAGAAGGGCTTCATCCAACCCAGCATTTCTCCTTGGGGTGCACCAGTACTATTTGTCAAAAAGAAGGATGGGACTCTTAGACTCTGCATTGACTATAGAGCCCTGAACCAGATTACTATCAAAAACAAGTATCCTTTACCCCGCATAGATGACCTATTTGATCAATTGCAGAAAGCTACAATCTTTTCGAAGAATGATTTGAGGTCAGGTTATCACCAACTAAGGATTAAGACAGATGATATTCCAAAAACTTCCTTCAGATCCAGATACGGACATTATGAATTTCGAGTAATGCCATTTGGATTGACTAATGCACCTGCAGCTTTTTATGTCTCATGAATAGAGTATTTCGGGAATTCTTGGATAAATTTGTGATAGTCTTTGTGGATGATATTCTTATTTACTCAGAAAACAAGAGTCAGCATGGAGAACACTTGAGGATAATGTTAGAGACATTAAAGCATCATAAACTTTATGCTAAATTTTCAAAATGTGAATTTTAGCTAGATAAAGTGATGTTTCTTGGACATATTATTTCTAAGGATGGCATATCTGTTGATCCATCTAAGGTTGAGGCTGTTTTAAGCTGGAACCAACCAAAGACTGTCACTGAAGTACGTAGCTTCTTGGGATTGGTTGGTTATTATAGATGATTTATTCATGACTTCTCAAAAATAGCTTTACCATTAACCAAGCTGATAAGGAAAGATACCAAATTCCTTTGGAGTCCACAATGTGAGGAGAGTTTCCAGAAACTGAAGAATATGTTGACTTCAGCTCCTATATTGACACTTCCATCAGGGACAGGAGGGTTTTCAGTGCACACTGACGCCTCAGGATTAGGACTCGGTGCAGTCCTTATGCAGCATGGTAAGGTTGTTGCCTATGCCTCTAGACAACTGAAGACACATGAACGTAATTATCCTACACATGATTTAGAGCTAGCAGCAGTAGTCTTTGCCTTGAAATTATGGAGACATTACCTATATGGGGAGAAATTTCAAGTAATGACTGATCACAAGAGTCTTAAATATTTGTTCTCGTAGAAAGACTTGAACATGAGGCAACATAGATGGCTTGAATTATTGAAAGACTATGACTTTTAATAGAGTATCACCCAGGGAAGATTAATAAGGTAGCGGATGCACTTAGCAGAAAATGGGAATCTCAATGCGCCAGCATGAGACTTCAATGGAAACTCATGAAGGATTTAGTTGAATGGAGACCTTTTAAGGATCAAGATCATACTATTTTTATTGCTGGATTACAAATCCAATCTGCTTTAGTTGAAAGAATATTAGCAGCACAGAAAGATGATCCTGAGCTACCTCAGATGATTGAATTCTCAAAGAAACCCAATAGTGAGCTCTCTATTGCTATTGATGGAGGCTTACGATTCAAGAATCGCATATGGGTTCCAAATAACGAAAATATTAAGAAAGATATTTTAGAAGAAGCACACAGTTCCATGTACTCCATTCATCCAGGAAGCATAAAAATGTATAGGGATTTGAAAAGAAATTTTTGGTGGAGAAAAATGAAGCTCGAAATTGCAGAATTCGTAGCCAAATGTCCTATTTGTCAGCTTGTAAAGATCGAGCACCAGAGACCAGCTGGGAAGCTGCAACCATTGGACCTACCACAATGGAAATGGGAACGCATTACAATGGACTTCATAGTAGGATTGCCAGTTACAAAGAGTTCTAAGTATGATACTATTTGGGTAATTGTTGATTGTCTGACTAAAACAGCACATTTCCTACCTATACGACTTGGTCAGTCCACAAAGAGCCTAGCTAAGATATATGTACATGTAATAGTAAAACTAAATGGAGTGCCTGTGTCAATTGTCTCTGATCGAGATACACGGTTCACATCAAGATTCTGGAAAAATTTGAATGATGCATTGGGAATAAATTTGAAGTTCAGCACATCTTTTCATCCACAAACAGATGGACAGTCAGAGAGGACCATCCAAACGTTAGAGGATATGCTTCGAACACATGCATTAGATTTTGCAGGAAATTGGGACTTCCATCTACCTTTGGTCGAATTTGCTTATAATAATAGTTACCATAATAGCATTGGGATGGCCCCCTATGAAGCAATTTACGGAAGACCATACCGCTCTCCTTTATGTTGGAGTGATGTTGGAGAAAAGAAAATACTTGGACCTGAGCTAGTACTAGACACTGTTGAGAAAATTGATATTATAAAAAGGGAGATTGTTAGCAGCTCAAAACAGACAAAAGAGCTATGCAGATAATAGAAGAAGAGAGCTGAGTTTTGAGATAGGTGATAAGATTTTTATAAAAGTCTCTCCGATGCGTGGAGTTGTTCGATTTGAGAAAAGAGGAAAGTTAAACCCTAGATACATAGGATCATTTGCAGTCACCAAGAAGATTGGAGAAGTTGCTTATCGGGTTGATCTTCCTTCCCAGTTCAAGAATCTGCATAATGTTTTCCATGTCTCCATGCTAAGGAAATATATACCCGATCCTTCACATGTAATTGAATATGAAATTCCTGAGGTAGAAGTTGACTTATCCTATGAAGAGAGACCTATCAAGATCATTGATCGAAAGGAGAACAAGCTGAGACGACGCACAATATCTATGGTGAAGGTCTTATGGAAACATCACAAGCGTGAAGAGGCTACTTGGGAGATTGAAGACGAGATGAAAGCCAAGAATCCTCAACTTTTTGGTAAACCTTTTGACTTATAAATTTCGGGACGAAATTCTTTTTGAGTAAGGTAGATTGTGATAATTCATGCGTGGAGTAGGGACCACGCAATGTTCCAGGCGGTGGATTGGGGACCGTGCAAGAGGGAGATGCGTGGCCCCTTAGAAATAGGAGAGAGGGTGTGCTGCCTGACATGCATGAAAAAAAGGGCGGTTCATAAAAGGTGAGGGTGCATGGCATTGCTATAAATAGCAGGGGGGTTGTGTGTACGTTACATGCAGTGCACAAGAGAAGAGACATAGTGCGAAGGAAGAGAGAGTGCGGGGGTTAGAGAGAGAAGAAGTGAGGGCATACGAGAGAGAGAGAGAGTAAGGGGGAAAGAGAGAGAAGGAAAGCATCATATTTCTAGGTATGGTTTTGTTACCATTTTGTCATTTAATCAAATATTTATAGCATGGTTATTTTTACCAATCTGCCTTTAATCAAACAAATATAGTATGACTCTGGTATTGGCCCATTTTATCAAATAAATATAGCGTTATGCTGCCAAAATAGATATTTGCATTCGTCTATACTTCACCTTTTGAAGGGCATCCGGTTGCACATTTTTTTATTTCTATTTCTTCTTAGTTATTTTATCATCGTTCAGTACATTAAGTTTTTAATTTATTTGAAATCTATTAAGATTGCATTTGTATAATGAAGTCTGTATAGAAACAATTATGTTAAAATAATATCTGATTTAGTATTACTGTGATAATTGAATAAATGACATCGCAAGATTTTCCAGATTTGATTGTAATTGATTAGATATAATGGCACCGTAACGACACTTGGAGCTAAGTGCTACGCACAAGCGGGAGCCACCTCTAGAGTCCCTGTGTCGAGTCTGCGGGAACCATTAACGACCAATGGAGCTAAGTGCTACGCGATTTAAAGCGGGAGCCACCTCTAGAGTCCCTATGGCTGGGTCCTGACAGGCATATTGGCCAAAGAGGGCAACACCTACTGGGGGTGTCAGGGTTCAAAGGAACCTAAGTGAACAAATATATCAGCTGATGTCACCTTTGATTGATTGATATGGACCACATGTGCCAGTGGTTAACTAATGATTTAATAGTATATTGACATGAATTTTTTATGTTATATTTGATAAAAATTTGATAATGTTCTAACATGTTTTAATTAGTCATTTTATCGTTATTACAAGCATTCGATAAATTCTCTGTCTCCTATTTATACCATACTAAGCATGTTGCTTACGAGCATTTTTGTACGCTCCTGTGGTTGTCCTACCACAGATACTGCAGAAGAGTAAATTGGGAGGAGACACGATGCCAGAAAGGAAAGCTTGACCTAGAAAATCTATTGGTGTAAGGACCCTTTTTGTTAAAACTGCATTGTATCTGTGGGAGAACACTTAAATGTAATAGTTATCTGTTGTTATAATAATAAATTGTCTTTTCATGTGATTAGTTTGTGAATTGTGCAATGTATACGATCAAGTAACACCCGGGGCCGACGTGGCAATTGAAAATGTATTTAAATGCTTCCATTGGGCCGCTCGGATCCAAGGTCGTTACAGTGTTGTAGCAAAACAGGGGAGGTGTGCCTCTTCCTTCTTCTTCACGATCGAGGTCCTCTCTCCATGCACGAGATCTTCTGATATTCTTCATCTTCCCGCATGATCTAACAAATCTCCAAAATTGATTCAATCATTGCATAAGCAGCCAAAAGATAAAAAAAAGTTGGATTAATGAGTCCTCACAGGGGAGTGGAGGAGATTTTTCTCCAATCCATGGGTTCGATTGGAGGTGGAATGTTGCAAAGGAGATGGCGGAGAAGCAACGTGCGTGACGGCAATGGTGTGGTGTCGAATGGCCGAACAAAAATGATTGTACCAGAAAATTAGGGGATGAATAGATGTAATTAGCGTAGAACAAAAACACAAAAGAATCGCTGAGAAAAAAAGATGATGACGAATAAGTTCATGAAAAAAATGGTCTTGTGGGCGTCCGTAGTTGGAAAAGGTTCTCTGGGTTATGGTCTCAACCGAGCAATATAGATCTAGGAATCTTGGCAAAGGTCTGGAGCTTTGCTATGTAGGAGTCCAAGGATCTTGCCAAATAAAGATAGCTGCTCGCCATTACTCGACTAATACGTGGGTCCCACTTTTTATCTTTTAAAAAAATAAATAAATCAATTCTCCATCATCAATTCAATCAAATAACAATATACTATACCATCATATCATGTAAAAATTATAAACTACTCAACTTCTGCTCACTTTTTCAAACTTCGATACAATCACATCACAATAACTACTCACTTTTCAAACTTCAATACAAACATCACAATAAACCCACTTCTAACACATCCCCAATTTAACCCTCTATCCAAACACCAAACCCAAAAATGGGTTACCTGCTACCAGTTTAAACCCACCTAAACCCACATATTGTCACCTTCAAGAAATAGGGGCTGGAGATTGGGATCTTAAAAGTTGACTTATGAAATTCAAGTTTCGATGTAGATGTGTTCTTATTGAAGAGGATGAAGATGAATGATGGGAATTTGGCAGAAGGTAAGTGATGGGTTGGTTGATGATGAATATGTGATTCATCTGCATTATACTCAAATTTTAGCCTCGAAAATTGAGCAAAAACATACAAAAATCACATAAAGTAATAAAATAGTGAAAACAGTTTTGCCAATGGAAATGAATTATATATATATATATATATATCTATATATATATATATTACTAACACATAAATAAGACAAAAGAAAGAAAACAAATAAACATCTAGAAAAATAAGGAATTTTCACTCGTACATATATTCAATATAGTATCCATTATAATGTCTTATCTGGTTTTTAATAAGTTCATGTTAAATTTAGTTAACATAAAACAAATTCCACTATTTAACATGACTAAGCTTTAAAAAATCCAATAACCAGTTATATTACAAATAAATGCAAATCCTAGTTTGAGCATATTTGGCTTTAAAGCTGTTTTTCTATCTCATAAAAACTAATATAAGATCCTACACACGTTTGAGCTATTGTACACTTAAATATCTAGAAAGATAAGACTAATTTCAAAGGAGTTTGAGTTCATATTTGAAACTTAGATATCTATGATGTATAAATTGTGCATGCAACTGTATATTTTTTGACCCACCATATCATGTACCATGGGCGGACCCATGTATATTTCATGGGAAGCACGTGCCCCCCCCCTAAAGTTTGAAAATTCATTATATTCCTATTAATATTCTAATTGTTAAAATCAAAATCTAACCATTGTGCACCGCCCCAATTGGAATTGTGGAGTCCACAACCTCCATCTCTCGTCGCCTTCTTTCTCGCATTCCCTCTGAACGTCCAACTCGAGCTGCCATGCCTCCCCTCCCCTCCCCACGGTGCCAGCTCCCCCGACAGCATCCACAGTCCTCGATTCCCTTGGACAGCAGTAATTCGTTCCCACCCTCCATTCCTCGAGTAACGTCACATCCTCTCTCGCATTTCCTCTAGATGCCTAACCTGAGTCATTGTGCCTCCCTCCCCACAGTGCCAGTTCCTCGCTTAATAGTATCCCCAGTTCCCTTGCACATCGACATCACGCATATATACATAGGTGTGTCATACGTCCCTACAAATATCAATATGATATCCATATCTATATCCACTTTGAAATAGATGTGCATACGAATGTCAACATCTCGATTGATTATCAGAGTAGTGCACCAATTGAGGATGAGCTTGGCTTTGGCTATTGAATTGCTTCCGTTCTATCATGCTTGACGATAAAACATATATGGTGATGTGGATCCGATACATATATATATATATATGTATCTGTTTCATCCTACTCGTTGTTGGATACATTGAAAGAGAGATATTTCAATGGAAGATGAATAGTTAATGATGTTTTACTCACATACATTGAAAATGAGATATTCGATTCTATTGCTGATGATAATATTATGAATTATTTCAAAATATAAATCTAGACAAGGTCGACTCTAAATACATGTGTATTTTTAAAATTTGTGTAATATGTAAAACATTTCTTGTATATACCTATGCATATGAATGTTTATACTAATTTTTCATACTGCAATCTTATTTGTTATTACTATTGTTTGTGAGCGTGCCCCCTTCAGTCTGTAATCCTGGATCCGTCACTGTCATGTATATATTTTTAACCTTTTTAATTTACTTCCTTTTGCTTTTATTTCTCTGATTTATAATTCAAAAAACTACACATAATTTAATAAAATAAAAAAAGAGAGTTATGTGTACATGACCATATTCATGTGTGTATCAATTCTTCCCTATTTTATTTCTCTTTTTCCTTAAGCATAAGAATCCAAAACAATACACAATATGTAAATATATAATAATATATTATAAAAACATAATGTGCATGTATTATTAATGGAAAAAAATAAAGAACAAAACACAAAACCTTCAAACCTACGCATTATAATACACATGTTATACTTATAATGTAATACTATTATACGCTAGATACAATATGTTTTTTGTTATTTTTAAAGCCCCAAGAAAAAAGTGGTGCTAACAAGCGGGGCAATCAATATATGCTTGATATTTTTATTAGTTTTCTATGCCTTTCAATTTTTTTAAAGTTTTGAATTTTTATAATTAGCGAGATTATAAAGTAAACAGACAAAAGGAAAAGGATTTTGAAAGGAAAATGATATCATCTTGATTGCATAATATAGAATGGGATTTTTAATTGACATACCTTAAAATATTTATCAATTACTTTCATGACCTTTGAAACAACATAATTCTCCCTTCAATCTATAAAACTTGCTAACCCTTACTTTACAAATCCAGTAGTTAACCCCCGTACATTTACTCGTTAAAACTGACTAGATTCCGTTATGTTATTTTACATTATACCTATTTTATTTATCAAATTTACATTCCCTCAAACTTTGATTAAACTCCACTCTCCCTCCCTCCCCATGGAAAGATCACCCTGCTGCGAGAAAGCCCACACCAACAAAGGCGCCTGGACCAAGGAAGAGGACCAACGCCTCATCTCCTGCATCAAATCCCACGGCGAGGGCTGCTCGTGCTCCCTTCCCAAAGCCGTTGGTACTCCCCATGTCCCCTCCTTGCAGGGCACTCCCTCTTCTTACCTCCTCAGCCTGGAGCAGCGGCGGCGGCAACGTCGTGATGGAAGTGGAGCGATCGACCACGCGGGACGGCATCAACCTGGAGCTGTCCATCAGAATGCTGTCCCATCGGCCGGCTGTGTCGTGCGAGTCACCTGCTAGTGCTCCCAAGAAGGAAGAAGGCAATGGTGCCGGCGTTTGCCTGTGCTAACACCTGGGGTTGGGGGAGGGGTGCGGCTGCCGGTCCGATGCAGGCAACGTGTTCAGATATTTCATGCCGTTGGGAGGCGGGCAGCAAGTAGAGTAGATGTTCCTGCCCCTCGACAAGTGTTGGGAGCAGCTGCATATTCTGTCGTTATTGGTCGATATGAGATGATATTTCTTTTCCTGCTGATTAAATTGTGTCTGAATGTAGTCGTGATTGGCCAAAACGGAAGTTGATTTTCCTCCGATGGTGTGGTTAGTTGGCGGGGGAGGATGTCACTTAAAATGCCGGTTTTCTCTAACCAGATCTGAAAAGTGTTGAAACAGTTATTCTACTTGTAAATCGAGCAGGAGGGGGACGTGGGTCTCCTCCACCTTGGTTGCCAATGAGAGACACGCCACGGAACAAAGCTGAGCCATCCATGGCTATTGTTGTTGCTACTACTGTTCCAACGGATGCAAACGGATCCGTCTTTATATTCGTTTTATACAGATTTTGGCATTCGTATTCGTATCCATTTAAATGGATACGGATATGGATATCATTTTGATATCCGTAAACATCAGTATCCGTATCTGTATATCCGTTTTCGTATATTAATACAGTCATTGATTTATTTTTAACCATATATAACATAATTCTCTACCTCCTTTTGTCATATTTATATAATTTTTATGATACAAACACATTTAATAAATTAATATCATGTATTTTCCATCCAATTCTTATATATTTAAGTTGATTGTATAGAGTATTTCTAACATTACTCGTGTACGATCAGTATCCGTTTTACATCCGTATCCGTTTTTTAAGGATATGGTAAGATGGTTTTAATATCTGTCAATATATGTATCCGCATCCGTATTCGTATTAAGAAACGGATAAGGATATGGTAATACCTACATCAGTATCCGTATCCGACCGTTTGCATCCCTAGTTGTTGTTGTCCTCTAGAGAGGAAGCTGTCGAGGTAGTTTACTGTAAGGAGAGTGGTCCGAGCGGTGAACCCGAATCGTGCATAGGCCCTCACAAATAGATATTTTGGGCTTCGTGCAAAAATAATCTCGAAAATGGGTTAATCACGGACAAATCCAAGATGAATCCTTCTTCTCTGGTTAAATTAACCCAAGCAATTGACTCAAATAAAGTTAAAACTGACGGCAATGTCTGTGGGGTAAGACAGAGCAAAGTTTGTAGGGTCGAGGAGGGAATTATGTTGTTTCAAAGGCCGTATAAGTAATTGGCAAAGATTTTAAGGTGTCGGGTAAAAATCTCATTTAGAATAGGTTCGAAAACTGATATTTCACAAAGCATCTTGACTCAACTTCAAAGTATCTTTATGATTTAGAATATTTTAAATTGTTAACATTTTGATGGTGAACAATGAGTAGAACTGATTAATTTTGATCATAATTAAGTCCTAGTTGATAGTTGGTAGACTCTTATAACTTTCATGCTTGGATTTAGAATGAGAGAAAATTGAAAATCCTAGTTGAATTATTAGGTTGATTTGCACAAGATGCGCAAATATGTCAACACCACGTACTAAGATTTAGCATGTTTTCGATGGGACATGTTGAGAAAAACTAATAAACAAGGGGATGTGAAAGTTAGCTCAAACACCAACTATGTTATATGTATTTTGATTGATTCTAATTAAAATTTTATACATATAACTCTCGAGCAGGGGCGGAATTAGGAATTTCATGAAAGAGGGTCGAGTATACAACTATTATGTATACTTAAAAATATAAAAATCTATGTATTTTTGAACTATATTTTTAAATAGAATTAATATTTTTAAAATGAATCTCTTTCAATCTTGATAAACGTAGAATTTAAATCTATTATTAATGTTAACATTTCAAATAGATTGGTATTTTCCGTAGCTTTTTTTAAAGTTGGATAAATATACTAATTTAAGCCTCTCTAAATCCATCCTAAAAAGGCTAAATTATCAAGTGAAATTTTGAAACAAAAAAGTTCATGATTAAAACGAAATAATAAAATTTATTTTATTTATAAAGATACTAAAATTAATGGGAGAGGTAAATAAACTCGAATACAGTTTTATATCAAATTATTTTACTATTTTGGAAGTGATTGGATAAACCATATAAAAGAAAGTAAAATTGTTAAAGATAAGATTCGAACCCTGGTCTCCAAAATAATAACCTCACCACTTTACTACTTGACCATTTAATGATTCTAAAACATTTTTCTAACAACATTAACTATAATGTAATTAAGGAGGGGTCGTATTAAAAACTTAGTACAATGTATAAGTGATGTATAATAATCATAGAGGGACCATGGCCCCTTCGTAATGTATACTAGTTCTACCTATGCTCTCGAGCCAAGAAGTCAAATACCAAGTTGAGCAAACTCATGCCCGGACTTGACTCATCTAAGAAACATGTTGGTCGACCTGACCCGAGCTCGACTCGTTAACTTAATAACTCAACTCCTTTTAGGGGTCAAATTCTGGTCGAGCTTTTTCAACACCCATACACACAATGCATTTAACGTGTAACGTAGACGCATTTATGTATCTTTAGATTTTTTTTGACCCTAAAGCGATGTGCTTTTGAGGGGAAATGGAACACCATAGAAAGGGAATGAATATTTGTTGACCATCATATTTACAGTTCCTTGTACTTTTTTTCTTTTTAGAAATAAACTTTTGTTACCTCCTCTCGCACTATTGAAAATTTCTATTTTCTTTTTCAATCCTTCCAACTAGAAACAAACATGATCATTCTCCATGGGCACATATAGAGTTATAGATGCATCTCACCATCATTTCAAATTTTCTTTATTTCCATTACAAACACAAACGCACATATTTCAATATATAGGGTTAAATGAGGCTGCTCCCTAGGTGTAGCTAACGAATTGCACCCACCCCCATTTTCTCCTAATTTTTTATTTTTTAGAAAAATGAAATATGTATATTCATCACTATACCCCCAACATGTCATTTCAATTTCGTCAGAAACAGAGACTCATTTGCCCTCCATCTAAAGGGGCTCAATTTCAACAATTCTGAGACCGTTAAAATTTGACAGTCTTAATGGAAGGGATAGATGTCTCGAATTAAGTCGAAATTTGAATGACATCATGGTGACATATTGTGATCTTTCCAATAGAATTCATTTCAGATATGTGGGGGGGGGGGGGAGGGGGAAACAAGTAAGTTGGTTACACCAGGGAGCATATGTAACGTCCTGGGCTTAGGTCCCCGATCCGTTATCGAGGAAAACTGGCCCTGACAACTTGTTGGATACGACCCCAAATGGATCTGCTGACAATCACCCAAAATGCGTAAGCCCAAGTTGTGAAGTACTAATCCCCACCACTTATATACCACACCCACACTTTGTGAGTTTTCCATGTGGTACTATGTTTGGGGTTAGGGTGTTACAACCTCCCCCACTTATATTCGCAACGTCCTTGTTGCGACCTGGTCCATCACTTATTCCCAGTGATAATGGCGGCTGCACGCTCCAGGTAGCCATTTCCTCAAACCTCTTTGTAGGGGCGGCTCCACCTCTCGGGTAGCCCTTTCCATTATCAGAGAGAATTTGGCTCTGATAATATTTGTAACGTCCCGAGCTTAGGTCCCTGGTCTGTTATCGGGGAAAACTGACCCTGACAATTTATTGGGTTCGGGCTCAATTGAACCTGTTGACAACCACCCAAAATGCTTAAGCCCAAGTTGTCAAGTAGTAATCCCCACCACTTATATACCACACCCATACTTTGTGAGTTTTCCATGTGGTACTATGTTTGGGGTTAGGGTGTTACATCATACTCTTTTTTCCCCACATATATATAGGGATTTTATCAGTTGTGTCCCTTTTGAGATATTCCAATATTAGTTATGACCCTCTCATTTTAGGAATATCAATTGTGTCATCGACTTTTCGTCATTCTATCATTTGTGTCCCATCATTACTTTAGCTATCAACAAACTGAATTACCATGATTTGGTTAAGAGGGGTAAAATGAGAAACCTTCATCTTTTTCCTCGAGTCGACCTTCGGGATAGTCGACGACGTGGATGGTGGCATCATCGTTGTGTCGATGCTGAGTATGGACAACTGACGGTGTGGAAAGAGGGGAAGGAGGACGGGGAAGCTCGGGGTGGTGGAGGAGGAGGGGGGAAGATGGGGACAGAGGAGAGGAGGGGGTAGAGGTGGGTGGCCTGGGTGGAGGAGGGTGACCTGGGGGGGGGGGGGAGGACGGGGGAAGCTCGGGGCGATGGAGGGGGAGCGCTCGGGGTGGAGGAGAGGATGGGCGAATGAGGGGGTAGATGAGGGCAGAGAAGAGGAGGCGGTGGAGGAGGGTGGCCTGGGGGCAGAGGAGAGGAGGGAGAAGCTTGGGACGAAGGAGGAAGGAAGATGGAGGCGGAGGAGGGCGGTCTGGAGATGGAGGAGAAGGGTTAGAGGAGGGTGGCCTGGGGGCAGAGGAAAGGAGGGGGAAAGCTCGAGGCAGAAGAGCGGGGAAGCTCGGGGCAGAGGAGGGGGAAAGATCGTGGAGGAGGAGAGGAGGGGTAGGTTGACCTGGGGAGGACTGGAGCTAGCTTGAGGCGAAGTTGAGCTTGAGTGCCTCGAGGGAGTCGACGACAACGTCGATCTCAGCGGCGGCAATAGGGTAGGACTTGAGAGAGCGGATGACCTCAACCCAGAGGTCGACAGCGGTCTGCTTATGGGCAACGACGAGGCGAAGGGCGGCGTCGTCTAAAGAGGAGGCCATGGGAGTGGTCATACGGTTAATAAAGGCCTCAAAGTCCATTTCTACTAATTTAATTTTGCTTGTGTCCTCAAACTTAAAATCCGTTTATGTATGAGATGGATGACAACTCATCTGAGGGGAACAAGTTATAGAATGACGAAAAGTCGAGGGCACATGTGATATTCTCAAAAAGGGAGTGGCATAATTGACATTGAAATATCTCAGAGGGGCGCAATTGATAAACACACACACACATGGATGATTCCGTGAGAGCGAAAAATCGTGAGAGCATGAGAGCAATTAATCACGACTACTAGATTCTGCTCTTCTCTCTCGTCCTCCAATCAATGAGGATGAGGAGAGATGACCGTATCTAGTGATACAAAATCATTGATCTCATGCTCTTACAGCTTTGGGCTCTCACGAGATCAGTCCTCTATACACGCACACATAGACAGGCACATACACATACACATACACACTCACTCTTCATTTCCTTGATAAAAAGGAAGATGCCAAAAACAAGACAAAAGCAAACACATTTCATTTTTAGAACAATTAAGTTTATTTTCGGAGGACAAACTCTTTCGGAGCACCAACTCGCGGTCAGAATTTAAACGGGTTTGGGCCGGATGCTCAGAATCCACTTAAATACTACGTCCTCTATTGTCGTTACGCGCGGTACAATTACCGTCGCACCAACTCCCACGGAATTAGCCAAATGCGATCTCAGGCTCGTGGGTCCCAGGTCTCCCTTTTTTAAATTTCGGGCATAAGAACACCGCCCCCCATTTTTCTAAAAACAGCTCCCCCCAGAAGCGAGAGAGAGAGGGACTGCCACTTCCATTCTCCTCTCTCTCGTTCTCTCGCACACTCTTCCGTTCTCCCCACCAAATCCTCTCGGTCCAACGGAGATCTATATCGATCGAGAGAGATCGCAAATGAGCAACAACGGCGACCTCCTAGAGATCGATCCCATCGAGCTCAGCTTCCCCTGTAAGTATATGCTTCCATCTCTCCGCCAATCACGATTCTCGCTCCTTTCTAGGGTTACGATCCATTGACGTGATTCTTTCCTCACCAGTCGAGTTGAACAAGCAGATCTCCTGTTCTCTCCAGCTATCCAACAGAACCGACGAGCATGTTGCCTTCAAGGTCACTATTACGATTGCTTTTGCTTTAAATTTCGGCAAAAGGTGGCATCTTTTATAGTATTTTTTTAACATCTTTTGGGTGGGATTCATCCGCAGGTCAAGACCACCAATCCGAAGAAGTACTGCGTGAGGCCGAACAACGGGGTCGTCCCTCCTCGATCCGCACGGGATGTTTTAAGTATGATCCTCAGGCCTCTATTATGATAGAAAGTTGGATTCCCCCCTCGTTTTTTATCTTGTTGTTGATGGTGATAATAATTTTAATGTATGTTGTGGTGATGCCTACTCTAGTTACGATGCAAGCGCAACGAGAGGCTCCACCTGACCTGCAATGCAAGGATAAGTTCCTCGTTCAGAGTGTTACTACCAGCGCCGGTACTGCCACCGAAGTGACCTCGGAAATGGTAGTTTTGTCCATTACCATGGTGACCATTTCTGTTATCAGCGTTTTTCTTTTCTGATGGTGTGATGATATGGAATTTGGTTTCTGTGTAGTTTAACAAGGATGCTGGGCATGTTGTGGAGGAATGCAAGTTAAGGGTGGTGTATGTATCACCACCTCAGCCTCCATCTCCCGTGGCTGAAGGATCCGACGAGGGTTCCTCACCCAACCATTCTGCTTCTGAAAACAATGGTTCCTTGAGCACTGAATTGGCAGCTGTAAGTGTTATCTTTCGGAGCTGTTTTCGTAGATTTTAAGAAGCTCTTAATTTGCCTAATTATTGCATTGGTGTAGGCTGCAAAAGCATTCAGTGAAAACCGAGAAAGAACCCCTGAGGTAATTTTGAAGTTTAACGAGTTACAACCACTGAATTGACTCGTGTCTTTTTAACACGACAAAAAACACATTCTTTAAATGAAGCTTGCAATTTATTCATTTTTTTGGATTTTTTTTGGAAGAGCCAAAAGCTTGTTTTTTTGTTTATTGTTATCAAGCTCATGTCACTCAAAGCGTATAATTCATATTTTTTAGTTCATTGATCTCGGGAGCTCTAGAAAACATATGCTTTAGAACCAAAATACTACCGGATAGATGATAAATTCCTTTTACAGCTTGCTCGCCGTTGGAATAAATTGAATTTCCATTTATTAAATATGATCAAGTCAGTAGGTTGCCTAGCTCATGGTATATTATGGTCTTCAAAACAATGGATTTTTGATGCTCAGGTTTTCTCCATCTTTTTTGTGATATAATAACTTGCATTTGTGTTAGTCTGCAGCTTCAAAATTATTTTATTGGGCATCCAATGAGCTGTTTTCTAGTGACGATGAAAGCGATGTGATTCAAACATGAGTTATCTCCATGTATTATTGATTGAACTGTGATTAACTTTTTAGCCGTACACGTACAGTTTCGGTATCTGTGGATTTTTTACAATGGCCCCATGCACTCTAGGATCACCATTTAATGTATCTGTACAAATGCTGCGATGAATTACTGCCCAAGGTGGAAAAATCATCTAGACATCATCTTTACACAGAAATAAAGATTGTGAGAAACCATGTCATTTTGTGGTCGATGCATCGATCAAAGTAGTGGTCAATGTAAAGGCAGCTGACAAGTATTTTCCAATATTATAATAATTATATCAGTAGCCTATGCAAGTTGGAATCGCATTAGATTACTAATTTAGGACCAGACCTTTATGAATGAAATATACGAACTTATGTAAAATATCAATAAGGAAAATAAAGGAGCAAGGGTGGCACTTATGATGACGGCAAAATAAAATATAGAAAAGGGAGACTCCTTTTGGTTTTACTTTGCAATAAAATTCAAAATTTAATTATGTTGCAAGTCATGTTTGATTCTGAGATAAATAGGCACGGATAACCTTCTACCCATCATGTTTGGTGTTTCATTTTGCTTTTGGTTGTTGATTCGGGTTTTCTATCATATCTTGTCTAGGATTTATGGATGGTTGAAATTGCGATATAGTTGATTTTGTCTTGGCGGTTGTGGAGAAGATGAAATTATGTTTCTAATTTTAAAAAGAAAACATTTCAAGGTTAACTTAAGTATTGTTCTTTTTTTGAGAAGGGGAAATCATATTGCTCAATCAAAGATTGTTTGCTTGATTAGCATCGATCATCAAGAAACTCGATAAACAAACTCCAGGTGTACAATAGATTTTCTCAGTCCATTTAAATAAATTTATGATGGACTCAAATTGGAGATAAATCCTATTTCAATCAAAAGTTCTATTTTTGCTCTAAATCCTAATTACATGATGCATCAATTCTCTGCCATGTTAAAAAATATTTTCTGATGAGTTGCTTGATCTGAGTTTGATCGGACTGGATTAGGCAGTGGTGATGAATGGTATGGTTGTGTGTTGCATCTTCTCGAGGTGGCGATAATTGGCTTTAGTATCTCAAACGATGGTAATGACGACCTCGTTGCGCGAGTTGATGGAGATAGGGTTTGAGGTGGTGCACCGCGGGTGTTAGGAGAAAAGAAGAGAATACATTAGACGAGATCCTAGGGTTCTCTTATATAGGAGAAAAGCCTTGTGTTAATTACATGAGAGGTACATCAAGAAAATAGAAATGAGAAAAAGATAATACGAGATACAAATATCTTAACACTCCTGCTCAAGCTGGAGCATATATATCTATCTTACTCAGCTTGGAACAACACCTTTGAAATGGACCTTTAGCGAGAGCCTTGGTGAAAATATCATCAATCTGATCTCCAGTTCAAACATAGGTGGTGGGTATGGGACCTTTCTGGAGCATGTCTCTAGTATAATGGAAATCTACCTTTATATACTTGGGTCCCGTTCATGAAATGCATGATTATTGGCAATAAATAGAGCCGCTTGATTGTCACATAAAAAGCTA